>OY720345.1:87815956-88248417 GCA_963082975.1 Labia minor
CATTATAATTTTATTTGCAGTTTTAAATATTTATATATATTTTAAAATTTGAATTATACCAGTTTCTAAAAATCAATTGTATTCTTTTGGTTGCGTTTATGTCAATGAATTGTTTTATTTATTTATTTTTTTTTTATTTGAGTATCAATAAAAATGAATTGACCTGTGGCTAGGCACAGAACTGACCGACGGTTTAAAATAAATAAATTTCCATCTAAAGAAACAATTTCAAATAATTTAAATGTATCAATTAATGCAGTAAAAAACAGATATGGATATAATATAAATATTTTTAATTTTAATTTGTTTATAATATATAAGGAGGCGCTGGCTGTGACGTCATGAAGGGCTGGGTGACGTCATATAATTTTAAATTAAGAAAAAACTAATGAAGATGATTTTTTCCGAGGATAAAACCAATGCAAAGTGCATGATTTGTGGAGATATGTAAAAAAAATTTACTCATTTGAAATTTGGGGTGAAAATAACCCTTCCGTTCCTATCGTCTATTGGTAATACTACCACTTCCGGTTTTTGGAGACACACAGACGGACGGACAGACAACATGCTTAAAATAATTTTTCGGTTAATAAAATGCATGATTCGTGGAGATATGTTAAAATCTCCATATGTGAAATTTGGTGTGAAAACAATACCTCCCTTAATATCGTCGGTCGGTAATAAAATTGATCTCAAAATGACGCAAAAATCTTATTAATATATTTCTGAAAAAATAAGAGAAGCGTCATTAATTATTATTAACTGCCAATTGGAAATAATAACTATTCTTATAGTTATGGGTGAAGAGGGGGAAAATTAAAAATTTTTTTTTTCAATTAATTCAAACAAAATTTATAAATGTTTATAAATATCAAAACTTTATTCTATTAAAAAAGAAAATATTTTATTCCCTTCAAATCAAATGATATTATGTCCGATTGCTTGTATATTATTTAATTAAATTAAAAATGAGGGATCTACACAATAAATTGCATTTCTTAACTTAACTTCTTCCATTTCTTAATCTTCTCACATTGAGAAATCATATGACTTATCTACTTTTTTCTCCATTTTTCATGTATATTTTATTTTTTAAATAAATTATAAATTACATATATAAAAATATAATTAATGAAAAAAATATATACATAATATATACTCATTTTTATAGAAACAAATAATATACAAAAAAAAAAAAAAACTTTACAGGTTAGTTTTTAAAATAGAAAAAAAAAAGTTATAAGACATTACGCATCTATGATGCCACAATAAAGTTTCAAATCTTAGGTGATTGTTAAATAAATTAGAATTTAAAATAATTTCAAAATGCTATTAATAAAAATTCTTTTCAAATTTTTCAACTTTAATATTAATTCTATGCTAATCTTTGACAGGAGCGTAGTCAAATATATATATATATATACTTTCCACATTTTCTGGATTTCATCTGTATCTTGATATCTTAAATTCCTACTGGGTCTGAGTGGAATATATTTGCAAAAATTAACGTAACCATTCTTTTTGTTTTTTTTTCTCCTCGAGAAGTTTACGCTCCACTCTCTTTACCACCACTCATTCTTTTTTTCTTTTTTTTTATCTTTTACGTCACATTGGAATAAATATCCGCCCGAAATCACTTGAAAATATCTGCAGGGAGAAATAATTAAATGTTAAATTTTTCAAGATAAAGACATTTATTAGAAATCATTTAAAAATAAAAACAATTTCTATATTTATATTCTATTTCTTATAATATAGGAGGTCAGGTCAATAAGCCCGTGACTTTTTGAATGAAATGGCAACACTGTTGCTGTCAACAGGCAAATATCAGCTGAATCCTGTCGAAATTTAACTAGCTGGGTCTTTTAGTTTTTCTTTGACATCTATTATTAGCAGACTACTTCGTGATGTGAGAAGATAATGAAAAAAGGTGAATTTTCTTGATTTGTGGGATACGAATTGCTCCTTCATTCGCCCTATTCTCCGGATATAGCCTCGAGTGACTGAAGAAATGGCACGGCGGAATGAGATTTGACTCGAACGTTAAAATCATTTCATAAACAAATACCTATTTTGATGTCATCGAAAAATCTTATTTTTGAAGGGATAAAAAAATGGAGAAACGTAGGACGAAGTGTATAGAGCTCAAAAGAGAATACGTTGAAAAATAAAATAATTTTTTATCGGAAAAACCTGTTTCAATCGAAAAGTCACGAACTTATTGACCTGCCCTCGTATTACATATTAATAATGAAATATTTCATTTTTGTTTTTAAAAATTATAAAAGTCTACCTGTCAAAAATTATTTCACTTTCGATTTTTCGTTTCTTTTTTTAAGATTACTTTATCTAATGTCATTATTTGTATATTTATCTTTGAGAATTTGTCAAATTTTTTTTTAAGCTTATTTTAAAATTATGATCTTGATGATCAATTATCGAAAGATATTATAGAGTGATAAAAGGAAATCTTTCTTTTTTTTAATCCATTAAAGTTGTTGGTGACTCGATTGATAGAGGGTTTGTATTCATATTGAAGGGAGAGGCAATTTCTTGATTTCGGGTGCTGTCACGGGGAGATTGGTTCCAGCGAGTATATCTCTGAGTGATGTAGTGAGACCGGACCCTTAAGAGTGAATTCCCCGAAATGTCCTGGATCTCCAGTCACGTCTCCTGGAGTGACAGTTGGCCCAAGTGTGCTCGACATGACCACCCATCATACCCCCCACCCCTCTCTCTATACACACACACGCCTGCATTTCGCTTTTGTCTCCTTTCAACCCCCACACTCATCCTTCTTCTCTTTTCTCCTTCTCAATTTATCCATCATACTCTTTCAATCCTTTTCCTAACAATCATTCCACATTAAAGTATGTTATTATTAAATTGATATATAATCATAGTTTTCTAATCTAATAAATAAATGAAAAATTATTATTGATAAGCTGGAGTGTCTCCACTCGACTATCTCGCAATTTCAATTGGATTAAATAACATCTATTATATGTAAATTAAATTTAATTAATTATAAATTATAAATTAAAATTAATGGATAATATTTATTAAATCATCAGTGATAAATAAATAATAAACTGAAATATTTATTTAAATATTGTTAATTGCAATAAATTAAAAATGTTCACGTGTATTTATTCGACAGACTTTTAGAAACACCCACAAATATTGTCTATATTAACCGCTACCGGCGCTGGCGAGATAATAAAAATTAATGACAACCTTAAAAATGAATATTCCAATTAAAAGCTAGAAAAATAATTATTAAAATCATTAAATATCTTATTCATAAAAACATAAATGTTATAAAATAAACAATCCATTCATTCATTTATAAAATGCCATCATATATTGTGTCACTGTAGATATTAAATTTTAATACTTACTAAATTTTGAATAACTATTTTTCACTTTTTTTTTTTTGAAAATATCCTAAAATATTTTTTTTCAAATTATATTTTTTATATCTCGAGACCTATCATTATTTCTATTATTATTTCTTATATTTCTATTATATTATATGGAATATATATTATCTAGTCATATATATATGTAGCAACTCTAAATAAATATTATTGCAAGAAATATTCAAAAATAAAATTTTTCTTTATTCTTTATTTCTGCTTAAAATGATATAACTAAAATGCAAAGAAAATGAAAGAAAAAATAGTTTTAAATTAGTTTTCGTGGAAACGTTGAACGGTGTCTAACGAGAAAGGACGAACGAACATTTTCTTTTGATGTATCAAGAGATCAAACATGGCTTTGTTCTTCTCTGCTTTTCTTGCCAGGAATCGAACTCCAGATACTTACTTACTTGGCTCAATAAGTCGTTATTCGGGACTGGAAAAAGTCACGATTTTTTAAAACTCTAAAAAAGAATTAGATTGATAAATTACACAGTGACAATGAATCATTATTTTCACATCAAAATAGAATATAAACACTTTTATATTAAAATATATACATAATCTCTAATGATATATAATATATTCAATATACACCTTTATATAAAATAACATAAAAAGATAAAAGGAAATTGTTTACAAAACGGGAAGATTCAGGGATTTGAATGAAACTTTGCCAGTGGATTCCTTTTTTAATTCCAAACTTTCCTTTTACAATATTACTACGTCTCTTCTAGTTTACAAAATAAAAATTATTAAAATTTGCATATAAATCCATTTACATTCTATTAATATTTAGCTACCATGTTTTATTCATTTAGCCAGCAAATGATTCCACTAATTTTCGAGTTTTTTGGTTCGGTCTGGATATAGAAAAATTAATTAATTAAATAATTTAGATATAGAAAAATATTCACTTATTCGCTAATTTTCTGTTTTTTCGGTTCGGTTTGGATATAGAAAAATTAATTAATTAAATAATTTAGAAATAGAAAAATTAATTAATTAAATAATTTAGAAATAGAAAAATTAATTAATTAAATAATTTAGATATAGGAAAAATAATTAATTAAATAATTTTTCTATATCCAAACCAAACCGAAAAAACAGAAAATTAGCGAATAAGTGAATAATTAGTGAATTAGTTAATATAGTTAATAAAACATTAAACTAGTTTATCTGTCAAACTTTAATAAGTTTTTTCTCCTAACTAGAAGAGACCGAGAAATATAGCATAACGAGAGTTTCTTTGGAATTAAAAACGGAATCCACTGGCAAAGTTTCATCCAAATCTCTGAAGCTTCCCGTTTTGTAAACAATTACCGAATAAAAATAAACACTAATAATTTACTAATTTATTAAGATAGATGAAATAAATCATTTTAAAATTGGTAGGGGATAAAGTATTTATTTTTACAAAGAAAAGAAACCTTATTGTACATTGTACCATTTTCATTAGAGAATAGATTTTTTATTTATTTAGTAATGATATAGTATTATGTATTTGAATAAAGGCCTGGAACGTGGTTAATGACTTTATTGCGAAGAGAAATGTCCTACTACATATTATAAAGTTGTATATATATATATATATATCTTTTGCCTAAAGATGTCAACGGCAGATTAACATTGTTTAGTAACTAGCTTGCTCTGCTTTGAAACATAGATTCTCTCTATTTACTACTATAATATTTCCAAATGGGTATGGTTGAAGGCCTTTATAAATTTCCATTGATAAGGGCGATAGACATCCTCCAGTTATTGACCAATAATTATGCTTGTTAACTTACTATATATAGATACTACTAATAGCTGTTGTCTTTTTTTTAATAGAAATAATTGATTGATTCATTTATCCACAATTCTATTTTACTTTTGGTAATGAATAATACGAGGATTGGTTCAATTCAGCGAAATATTACATTTTGCTTTTTTTTGTAGTTTTTTCTTTTAAGTAGGCTTTGTTAAGTTTGACTAAATCTAAAAATAAAAATCTGCACTCGACTATCTCGCAAATTTGGATTGGATTAATTAAGACATACATTGTATTTAAATTAAATTTAATTAATTAAATTACAAATTAAAATCAATAAATAATGTTTATTAAACCAGCGCATGTTTGGCTCTTTGTTGATGGAACCACGTCACTTGTTGGCGCGTGAAATTTGCAGTCTTACAAAATTAATTCTGGTACTTTCAGCGATTCAATCAAGCTGAAATTCTATATATAGCAGTTTTATACAATTTTTAATGATGTGAGAAACTATCAAACATATAACTTTATTTTTACGGTCACTTTAGAGGAAAAAAAATCAGAACGTCTTCCGGTTGAGCTACATTTCTCAAAAGTTGATAGAATACTACGAATTTTGAATAATGCCCATGTACCAAATTTCATGATTCCAGCTCAAGCCGTTTTTGCGTAATCTAGTCTATACACACACATTTTTCTCAACTTTAGTGAAAATGACTTAGGGACCTTCGAAACGTATAGAAACATCAAAATCTCGACATCGAAAATTTTTGTGATCGCAATACTATCTTTGACGAGACAGTAAAAAGGAAAATAAATGTATGTTTGGTATCTAAATATATAAGTAATTATATTTCATTGTTTTGATAAGATAAAATTAATTAAAAAAAAAATTGTCTTGAGAATTTTTTTTTGTCTAATTTGATTTGTTGTTGTTTTTTATTTTGACGAATCATCATCACCTGGTAATTTTCTTCTATTTTTCTTATTTCACTTTCATTTATTTTCATTTTATCTTTATTTTTTCGTCTTTATTGTCTCTGTAAAATTTATGTACTTTTATTTGTCATTTCATTGTCAGTTCACGGATTTCCTTTTTGGGATGAGCAAAAATTAAAATTACATTTATCCTTTAAAACTAACTCCTCCACAAATAATTTTTTTTTTTAAATTTTTTAAAATAAATATTTTTATATTCATTTTAAAATCCCATCACAAATTTTTTTTTTAAATTTTTTCGTTGGTTGTGAAAATACGTAAGCTTTTGTACGATAAATGGGACTCGAGAAGATCATTTCTGATTCTGTAGTTATAATCTTTATTGTGAGATTTTTCTTACTTTCATCTTTTGGTATTATCGTACATTCAGAAGTCTATTTTATTATAATATTATATTCATGAAGTTTAAAAATTAACTTATCAGTACTTTTAATTAATTTTTTTTTTCTAACTTCATCAACTTTGATTTAATTTTATGACATCACCTACACTTTTTTTCTCAAAAAAAAAAGCTTAATTTGTTATTAAATTATAATATAAAATAGAACTTAAAGGATTAAAGTCACTTTTAACAATTTATTTGTTTTTTATTTTAAATATGTAATCTACTTAAGTGATCCATCTTTGAGTTTTATTTGACGTAGGTATAACATTTCATATATTTAGATAAGTGATGTTATACAGGCAAACTTAATCAAGTCTTTTCATTTTTCTTGTTTATCTTTCTTTGCTCCTTTTATTAAATCGTCTTTTTGAATTCTGAAATAAGTATATTTCATTTTTTTTTAAAAAAAAAGGATTCCTTTATTAAAAATGATACTTCATAATTGACAAATGATGATGATTGATTTTTAATTGATATTAAAACATAAATATTGGATGACGGAAGCGGTAAAAGAGGTGGAGCGAAGCGAGGAAGGGGTAAAAATAATTACTTTCAATTGAAAATAAATCTGCTCTGCCCATAGCTATGGATTTCACTCATAAATGAATGATAACCCTCTTTCTCTCCCCCCCCCCCCGCCCCCTCGAATACTTATCGAAACAGCTGGGGGCGAATTTAGTTAATGGCTGCCACACAACGTAAACCTCTTAGCAGAAAAATTCGAATTCTAATCGAACGCGAATTATAAATAGATTTAAAATTTTTATAAAACTATTTTTTATAAAAATTCCTATAATTAATTATTTAATCCAAATATTTGTTTGTTAAATCAATTCATGGCTTCACAATAGAATTAAGATTATAGAATTTATGAAAAATATCGTAAATATTAATTTATAATGCTAGTAAGTTAATCTTCTTATTTATTAATCGATCACATATTAATAATCATTCGTATTTCACGAATACTTGATAATATCCAACTTTTTCTTCTTACTTTTTAAAAAGTTTTAATTATTCTATGAGTTATATAATTAGTCTTAATCTCAATTATCCTTTTTTTTCATCTCTTTACCTTTTTAATATAATATTATCTAAGTCAGTGATTCTCAACCACTGTGCCGCGAGATTATGAGGCTCTTAAACATTTCCGACTTTTTTTTCTAAATTTTTTTCAATTTGGTTCTAAAAAAAAGGCAAAACGTTTTTGGGACTAGGATCTTAAACATTTCCGACTTTCTAAATTTTTCAATATGGTTCTTAAAAAAAAAATGGTAAACCGATTTTGGGACCACTTTTTTCAATATGGTAAACTTTTACACTTATCTTTATCTTTGTGTGCCGCCAAATTTTTAAACCGTTAAAAGTGCGCCGCGGTAAAAAAAAAGGTTGAGAATCACTGATCTAAGTATTAGACGTCTTATATATGTTCTCAGGGACGAAGTTGATCTCCAACCCTCAATAGTTACACATTTTTTTTACCGACCGACGATAGTAAGGGAGGTATTGTTTTCACACCAAATTTCACATGTGGAGATTTTTACATATCTCCACGAATCATGCATTTTCTAAACAGAAAAAAGTATTTTTAGCATGATGTCTGTCCGTCTGTCCGTCCGTCCGTCTGTCCGTCCGTATAGATGTGTACAGCCTGAACGGCTCAACCGATTTTGATGAAATTTGGTATATTTACTTAATGCATCAGTGGGATGAATTGATCAACTTTTGGTGCAATTCGGGAAACCGGAAGTGGTAGTATTAGCGATCGACGATAGGAAGGGAAGGGTTATTTTCACACCAAAGGAGATTTTTTTATATATCACCACGAATCATGCATTTTGTATTGGTTTTATCCTCGAAAAAAATCATATTTATTAGTTTTTTCTTGATTTAAAATTATATGACGTCATCCAGCCATGCATGACGTCACAGCCTGGTCTTGCATATATATTATAAATAAAATAAAATTAAAAATGTTTATATTTATTATTTATGTATCCATATCTGTTTTTTATTACATTAATAGGTATATGAAAATTATTTGAAATTGTTTCTGTAGCTGGAAATTAATTTATTTCAAACCGTCGGTCGGTTCGGACCTGGCCACAGGTCAACTTATTTTTTTTTATCTTTGTATTCCACAACTGGATCTGCTAGTAATTAACAATAAAGATTTCCATTTCATAGAAGATATTTCTGTTACTAGATAAACAATTGAATTGCGCAATGGAAATGATAAACTTGAAAATCAAAAATTATTATTGTGTTTAATCAAATCAGTTGAACCATCTTTTGACGTTGTTTGTGATCCTTGGAAATAGATTGACGTAATTTAAACGGATTTCTCTTATTAATTAATACAATACTAGAAACCACAATCTTTATAACTTGACTCATCATCTACAATCTAGAAACTTAACTTTAACTTTTCATTCAAATCAATCTTTAAAGCCAAAAACAGTTTCTCTATATTATAAATTCCAATTATTAATTTCTATCACTGAAAGTAGAATATTTTATTCTATATTTTCTTCTTTTTTTTTTATATATATACATATAATGTATATTCAACTAAAAAAATTTACTAAATAGTATTTATTTTCACTGATAATTCCAGAAATTAAAATTATGATAAAATCACCAGAATTTTATTTTCACTGACTGCCAGGATTCGAACCAGGAATCTTCTGATCTGTAAGGACTTATTCAAGGAAACTAATTGTAATAATATTTGTACGTCCTATGCAAGGACAATGCCTATCAAGTCGGTTATATAAATTCGGTGTCCTATCAACTTTTACCTTGATTTTTTTTTTTGATCGGAGATGCTACTTTTTATCAAGTAGCTTCCCAATTTTGATCCCGGAGACTGGGTTGACCCCAACTAGATAAATTTCCTTGCCAGGCCCGGGACTTGAACCCGTGATCACGAGAATGTGAGCCAGCAACGCTACCCCCCACCCTGTGACGCCTTCGAACTAATTTCACTAATATTTTATTTTATTTAATTATTTAGAGACAATAAAGTTATAGTGTTCTAAATATCTTAGAAAGATTCCTTTGTAACCAGCATTATGAGAGATGCTACATTTTATAACTTAGAAAAACACAAAACAGTTGCATAAAATAAATATTATAAGGATATTAATAGAGAAATGTGGGATAATTCATAAATAATGAAATATCAATATGTACCTACATAAATAATACATATTAGGAAATATTTAAAAAATTAAATTTAAGATTTAAATATGAATATATTCGTATGATGAACAAAAATAATCATTTAATATATAATCTTGTACGTTTATTGTTCATTATTTTCAAAAGTAAACCTTTTTCATTTTGTTATTTTTTTTGTTTTACTATATCGAAATGTATATATATATATATATATATATATATATGAACATTCTATATACCGGAAATTGCAAACATGATGACTTTGTGTTACCCCTGCTTCCTTTTTGCAAACTACATTGCGTAGTAGCCCTTTGCTAATTTCCCTTTTTTCCGTTTTATAACGCTTTTTGGCCATTTTTCTTTTAGTTTGTGGCAATGAAAAATTAAACGAATTACTAATGTTAATATATGGTTTATTTCAACAAAAAGTTGTTATTTACTTTTAACAAAATAAAATATTAAATTTTCTATACAACATTTAAATTAATAATTCCCTCTTAATTCTATAATGAAAAATCAAAGTTTCATAAAGTAATATAATTTGCAACCACTAAGGAAGATTTTCGACTTTTACCACTTAATGAAGGAACATAATTTGCGGTTAGAGGAACTTGTACTAAAGGCTTATTAAAGCTGACCTAGTTCTGTTTTATAAATGTTTGTTTTAGTGGAAGAGACTGAAATGAGATGAGAGTGTTCCATATTATTTAGAAGTGTCTCCGGAGCAAGCAAAAGTATATCTATTTAGAAAATAGAATGCATGGCAAAATTGAATATGAAAGCTCTTCCTTGCTATATTGATAATTAATGTTTTCATTATATATTTATGAAGGTCTTTAAACAGGAAACCATTGAATATACAAATTACAGTGTCTTAAAACCTAGCAACACGAAATTACTTCTCATTACACATTATTTAAGAATTTATATTATATAAAATTTACAAAAAAAAAAAAAATAGAAAACGCATTTTTTGTTTTTAGGAAAAATAAAATAATTCAGAAGCCAACAACTCAATTCGAAATAAGCTGTAGTGTGTCCACTCGACTATCTCGCAAATTTGAATTGGATTAATTAACATATATTATATTTAAATTAAATTTAATTAATTATAAATTAAAATTAATTAATAAGATTTATTAAATCAGCGTATGTTTGCATCTTTGTTGATGGCACCACGTCACGTGTTTTAAAAATTTATTCCGGTACTTTCAGGTTGAAATTCTATATATAGCAGTTTTATACAATTTTTAATCATGTGAAAAACTATCAAACATATATCTTTATTTTTTCGGTCACTTTAGAGGAAAAAAAATCAAAACGTCTTCCGGTTGAGCTACATTTCTCAAAAAGTTGATAGAAAACTAAAAATTTTGAATAATTCCACCCCCCCCCCCCCACACACACACAGAGGGTTTTTTTTCAACCTTAGGATGATATTTTCACTAAAATGATTGAGGAACCTTCAAAACGTATAAAAACATCAAAATCTCGACATCGAAAATTTTCGTGATCTTAATACTATCTCGGACGAGATAATAAAAAAGAAAAGAATAAAAAAAATGTTTCTAAAAAAATCCAACTCAGATTTACTAGATAATTTTTCCTCTAATACTAAAGCTTTTGATAATATATAAATCTTAATTTATATATGAAGCCATTTTCCTTTATAATATTCTGTATTGATCTATCTATCATTATTTGGCTCTACGAAATTCGAAAGTTCTTGGCCGCAGTAACCACATTTCTCTAAACGTCCCTTTCCTAAGCTACTCCTATCCAACTCCTATTATTTACACAGTTTATAAATATTAAACAATTTTAAATAATTTATTTTCATCATTATTTGTTATTAATTGTGTAAAATTATTAATAATAGATTAGTGCTTGAAAAAATATAAAACTTTTTACCAATAGACAAAAAAGATTGAATTTAAATAAAATACCGTACCGACCGACAATTTGAAATAAATTAATTTCCAAACAACATTATTTAAAAAAAAAAAATTTTGCGCCCCCCCTTAATTTTTGTAATAATCTAATTTCATAAATACTCACATAATATAGTAACCATATTGAAAAAAATTGAAAAAAAAAATCGAAAATGTTCAAAAGCCTTATCACAAAAAACATTTTTTACCGTTTTTTTTTATTTTTAATAACCACATTGAAAAAATTGGACGACCCCTGTTATAAATTTCTATAGGTTTTAGAAAAAAAAAATTGGTTCTAAACATTCACGCCTCCCAGGGGGGGGGGGGCGCCGCACAGGTTGTAAAACGCTGATATAAAGTAACTATAATAGGTTTTTATTTTTTATTATATATAAAGTATCACAAAAAAAATATTTTTAAAATTTAAATTAAAATGACTAATTTATATTATCTTGGTTTTTATTTTTAATTTAATTACTTAATTATTTAACTTTATTTTAAACTAGCTGCTCAGAGCTCCTTCGTCGCTCTTCACATCTAGACGGGGGCTTCGCCCCCTGTACCCCCGAGTGGTACATAGTATTTGGTTGAAAGTAGTAAAAGGTTTTCATCCATTTTGTTTCAAACAATGTATAACATAAAACATTCATTTCTTATTGTGTGATTATTTAAAATATATTTTAATTTAAATAGTAAATTAATTATATATATTATTATTGAAATGTTATATCTATCTACTCGAAAGTTCTTGGCAGCTACAACCACATTTCTCCAAGTGTCCCCGGTGACCTCATCTTTCTTTGGCCAATAAATGCTGGAAAGAATAATCTGAATCTACTCTCATCTCCCAGGGTCATAGACCATGCGTGGGTCAACGGTACTCGAAAGTTCTTGGCAGCTACAACCACATTTCTCCAAGTGTCCTTATCCTGAGCCTCTGTTCCATCTCTCGTACGTCATTCCCTGTACTCATCTTTCTTTGGCCCATAAATGCTGGGGAGAATCCTATTCTCAAATACTCTGAATCCACTCTCATCTCCTAAGATCATAGACCATGTCTCACACTCATATAATATAACAGACAAAATAATTGTTTTATATATTTTAATTTTCATTCCCTTTTATAATAATTTTGATGAGATAAGCCTCTTTACTGCATGATAACAGGCGTTTCCCGATTGCAACTTCGATTTAAATTCTTCTCAAATATTATTATCCTTCGTGATTACATTCAATATCTATCTACTCGAAAGTTCTTGGCAGCTACAACCACATTTCTCCAAGTGTCCTTATCCTGAGCCTCTGTTCCATCTTTCTTACGTCATTCCCTGGTGTCCTCATCTTTCTTTGGCCCATAAATGCTGGGGAGAATCCTATTCTCAAATACTCTGAATCCACTCTCATCTCCTAAGATCATAGACCATGTCTCACACCCATATAATACAACAGACAAAATAATTGTTTTATATATTTTAATTTTCATTCCCTTTTATAATAATTTTGATGAGATAAGCCTCTTTACTGCATGATAACAGGCGTTTCCCGATTGCAACTTCGATTTAAATTCTTCTCAAATATTATTATCCTTCGTGATTACATTCAATTTTTCTACATATTCAAATTCTACATTTTGTATGTTAATACTGCTCCTGTTTGTTTCTAAATATATTTATTTATCATTATTCATTTCAAACCTCATCTCTTTTCCTACCTCGATTAATTTTTCCTCGCTATCTGTAATTGCAATTGCCGAATCTCCTATTATATTTAAGTCGTCTGGGTAACCTAATATTTTACAATTGATTTCAGCATCTTACTCTTTCTTTACTACCTTCAAGATAAATTTTAAGATCAAAATTTGAAAAAGTTTATCCGGATCTATTGAGTCATGCGTAGGTTTTACTAAAGTCTACAAATAATTAGTGAACAGAGATATTGAATTCGCGGTTTTTTTAATATCTGTCATAATGAAAATATCTTAATTAATGTTGATCGATTTGGCATGAACCCTCAATGATATCGTCTAATATTTCCTCCGCCTATAGTTTATAAGTATTGTATATGTTATAATAGAGTATAATATTTCTTGATCATTTCATTTCGATATTTTAATTTCATTGCTTGATTTTTATTGATTATTTTTAATTATAATAAAATTTGAGAAAATGCAAAGTTAGAGACTTGGGACAATTTATAAAAATTAATTTATAAAAATTAACGGTATAAAATATTGATTAAAACTAAAGATAAATTAATAATATATACATTCATTAATAGTATTAATTTAAATTAATGGATTTATTTGAATTTTTATTATTAAGTTCATTTATTACAGAGGTATATAAGAATATTGTGATGTAATTTCATAGAAATCGTTTCTTATTTTTTGATGTTTATAATTCAAAATTACCGGTAAAGTGTCGGTTAAGTAGGAAATTTCTTTTTTGTTTGTTTCTATGACAGCAAAAAAGTAAACAAATTACATACATATATACATATATACATACATACATACATACAAACACTCTCCTTTATATATATAGATGAAAAATTTCCGACAATGAATATAAAATTAATACTTTGTAAACTACCACTTCCGGTTTCCGAATATACACCAAAAGTTGCTGAATTCATGCTACTGATGCATTAAATAAATACACGAAATTTTATCAAAATCCGTTGAGCCGTTCAAGCTGTACACTTCTATACGAACACACAAAGGACAGACGGACAGACGGACAGACATCATGCTAAAAATATGTACTTTTTTCTGTTAACAAAATGCATGATTCATGGAGATATGTAAAAATCTCCACATGTGAAATTTGGTATGAAAACAATACCTTCCCTTCCTATCGTCGGTTGGTAAAAAATTGCATAAATAAATAAAATTAGTCAAACTTGGTCAATAAATTACAAAATAAATATAACTGTTTGACTATCAATTTATTTATCATATCATGATATATATTATTAATAGATTTTAAAATTAAAATTCCAATAACTCTAGAATTTTAGTTGTGTTTGTGAATCAAGTTACATATATGATTTTTCTTTAAAAGATGAATTTAAGTTTTTTATGAAAACTTATCATTTTTTTCTTGACTGTTATTTGAAGACCCTGTTTTCTTACTGACATCTTAAGAATACATTACATAATCGTCCCATTTCCTGCAACCCTTCATTGGAGAGATATCAGTGTCAAGGTCCATAGCAAAAGGCATTATCAAAACGAGTGACCATGAAGAAGGGTGGACAGCGTACCATTCATCATCACTATTCCTTTTATCATAAACCAATGTTTTCTCCAATATTTTCCCTTTATCTATGAATAAAATCTAAATGTAAAAACCTGTCCAGATGCGCTATACCTTCTCTCTCACTATAGAATGGTTATTTTTTTTTGTTAACTATTTCTTATTTTATACACATATCATAGATGTATTTGCAATGCACAACGTATTCAGAAGCGTATTTGTAGCTCCATCTCCTCCATTCACTTGAAAAAATCCAAAATATAAATATTTATATTATAATTTTGTTCTATTAAAAAAAAAACCTCAAACTTTGTACGTCCTACGCAAGGAAAACGCCTATCAAGCAGGTTATATCAATGAGGTGTCCTATGATCAGTAGAACGGGTCCTCTCAACCTTTACCTTGATTTTCTTGAACGGAGGCGCTATCAAGTAGCTTTTCCCCAATGTTGTTCCCGAAGGCTGGGTTGACTTCGTCCCATAGACCCCAGTTAGGGAAATTCCCTTGAGACTTGAACCTGGGACCATGTGAGGCAGGTTCTCTACCCACACACCCAATGGCGCCTTCATAATTGTTCTATTACTATAATCAATGACAGTTATAGAATTTTTGTTTTTTGAGAGGGAAGGGGAAAGAGTTAATGTTCACAAAACAAATCTCATATTATTTTTATCCATTTCAAACCCTTTCTATTTTATTTCACAATATTGATATTAATTTCAATTATAATAAATTATTATTTAGATTCGTTATTTTATTCCTTATTTACATCCCGAGTATAATAAATAATGATAATAAAATTGAAAAATACTATAATTTGTTTAAAAAAATGTTTTTGTATTTTACCTGAATTGATAAAAATTGTAATTGATTAATTAATTATTCTATTATAACCAAACAAAAATAAATGATCAGAGTTATAACAATACATTCTATATTTTCAGTATTTAATTTTATATATTGTCATTTTTAATTAGGAATCATTCAAATATTGTATTGAGTAAAACTGTTGTTGAATTATCTACTATTTATTTGTGTTCCTCAACAGTGGCGTCGGGCCGAGGGAGGGGCACGTGCCTCCCCCCCAATCATTGTGCAAAAATACATTTAAAAGTGAATAGTTTTGTAACTGAGAATCCAAAAGTAAAAAAACAACAACTTTAAATTACGTATAAGTATAGTCTAAACGTTATGAATAAACTAGCTGCTCAGAGCTCCTTCGTCGCTCTTCACATCTAGACGGGGGCTCCGCCCCCTGTACCCCCGAGTGGTATATAGTATTTGGTTGAAAGTAGTAAAAGGTTTTCATCCATTTTGTTTCAAACAATGTATAACATAAAACATTCATTTCTTATTGTGTGATTATTTAAAATATATTTTAATTTATTTAGTAAATTAATTATATATATTATTATTGAATATGTTATATCTATCTACTCGAAAGTTCTTGGCAGCTACAACCACATTTCTCCAAGTGTCCTTATCCTGAGCCTCTGTTCCATCTCTCGTACGTCATTCCCTGATGTACTCATCTTTCTTTGGCCCATAAATGCTGGGGAGAATCCTATTCTCTGAATCCACTCTCATCTCCAAAGATCATAGACCATGTCTAACACTCATATAATACAACAGACAAAATAATTGTTTTATATATTTTAATTTTCATTCCCTTTTATAATAATTTTGATGAGATAAGCCTCTTTACTGCATGATAACAGGCGTTTTCCGATTGCAACTTCGATTTCAATTCTTCTCAAATATTATTATCCTTCGTGATTACATTCAATTTTTCTACATATTCAAATTCTACATTTTGTATGTTAATACTGCTCCTGTTTGTTTCTAAATATATTTATTTATCATTATTAATTTCAAACCTCATCTCTTTTCCTACCTCGATTAATTTTTCCTCGCTATCTGTAATTGCAATTGCCGAATCTCCTATTATATTTAAGTCGTCTGGGTCACCTAATATTTTACAATTGATTTCCACATCTTACTCTTTCTTTACTACCTTCAAGATAAATTTTAAGATCAAAATTTGAAAAAGTTTATCCGGATCTATTGAGTCATGCGTAGGTTTTACTAAAGTCTACAAATAATTAGTGAACAGAGATATTGAATTCGCGGTTTTTTTAATATCTGTCATAATGAAAATATCTTAATTAATGTTGATCGATTTGGCATGAACCCGCAATGATATCTCCTAATATTTCCTCCGCCTATAGTTTATAAGTATTGTATATGTTATAATAGAGTATAATATTTCTTGATCATTTCATTTCGATATTTTAATTTCATTGTTTGATTTTTATTGAATATTTTTAATTATAATAAAATTAGAGAAAATGCAAAGTTAGAGACTTGAGACAATTTATAAAAATTAATTTATAAAAATTAACGGTATAAAAGTATTGATAAAACTAAAGATAAATTAACAATATATACATTCATTAATAGTATTAATTTAAATTAATGGATTTATTTGATTTTTTATTATTAAGTTCATTTATTAATTTTTTTAGATCATAGTTAATTCCCTCCCTTAAAATAAAAGAAGTACCTATTCAAATATGGAAAGAATAAATACAAAATAATTTAAGTTAAATATGATTTAAATATTTTATTAAATTAATTAAAATGAGAACTTTTAGAATAAATTATTTAATTGAAATGATATTTGAATATTAGAATTTAAAATAAAAAGTTAAAATTTATAATAATTCTTTGATTGCTAGTTATATACATTGTGTAAAATGAGTCCGCCAGTCAGTGGGCCACGCCTGGCTCTTGAATGAACAACACGGAGAACTATATATAAACTTTAAATCTCTCTCTGTCCCGCTCACACACACTCTCACCTCTCTCCTCAACCCCTCCACCTCTCATTTCTTAGTTATTTCAATTTCCACAAATTGTCTAATTTTTAAAATATTCACTAATTTACTTTCTATTTTTATTCTTTAATCCTTAAATAATATATTTTCTATTTTATGTTAAAATGTAAATAACTTACATTTTAACATATTAAACTATGACAGCAAAAAAGTAAACGAATTACATACATACATACAAACAGTCTCCTTTATATATATAGATAAATAATTTATTTTGTCAAAATTTTTTCCGAGGGAGAACCCCGGACCCCCCTGCCCCCCAACCTAATAGATCACGCTACGTCACTGATCCTCATTATATATTAAATTTTTCTTTACTACAAATTTATATTTTTTTTATTTATCAACTCAATGCAAATATAGATCATAGTGTAGTTAATCCATCTTAATTAGAAAATTATGTTTGAACATTTATAGTTTTTGCTTAAGTCTAATGTCACACATACATGATGATTGATTTACCAAATTCATTATTATTTATATTTATAGCTTATATAACAGAATGCAGAATTTTAACAAATTCTCTGAAAATGAATTAATATTAATTTTATAAGAAGGAGCGGGGGCAATCTCTCTGTTTTGTGATTTAGATATTTATTGATTATTGATTTTAATTATTTTAATTCAGAATAAACGAATTGATATCATTTTTTCTATAAATAACACTAATGAAGATCGATGTATCACGTCAACACTCACCCCTCCCCCTAATTCTTAATTTCATAAAAATCATGTGAAAAATATTTAAAAGATCAGAAAGACACAATAGGATACCTACTTGTAATTTTATAATAGTAAGAATATGATTTGATTTTTTTTTATATAAAAAATATTACAATAGAATTTCGGGGAGGTGAAGACTAATTGTATTGATTTAGCATAGCAGAATAGCTGGCAGGATTAGAAAAAAAAGAAGTGCATAGGGTACTCTTGAGATTGAATACACTCTGAGGGAATGATAAGATGTCTAAGGTACTTAATATTTGTTAATAACACAAAAAAAAAAAGAAGGAATAATTCAATTCAAAAGTGTATTATTTGATTTTCAATAAATAAAAAAAAATCCTCTGACTTTGTACGTAAGGACAAATCAAGCCTATCAAGCCGGTTATATCAATGAGGTGTACTATGATCAGTAGAACGGGTCCTCTCAACCTTTACCTTGATTTTCTTGATCGGAGGCGCTATCAAGTAGCTTTTCCCCAATGTTGTTTCCTAAGGCTGGGTTGACTCCGTCCCATAGACACCAGTTAGGGCAATTCCCTTGCCAGGCCCGGGACTTGAACCCGGGAACATGTGAATGTGAGGCAGGTTCGCTACCCACACACCCAATGGCGCATTTTCAATAAATAAACTTTATTGATTATTTTCTTTAGACAGAAAAATAATAATATGAAAAAAAAAATCAATCAATCAATCAATTCATTAATTATATTATAATTATTATTCAAGGGCATCATGTATTTTTTTTCTCTTATTTTACACTCTTCCGACGACTATGATAGATTTAAAAAGAATCAACTGAGAATAAGTTGGAAAGTTCAACGAGATATGTTTAATGAGACACTCACTCGTGGAGTTGAACCAGAAGAGTCAAACTTTGTTCCCCCAAGTTACGTTCCAAACATTAACGACAACTTAAAATTGTCCAAGAAAGTAGAAAAAAAGGAAAGAAATTGAACTATAATAGATATGAATTTTAAATTCATATATCATTTTATTTCTATTTCAATTTTATATCAAAAATCTGTTACAAACAAGTCTTTGAATTTCCCCCTCCTTTTTATCTTATCTTATTATGCTAGCTAAAATTGTATATATCTATCTATATATCTATATACATTTCTATATATCTATAACCATTGGTTCTCAAAAACCGCTCTAACGATTTTTTTCAAATTCACACTAGATATAGTATTTATAAAGAAAAATTGAGTTTTATTGATCACATCTCTTGAAACTTACAGACAGCTTCATTATTAATTTCTTAATTAAAAATTATATATGGGTGTGACGTCATCAATTTTACTCCCGCCTTTTTTTAAAAGATATTGTATTAATATTTTTTTTATATTTAAAATATTTTAAAATAAAATAAATTTCGAAATAAAATTAAAAATATTTATTTTTAATAAAATATATATATATATTTATTAATCTCTCTCAAAAAAAAATAACAACAAAATAAAATACGGTTGGTTGACTCCCGCCTTTTTTTAAAAGATATTGTATTAATATTTTTTTTATATTTAAAATATTTTAAAATTTATTATTTAATTTCGAAATAAAATTAAAAATATTTATTTTTAATAAAATATATATATATATTTATTAATCTCTCTCAAAAAAATACAACAAAACAAATAAATGTCTTTGAAAGATGGTAAAAATATCTTTTTAATTATCAAAATATCATAGACCAGTGGTAAGAACAATTGTTTTTACTTCCCGAGTTCGAAGGATCGAAACTCGCCGCGTGCATTTTTTTTTATCTATTTTCGTGATTTATTTATTCATTGTTCTTTTATTAATTAAGTTTTAGATAGTTTTATAATTTTTAATATTTTTTCAATAAAATATTATTTAATACATTTAATAATTGTAATAAATAATTAAAGAATTGTATATCAATATTTTTTAAAGGGTAGAGCGAGCTCGGTGTCCTAGGTATTAATATTACCAGCCAAACCCAATAATAATGAATCATTTTTTTTAACTTAAGTACCGAGCCGAGGCTCGGGGTCCCGGTACTTTAGCTAACAACAAAAGTTCTATTTATTTTTTTCCCCCAGTAAATATCAATTTATAAAAAAGAATTATTTTATATTCATTTTACAAGATGATACATTTTCATTTATTTCAAGAAATGAATAGAAATAAGACTTCAAATTGTATTGTGAAATGTTTCAGAAAAGTAAAACACGACATGTATTAAAATAAGAGAGATAGAAAAAAAAATTATATATAAATCAAATATTTTAAAATCTCGTTGATTTAAGCCATAATATAAAATAAAAGAAAAAAAAACAGGCCATTTGCTCTGCCTTTAATCCGATTAAATAAAAAGACATTCAGCATTTTATAAAATATAAATATTTGGGAAAGAATAAACGGAAAAGTGAAGGGAGAGGAAGATCTTGTGGCCGCACGACTACTATGGAAACTCATCCTCTTTTTTTCTGGTTAGAAAAATGCCAGCAAATTCTTCTTCTTGACGTCATTTCTAATTATTTCCAAATCCTTCTTTATCTTAATCTATCTTCAACTCGTTTTTCAATTATTCTTAATTCACCCTCGAAGGAGAATTCTCTTTAGGCTAGCAGAAGTTTCTATAATGCTATTAAAACTCTCAACACTTTTTTTTCCTCTTCCCCTTTACATATTAAATATAGATCACTTTTATAAAAAATCTCGTAATTTTTTTTTATTTATCTTATTATTTTTATTATATAATAATGGAAACCAAATCATTTCTATGCTATCGATTATTAATTATATTCATAATACCATTATGCACAGATAATGAAATGATACATAATGATCCATATTTATTATTCTGAATTATGATCACATTTCATTAATTAAATTATTTACCTTCCATTTATATATATATATATATATAAAGAGAGAGAGATGATGATGAAAATCTATTTATTTTTACCAAAATTCATAATATAAATTAATAAATATTATTGTTAACGCGATAGAGTTACCAATTAAGTCCTGTTACGGACTCGCCAAAAGAAATTACGCTAAAGCGCATGGACAAATCCCCTACTTGCATTTACTATTTTTTAATTTTACAAAGACTGGTAATACACGGCCGCCAGCAATCTTTTTTTTTTAAAGGAGATTAGCTTAACCTTTTAATTCATTAATGCCTACCTAAATAATTAGGAATCACTTTTTATCAATTTGCTGGTTGGACTCAAATACTTCTTAAATTATAAGAAATATTTAAATCGTCACCAGGTTGATCTGAAGAATGGAGAAACGAGGTTCTTATTCTCTAGAAATAAATAAAAACACTGGAAGTTCTCTCTCTAAATCACAATTAATTCAACTCATTCTGCTTTTCTTATTGGAACAAGAAAATATTTATTAAACAAAACGAATTTACAATTGATTATCTGATATATTTATAAAAATGAATATTTGTAAGAAATACATATATAAAATATTATACAAATGAGCAAAAAAGTAGTTACAACAATATAAAAGTAATCTTAGACACTAAAACAAATTATAATTAATAACAAATCTAAATTATATAACCAAATTTGAGGTCGTTCAATAAGCAAACAAAGAAAATTCTTTTAACCAGTGGACCTCAAATAAACAATATATTCCAATTATAATTTATAAGTAAAACGACAAATTAAAAAATATAAATACAAATATGTACTTGGGCAGCAATAAATAATTAATCAAAAGTAAAATTTATCAAACCTTAAATATTGGTTTTATAGTTCCAAAAGCATAATCGAAAAATCCTCCAGATGGGACCTTCCTTCTCGATCGACCAACACAAAATAGTGACGAGCATGAGCACAGAACGAAAGGCATAAAAACAAGAAGGCAAATAAATATTCAAATTCTCAGTCTCATGTCACCTGACTGTGTTTCCCTCCTTCACCCGTAGAGTTTTCCAAAAATTTTAAATAACTCATTAGTGGGGGATTCAATCTTGCTCAAACAATTTTTCAAAATAATTATTAATTTAAATTTGATATTTATGAATGAAAATTTTGCTTAATTAAATAGAACCGCCTTTTCCATATTTCAAATATTATATCATCGATAAACTATAATTCTTCATTTCATAGAATGTATGGATGAGTAATTTCAAAATAAAATTTTGCGTTAATACCTCCTTTCATTTCTAATATATTTTTTTATTACAACTGATAATTGATAAATGAGTATAAAAATACAATAGATGATAAAAATATATCTATCTATATAATAAGAATCATAAATTTATATACTTTCAGAAAACAATTCAAAAATTCATGTCCATGCTTTTGTAGGTACAACAGTTTTATTTTTTAAGAATAGTAATTTAGTTATTATTACTATTATTATTAAAAAAGTGTTTATTTTGAACTATTTGTGTTGTAGTAAAATTTGATGAAATTAATTTTAATAAAATATAATTAAATTTACTGTTTTTCCTAATATTTACACAAATTAATAGTAAAACAAAAAAGTTTCTCGCGGTCATAATTTATAAACTAAAAAATAAATTCCCTTACCCGAATCTCTTTCTTTATCAATCAAAACCATGGAAAAATAATATTTTTCTTTTTGACTATAGAATAGGGATAATATTTTATTTTTAGAAAGGCATTTCTTTAAGAAATTCTAACTTTGAATTTAATTGGAATTTCCAATCAAGAGAAAAAGAGAGCATCCCACTGTGAATCATTTTATGTACGTACATTTGTCTTTAGAAGAATTATTATTAAAATCTATTCAGACAAGTCAATTATTTTACTGATTCATCTACAAAAGAAAGGTGACTGTTAATAAAGAAAAAAAGTAAAAAAAGTGAAATTATTAAATGGTTTAATAAGGAGAGAGAGAGAGAGTAAAAAAATGAATTCTTTCTATATTATTTCATTTTCGAAAATAACGAAAATGTGTAAAATTGCTAATTCTGTTATTTTCAATTTTCATTTATTAGAAAGAGAGAAGATGTGTGATCTTCTTACTAGAAGATCACACATCTTCTCTCTTTCTATTTAAATTTATTATTTTTATATCAATTATTCAATATATTATTATATCAATTATGGATAAAGACTTAATAATCAAAATGTGTCTGCTTTAATTAGTATTTTATATTAAAATTTACTTAAATTAATTTTTTACAACCAAATTATTTAATAATATTCAATTCAAATTGAAATCAATTACATTGATTTTTATTTCGATTAATATATTCAAAAAACATTACTGATTATTTCTTAATGTTATGTTGTTTTTCTTTTCACTAAATCTATTTTTAACTTGATTATAATTTTTATTAGAGGCTTTTATATTAGTAGTTGGCTCATATTCTCGTAGTCCCGCGCCTGGCAAGGGAATTTCTCTAGTTGGGGTCTATGAAACGGATTCAACCCAGCCTCCGGGTTCAACATTGGGAAGCTACTTGATAAAAAGTAGCGCCTCCGATCAATAAAATCAAGATAAAGGTTGATAGGATCCGTTCTACTGATCCTAGAACACCTCATCATTTATATAACCGACTTGATAGGCGTTGTCCTTACGTAGGACTTAAATAGTCAAAGGTTGTTTTTATATATATATATATATAATATGTTTGATTTAGAGGAAAACAAATGAAAACGTGGTAGGTAATGACCCTCTTCCGTTTGAATTACATTTCTCAAAAGTTGATAGAAAACTACGAATTTTGAATAATGCCCATGTATCAAATTTCAACTTTCTAGCTCAAACTGTTTTTGCGTAATCTTGGTTACATACATACACACATACACCCACACAACAGACATTTTTCTCAACCTTAGTGAAAATGATTCAGGAACATCAAAATCTCGACATCGAAAATTTTCGTGATCGCAATACTATCTCTGGCGAGATAGTAAAAAAATATATTTTATAAGATCTGTTTGAGAATTCCATAGAAAATGTTTATTATATAAAGTTTTGGATTAAATTATTACTATCTTGTAAGAGATAGTATTGCGATCACGAAAATTTTCGATGTTGAGATTTTGATGTTTTTATACGTTTTAAAGGTTCCTGAATCATTTTCACTAAGGTTGAGAAAAATGTCTGTGTGTGTGTGTGTGTGTGTGTGTGTGTATGTTGTCAAGATTACGCAAAAACGGTTTGAGCTAGAATGATGAAATTTGGTACATCAGCATTATTCAAAATTCGTAGTTTTCTATCAACTTTTGAGAAATGTAGCTCAACCGGAAGAGGGTCATTACCTACAACGTTTTGATTTTTTTTCCTCTAAAGTGACCGTAAAAATAAAGATATATATTTGATAATTTTTCACATGATTAATAATAGTATAAAACTGCTATATATAGAATTTCAGCTTGATTGAATCTCTGAAACTACCAGAATTAATTTTTTAACACTGCAAATCTCACGCGCCAACACGTGCCATGGTGCCATCAATAAAAAGCCAAACATGCGCTGGTTTAATATTTATTATTTATAATTTATAATTAATTAAATTTAATTTAAATAAAATATAATCTATTATGTTATTTAATCCAATTCAAATTGCGAGATAGTCGAGTGGAGACACTCCAGCTAATTTTTATATTATTATAATTATTATATTATTTAATAAGGAGAAATAAAAAAAGCCTCTGATATGTTATTAAAAAAATATTAATTAAATAGTTAAGATTAAATTTTTATTTAAGATTCAATTAAATTTCGAAAAATTCATTATGTTATCTTCTTTTATTATTACTATTATTATTATTATTATAGTATCAAGTTTTAATATAAAATAATATAAAATAAAATATTATTTAATAAATTTATTCTATTTATATTGTACAGTGAAAGGCAAGAAACCTAAATCTCTCTTCTCCTACAAGTTAATATATATTTTAGGTGAATCAATGTAATATAAGTGACAAATGTGGAAATATCTCGCTTTCAAAGATTAATTAATTCAGTTTCGTTAACGAGTTAATCAAATAAGGGATACAAGCGTGCGATCGAAATAGAAGTTGTTGTTTGTTAACCCGCGCTAATTTTAATCCTACACGAATCATTTAATCTCAATCGTATAGCGTATACTAGATTTGGAAATAAATAAATCGATTACTTTTGTTTCATTAATGCTATTAGAAAAATAATAAAACATCGAAATTGTTAATTGAATAAAGAGGATTAAACAAAACAAAAAAAAGAAAAAAATAATAATAATAATAAAAATAAATAAATAAATATAAAAATAAAACAATGAATCAAATCGCATCTGGTGCCTTTCTTTGAGTTTAATTTTCTCAATATATTGGTCCAAAGATTGGTTCTCAAATAAAACGATCAAAAGAACTGTTCAACCTTAAATTTCCGCTAGCTATCTTAAGATTACTAATTGGAATATTAGCAAGAAAAGGGATTTAAATTTTAACTTGCCAATTCATTAATACATTTTAATCTCTTCAAGTGAATAAAAGATAAAGAAATAAATCATTTAAATACTTTTTTTTTACGTTTCGAATATTCACTTTTAAATTTATTTATTTATTTATTTGTTTGTTAATTATTATATTCTATTCTATATGACCATCTTTTTTACTATCTCGCCATTTTCAAAAAAATTATTATATATATTTTTATTATCTGTAATATATTTATATTTCTCAAATTTATACAAATGTTTATTTTTATATTTTTTATGGGAATGATGAAATCTTTAATAAATAAGTTGACCTGTGGCCAGGTCCGAACCGACCGACTGTTTGAAATAAATTAATTTCCAGCTACAGAAACAATTTCAAATAATTTTCATATATCTATTAATGTAATAAAAAACAGATATGGATACATAAATAATAAATATACATTTTTAATTTTATTTTATTTATAACATATATACAAGACCAGGCTGTGACGTCATGAATTACTGGATGACGTCATATAATTTTAAACCAAGAAAAAACTAATAAATATGATTTTTCTCGAGGATAAAACCAATACAAAGTGCATGATTCGTGGTGATATATAAAAAAATCTCCTTTGGTGTGAAAGTAACCCTTTCCTTCCTATCGTCGATCGCTAATACTACCACTTCCGGTTTCCGGAATTGCACCAAAAGTTGATCAATTCATCCCACTGATGCATTAAGTAAATATACCAAATTTCATCAAAATCGGTTGAGCCGTTCAGGCTGTACACATCTATACGGACAGACGGACAGACGGACAGACATCATGCTAAAAATACTTTTTTCTGTTTAGAAA
Organism: Labia minor; assembly: GCA_963082975.1. Classification (NCBI taxonomy): domain Eukaryota; kingdom Metazoa; phylum Arthropoda; class Insecta; order Dermaptera; family Spongiphoridae; genus Labia; species Labia minor. The sequence continues at coordinate 87,842,750 of OY720345.1, forward strand.
ATGCATGATTCGTGGAGATATGTAAAAATCTCCACATGTGAAATTTGGTGTGAAAACAATACCTCCCTTACTATCGTCGTTCGGTAAAAATGAAATAAATGCCTGGAAAACCCTAAAAACAGCCATTTTCTTTTTCGCGTGCGTTACCATGGCAACCGATAACAACGAATTTCAAATTTGAATCTAGATTTTATATTTATACAATATTTTTTTTTGAAAAGATGGGAGAAATTTAAGATAAATTTCTATTATCTGTAATATGTTTATATTTCTCAAATTTATAAAAATGTTTATTTTTATATTTTTTCATGGGAATGATGATATCTATCTTCTTCTATCTTCTATAATTATTATTATTATTATTATTATTATTATATATTATAATTATTAAGATAATTGGTATACGAAAAATATTGTTTACAAAGAACTATTTAATTAATTGCTGCAAACCACGATAAATTAAGTTTAAAACTGAAATTTCAAACACCGTTTGCAATTGATTAATATTTCCTAAAACAACGTAAGCACTATTATTTATATTTAAATTTATATTTTGAAAAATAGTTCAATTTGCGAATTTGAGTGAAAACGAAAATCCAAGTGTCCTGAAGGACATATATTATATGTACTCTTTTCTTATTTAACATGTTCTTTTTGAAGTACATATTTTGAAATAATTGCACTGTTTGATTAATTTGAAAATTCAATCTCGAAGAGTTTAGATTTCTATACTTGATTACGGGGCATTCCAATTTAAAATATAAATTTTTATATTTATCATCTTTCCCTCTGAATATATGTATATGTTATTTTAAAAATTTTAACAATTTTTTTTTTTATTGCTGAATAAAATTTAAAATTTAAAATTTATTAACATTTATTATTATTTTTTTTTATTCAATCGGAATATCAGTTGGTTTAATTTAAAATACTTTTTTTAATTAAATTTTTTTACAAAATAGTATATTTAGGCTAATGCCAAGATGAAAAACAAAATTGTTCTCTTAATTATAAACCTACAACTGAAAAATATTCATTAGTGAATTCCATTTATATATATTTTGGGTGAAATATTCTTCAAACAAATTGGAAGGGGTTTGAGAAGTGGTGGGTCAAACTTTTCGTTCAAAATTAAATCTCAACGAACTAAGTTGAATTGCCGCGAACAAAGGGCGTTAATGAAATACTTATCTTAATTAGGTTTGGCGCCTTCTGCCGCTTGCCGGCAGGTTGTCAGAGGTTCATAAAATATCATTTCTCGATGGGAAGGAATGGAAGGAAATATCCTAACAGAGAAAAGCAAACTCACCGACACACCTCCACTCATTGGGAAAATTATTCATAACCTTTACCACGATTATTTATAGATTCAAATATTTATTTATTTATTTATTTAGCATATATTTGTCAATAAAAGCAAGATATTTTATTTCTTTACTTATTATTTTCTAAATAATTTTAATATCTTAATGAAATGAAATAATTTTTTTTTCCATTCTTTATTCATATCACATGAATAATATTAGGCTGTTTTCTGTAAAACACGACTTTTTTGTATTGTATCTATTTAAAATTGATTTTATTATTTTACATTTAATAAATTTATATAATTTTCCAATCTATCTATCACTGTGGCTCTGTAGAAACACGAAAGTTCTTGGCTACAGCAACCACATTTCTCCAAATGTCCCTATCCTGAGCCACTGACATTCAACTCCTATTTTTTCCCACTTCTCTCACGTCCCTTCCTACATTATCCACCCACCTAGTCCTTAGTCTTCCAATCGGACGTTTCCCAATCGGTCTCTCCACACCTATCATCATCCATTCTTGCTCCGTGTCGTGCCCATAGCAACATTCTTGATTTTATTACTCTATGTTTGGAGATGCATAGATATCATGCAATTCTTTGTAATGCAGTCTCCGCTATTCCAGTGATCTCATCATTTGTTGCCTCATAAATTCCATCGTTTATTAGTTTTTATTAATTTAATTGAATTTATTGAGCCTCCTATTAAATCGTCCTCGTATCCTAATACTTGAATTTTTTTGTTTGATTGGATCTATCCAATTTGTCTAATCACGTAATCTAATGCCAAATTAACAAAAATTGGTTATAGAGCTCTCTTTGTTTTAACCCATTCCGAAACTCGAAAGTTTCTGATAATTATTGACTACCTTCAAGATAAATTTGAATCATATGCACTAATTTTTCCTAGTCATATACTTTCCTAAAGTCCATATTAAATTCGCGTTTTTTGAATGAAAATATATTTGGCCTGAATCAGAATTGATAATCTCCTAATACTTATAATTTTCCAAATATTATTCCTTAAATCAATTGAACTTGAAATTAATTTAATTAGATAGCAATTATTTTCTATTTTATCAGCTAAAATGGACAAATCATCAATGATTTAAAAAGATTTTCAATAATATGTATTAATAAATATACAATATATATATATATATATATATATATATATATATATCTCGTATATATATTCTTATATATATGTTCTTTAATTTTTATTTAAGATTTTTATAGGTAGGAATTTGTATCGGTTTGTTTCATATGAAACATTAACGTTAAATGTTTTTTGTTCTATTATCAATGTAGTTAAAATTTATTTCAAAAACTTATTTAAACCAATTCTCTAATTGTCTACCTCCAAGGAATTAAAAATAAATTATTAGAGCATATTTAATTTAATATTTTTATAAAATGACACAATACATAATTTTATTTAAAATATTATTAAATAAATTTATACAATCATCTAGTTAATCATACAATATGAGTTGGATCATTTTTATCATTTACAACAGTGTTGACAAATAAAAATTGTGTGCTATACTGGCACTAATTCATTTTTATTTTATTTTAGTTAAGTTGTACACTTTAAAATAATGAATTTAAAAATGAAACCAAAAGAAATTGTTTTTGTTTAACATGCAAATATAATAAATAGAAAAAAAAAATTAAAGATCTCATCAAATCGATATGATTTATTTAATTTTTTTATATTTAATTCTATGTATATTTATTTTCATTTTAGATTCTAAATAAAAAAAATAAATAAAATAAAATAATAAAAATATTTTATAATAGGAAATTATTTTTTTTAGTAATGTATGCAAATTAGATTTTTTTGACATAATAATTTTAATTATTATTTTATATTTTTTTTTTTTTTAGATACATATGTATTTTCAATTTAATTGTAATGGAATTGAAAATGATGAAAAACATTTATATGATAATAAAATTATTTTAATATATTTTAATATTAAATCCATTAAAAAAAGTATTGTATGTCACTTTTAAAATTAAATAATAGCCATTAGAGAGTTTACATGAAATATTTTTTATAAACCTCTACTTTGAATGAAAAAATAATAAAAATAATAATCAATATCATATACGTGAATAGAAACATTAATAAATTTGATTTTTTTTTTTTATATCCGAGTATTTTTAATAATTAAAAAAAATTGTGTTTTTAAATTTTCCGTATTTCATCTATGATTACAAGTTAATATTTTTTTCATGCAAAAAATATATATGGATTATTATTATTATGATATTTTGCAAATATTTAAATAGTTTATAAATTAGTATCATTGAATATAAATTTTATATTTTAAATTATTATTTTGGATTTTTAGCAATTTATATCTTTCTGATTAAGTTTAAACTTTTGAAATGCTAACTACTATTTCTTATATATTCAAATTATATTGTCGCAATATTTTTTATAGTATATTTTATAAAAAAGTGAGATTTCATAAGGAAAATATTGGAGTGTATTGGTTTTTGCAAAGACAGTACTAACTCAATTAAATTAAAAAAAAAAAACATACTAAAAACTTGGAACTAAACTTTAGAGAACGATTACTTTTATAACTTTCCCCTTCAAGGGAGAAGATTGTGTTATACTATTTCAAAAAAGTACTTGATAACTATAACTTCTAATTGAACTCTAGTATATGAGTTTTATATTTTATCATGAAACTTTAAAGATTTATCTACTCTTTCTCTCTCTTTTAATCTATCCATCCATTCATCCATCCATCTTTTTAGATATAAATACATTTTTATCTAAAAATTTTAGTTTTGATATTCAAACTTTTTAATAAAATGTATCAATGAAACATTCTATTTGAATTAAAATTAGGTGTTTGCTCATTCTATTCATTCAATGTTAATTGACATACTTTGACAGTAGGCTAGTAAAAGAATGTGCTACATGATGGTAAAACTCTTTTGTGATAGCAGCGCCATCGGGCGGTGAGGCTAAGTACTTGTTGAATGACCCTCGTATGTATATATATATATATACCAGCTGGTCAGAGCGCCTTCGGCGCTCTTCACAGCTGGACGAGGGCTCCGCCCCCTGTACCCCCGAGTGGTACATCGTATTTGGTTAAAAGTAGTAAAAGGTTTTCATCCATTTTGTTTCAATCATTATATTACATAAAACATTCATTTCTTTTTGTGTTCTTATTTAAAATATATTTTAATTTAATCAGTAAATTAATTATATATATTATTATTGTAAATGTTATATCTATCTATTTATATAACTCAAAGATACTCGAATGTTCTTGGCCACATTTCTCCAAATGTCCCTATTCTGAGCCCTTGTCCCATCTCTCTTACGTCCCTTCCTATGCGTCTTGATTCCCTTTGATAATAATTTTGATGAGATAAGCCTCTTTACTGCATGATAACAGGCGTTTCCCGATTGATACCTCGATTTAAATTCTTCTCAAATATTATTATCCTTCGTGATTACATTCAATTTTTCTACATATTCAAATTTTACATTTTGTATATTAAGATTTTGTATGTTAATACTGTTCCTCTTTGTCACTAAATATTTTTTCTTATCACTATTAATTTCTTGAGTGTCTGGCCCTGAGCTTTGTTGATAGTATGTTTGTTTCCTTAGAACCTCCATTAATTTTTCCTCGCTATCTGTAATTGCAATTGCCGAATCTTTTATAATATTTAAGACGTCTGCTTAGCCTAACTTTTCAATTTTTTTGTTTAATTGCATTTCGAGTGATTTTTTCCCAATTTGTGTAATCACATACTCACAACATGCAACATATAATTGGCTGTGGGAAAAACATGGGGATTGCAAATGAACTCCGCAGCACTTGAGTGTCTGGCCCTGAGCTTTGTTGATGGTATGTTTGTTTCCTTAGAACCTTTACCTCCACAAAACATACTCACATTGCACTTTTATAATATATACCGGGACCCTGAGCCTTGCTCGGTACTTAAGTTAAAAAAATGATTCATTATTATTGGATTTGGCTGGTAATATTAATACCTGGGACACCGAGCATTCGCTCTACCCTTTGAAAAATATTGATATACAATTCTTTAATTATTTATTACAATTATTAAATGTTAGACATTTGCATCAATCTGATTAAAATGAATGAACTTGTGCTCCTCAATAATACATAAATATATAATATATAGGTTCATATATATTTTTTCTATAGTTTTTTTTTTTGAAAAACTGTTTAGCGCCCCAAGTGGTTATAAAACAAACAATTTTATATAATAAGATTAATCCAAGTAATATCGTCTATTTCTATTCGACACTATTTTCACTCCTTGGGTAGCGGCCCAGTCAATGATCTTATATGTCGCCAAATTCAAAATCAGTGTTTGACACTACAGTTGTAATTGCATATATATATAATTGGCCTTTTTATAAAAATATATTAAGATCATATAAATTGGAATTTGTCATCCAAAGAATATCTATATATTTGTTTTTATTTATAATACACGAAAACATTCAAAATTATATGAATAAATAATTTTAATTTTGATCTCATAATTGGATTTTCATTTTCAATTGACGATTTGAATTCATAAAATATTAAAAAAAAACTTTTAAAACTTTTTAAATTTTTTTCAAGTAAGTATATAAGAATATAAGATATATTATGGGTGAATTCAAAATGTATGAAGGGACACATTATATAATATAGATAGATATAACATTTACAATAATAATATATATAATTAATTTACTGATTAAATATCTAATATATACTAATTGAATATTTAGTATATAATATTTTATAATATTTACCGGAGTATAATAAATTGATAACGTCATTTAATTCTCCTACTATATATCGAATCGAATATAAAGATAAATCTTCTTTTAAACGTTGTGTGAAACAATTTCAAATAATTTAAATGTAAAACTATTAATGAAATAAAAAAAAATCAAATATATGAATATAATATAAATATTTTTAATTTTATTTTAAGAATAGATATGTATATATCTCACAGGCGGTGGTTGTGACGTCACATATATACATTTAAATTTAGAAGAAAAAAACTAATAAAGATGTAGTTTTCCAGAGATGTGGTCAATAAAACTCAATTTTTCTTTATAAATACTATCTCTGTTGTGAATTTCAAAAAAATCGTTAGAGCGGTTTTTGAGAACAATGAAACAAACAAACAAACAATTTTTACTCGTATAAGAAGATAAGATATATATATATATTTATATATATAGAATTCTATCAATTTGAATGCAGTGTTCCGCGATTCAACATCTCTTATACACTCATATCCCCTAAATTACTAATTCTACGGTTATTTACAAGTATATTAAAGAATTTAAAGACAAATCAGTTCATGTTTTTCATTTTAATGAAATTTCTAAAATATTAAAAAAAAAAAATAATAATAATAATAACAAGAAGATGAAGAAAAAGAAACAGGGAGAACGAGACAGAGGGAGATTATATTATATTATATTCTAAAATGAAATAAATATAAATAATAATTTATGATTTTTTTTAATGTTTTTTTTTTTGAAAGATTTTGAAAATATTATTGGATTTTTTTTTATATCATTAAGTTTTTTGTCATTTTTATTTGATTATATAATTGAAAATTCATACAGTGTGTGTTTTTTTATTTCGATTTACTATCACTGTTATTAAATAAGACAGCTATTTAATATAATTAAACAGAGTTTAAGATGGAAAGTTAAAATATGGAATAGAATCAATTTGAAAGCTTGAAGGTAACATAAATTGGAGAAGAGAGAGGTCGTAATGCCTGCCGGGCCAAAAGATGATTAGAAGCGACTTGGAAGGTAGTGTCATGTTTCATTAAGAATGATGACCACATTTTGGAAATTTTCTGAAAATATAATCTTAGGTTTTTTATGTTATAATATTATAGACATGAATATATTTAAATACTTATAAATCTAATAAAATAAAATGGATTATTTCTAGTCTTCTTTAATGTTTTGAATTTGATAAGTAGAAATATTTAGAAGCTTGTATATATTTTCAAAATGTACCTTTATTGTATAAAAAAATTTTAAAAAATACGAATATAGAGGTTATTTTATACAATAAAGGTACAAATTAAAAAATGAACCATATTTGTTTAAAAATTATCAATAAAATTAAGTAAATAGAATAAATGAATAAATCATTTATTTCCAAGCTCCCAAAGACACACAATTTTTTTATAAACTAAACCCACGAACAATTTCTAGTTTTAAACAAAAAATTTTGTATAATAATGAATTTAAAAATTAAAATATAAAGAATTTACAAAAAGGTATGGTATATAAAAAAAAAAACAAATTTAAAAATACTTGAAAAATATTTCCAGAAATTTCAAAATATATTCTTGAATCTCAAATGATGATAATATAGTGATTTAATTATTATAATTTTACCTAAAAATATTTTTATGAGGTTGCAAAAACAATAATTATTTTTAATCTTATTACTCCCTTCAACGTTTGCTACCTATAAAATATCATTTACATTATTTAACCATAATCTAGGATTACAAAATCTACAATTATTTTCTAATAATGTTGTTGCTTTTCTATACTACATAATCCGTTTTTACTAAATCATTCGTCATAATTACATTTGTAATTGGAAACATTATACAAGACTATTACTTACAATTGAAATACCTTTAAACATGATAGAGTTGAAATTGTAATCATATAAATTTTAATATTTATTGGTACTTCATTAGTTTATTTAACACGTTGACGTAAATGACGTCTATAGCCGTCCATCGCGCGAAGATGTAGATGCAAATGACGTCTATCGCCGTCTTATATTGCATTTATTATAAATTGATGTATATGAATCAAATATTAATTTTAATTAATTTTTTTTTAATATATCATATGTCATAGAATTACTGACAAAGTATTCAAAATAAAAGAATAATTAATTAATTTTATTTCAATAATTATAAAAGTAGATGTAGATGCAAATGACGTCTATCGCCGTCTTATATTACATTTATTATAAATTGATTTATATGAATCAAATATTAATTTTAATTAATTTTTTTTTAATATATCATATGTCATAGAATTACTGACAAAGTATTCAAAATAAAAGAATAATTAATTAATTTTATTTCAATAATTATAAAATAAATGTTAATAGAATATATAGTGAACATTTTAATAATTTTATTTCATTCTCTCTTCAAATGCGGTTTGAGGATTGATAATTATTTTCCACAGGTTTGATTATAATAGCAACAAATTTAAAATTTACCAGTTTTTTTTCTGTGCCTGTTATTTTTGTTGCCCTAATGAGTCATCGCGTATGGAAAAATTTGAAGATGGAAGATTTAAATAAATCTAGTGATCAATTATCTTCTTCGGATAGTGAATCAACTGAAGAAAGTGATATTTTTGTTCGTGCTCGTCGAAAAGCGATTCCTTTAGTTTCAGATAGTGATTCCGAAAACATTTTACCACATACCACAAATAACGAAACTGAGTGGTACAAAAATTCAGCCAAGATTAGAGAATTCCACTTTGATAAAAATGAATCCGGTGTAAAAATTGAAGTTGATATTAACTCAAAACCTCGGGATATATTCAACCAACTCTGGACCCAAAATGTTATCCAGACAATTGTTAATGCATCAAATAATTATGGCAAAAATTTATATGAAGGTAACCATATTGCAACTAGAAAATCATCTACATCTAGATTCAACGAAATTAACGAAGAAGAATTGATGAAGTTTTTGGGACTATGTTTGCTGCAAGCTCAAAATAGAGCACCGTCTATACGGCATTTATTTAGTAATGATGTATTATATTTCTCACCTATATTTCAACATACCATGACAGGGCGTCGTTTTCAACAATTGATACGTTGTATCAATGGACACTATGGAAACAATGAAGTTGATTATTCCGAAAAGTTACATAAAATACTACCTATTCTTAACCCGATACTATACAATTTCCAGAGAGCATTTTCACCTAAAAAAGAAATTTCTCTCGATGAATCTCTTTTATTGTTCCGAGGTCGACTAAGCTTTCGACAATATATAAAAGGAAAGAAAGCAAAATATGGAATAAAATTTTATGAATTAACCAGTAGCGATGGTTATGTTTTAAATATTGAAATTTATCAAGGAAAAACTGATCAGTCAGTGAAATTTTCAAAAATAAATGATCTTGTTTTAAGATTATTGAAGCCCTATTTAGATAAAGGACATCATTTGTTTATGGATAATTTTTATAACAACATTGAATTGTCTAAGGAACTATTGAAACATAAAACTCACACTACAGGAATGCTTCGACCTAACAGAAAAGGTAATCCGATTGAAGTTACGGCAAAAAAACTAAGAAAAGGAGAACATATATGGCGTAGAAAAGGAGAGGTTTATATTTCTAAATGGCGAGATAACCGCGAAGTATTGTCTATAAGTACAAGTCACCACCCACAAATCATCGAAGTAACAAATAAACATGGACAATTGAAAATGAAGCCAAATGATATAGCTGATTATAATCGATACATGTCAGGTATAGATAGAAGTGATCAAATGATTTCATATTATTCATCACCAAGAAAAACTATAAGATGGTATAAAAAAGTAATTTTCCATATTTTGGACCTATGTGTTTGGAATTCTTTTTACATATATCAACAATTTCATAAGAAAACAAAATTTCTACATTTCAGAGATTTGCTAATAAGATCTCTAATTCAATTGCCTAATGATATTTCAACTGGTAAAAATTTAATGTTAGCAAAATCAATATGTGGTCGCCCAAAAACAATTGCAAGTGCTTCACCTTCGTTTGATCGTATTCAACATTTTATAGAAAAAATCCCTAATCTAGAAAATTCAAAGCGCAAAAAAGTGTATCGCCGTTGTCGGAAATGTGCATCTAATAATATTCGAAAGGAAACTTGCTATAGATGCAAAACATGCCCGGAAAAACCACCCATTTGTCCAGAATGCTTTGAGATTTTTCATACAAGTTAAATTGTCTAATTATATTATATTTCAAATAAAATTTTATGTTAATTAAAATATATGTTGTTTTTTGTTGAAAATTATTTAAGAAATTAGTTTTAAACCTATATAGATGAATTTCAAATTTGGTGGACGTCAATGGAAGTCATTTGTTTTTCAGAGCTTCGTGTCTTTTGATGGACAAATGACGGCCATTGACGTCCATCATATTTTTTAGAATATTAGCTAAAAAATAATATAATCTGATTTTGTGAATGTGATATCTCAATAAAAATCGCCCAAACTAACGAATTATGAAATAAAACAAATTGTGCTTTTCACGATACTTTCAAATATAAAAATGAGCGTCAACGTGTTAAAAATACGATAGATCTTAAATTAAATTAACCATTATATTTAATATTTGTCAATTTAAAAAAAATATATTTTTCATATACCTAATTACATCAAATTTAAAACTTATTTCTTCACTCAACTATTTGTACAACAAATATAGATAGATTCATGACTGAATAAAATAACCTGTGGCCAGGCACAGAACCAACCGTCGGTTTGAAATAAATTAATTTCCAGCTACAGAAACAATTTCAAATAATTTAAATGTATCCATTAATGCAATAAAAAACAGATATGCATATAACCTAAATATTTTTAATTTTATTTTATTTATAATATATAAGGCGGTGCTGGCCGTGACGTCATGAATGGCTGGGTGACGTCATATAATTTTAAATTAAGAAAAAACTAATGAAGATGATTTTTCCCGAGGATAAAACCAATGCAAAGTGCATGATTCGTGGAGATATGTAAAAAAAATCTAATGTGAAAATAACCCTTCCCTTCCTATCGTCGATCGGTAATACTACCACTTCCGATTTCCGGATATACACCAAAATTTGATCAATTCATCATACTGATACATTAAGTAAATATACCAAATTTTATCAAAATCCGTATTTAAATGTATCCATTAATGCAATAAAAAACAGATATGGATATAACATAAATATTTTTAATTTTATTTTATTTATAATATATAAGGAGGTGCACATTTATAAGGATGGACGGACGGACAGACATCATGCGAAAAATACTTTTTTCTGTTAACAAAATGCATGATTCGGGGAAATATGTAAAAATCTCCACATGTTAAATTTTGTATGAAAATAATACCTCCCTTACTATCGTCGGTCGGTAAAAAGACAGTATTACACAGGTTTACAACCTAATCATAGTTCAATTGAGTTTAGTTTATATATGTCTAGTCAAAGTTGTTCAAATAACTTCAGATCTTAATCGTTTTATGCTTTGATAATTTTTGGAACTCTTACAATTAATATAAAATGTATTTATAATCTTTTTAATTACTTGACCTCTCTCCTTCTACTATATGATATATATGAAGAAGGAAATTTTAAGAGATAGTATAGTTTAATGAAAACTGAAAAAAAAAAATATGAAAAATAGGTCTATTTCATTTTCTTTTCTTTTATATTGCCTTCCGAGTGTAAATTTCTTCAAAGTTTCTAATTATTTTATTTGTTTGATTGCAGGCGAGCTCTGAGCCAACAGCCAAATCAACCACCTCCTCCTCCTGCTCCATCTTTATCATCTGCTTCGAGTTTGGTGGTGGTTCCACCAGCCACGCCAACCCCCTCCAATGTGGGACCTTCGCCTGTTTCTTCGACCCCACAACCCTTGGCATCGGCCCCTTCACCTCTACCCGCTGCCGTTGGTGGTGGATCATCGCCTGCCCCCCAACAGACGTGTTCTTCGGGCCAAAGCAGTCCTCCCAGTGCTCAGGCTACCCCTTCGACAGCGAGCACAGCGTCAACTGCTCCTGTTGGAGGACCTTCTGGTGGGATATCACCACCTGAACCATCATCCACTGCCTCCATTGGACCTGTTTCGGCCGTGAAATCGCTTCCTTCCACTGGGCCCACTTCAATATCTCCTTCACTTGGCATTCGACCTCCACATTCACCATTTCAAGGTAAATACAAATACAAATTACTATTTTCTATTAGTAAAGCCATTTATGAACAAATCAAGTAAATCATTAATTAAATAATATTATCACATCAATTGTATGAGAAATAATCAATCTAATGCGCATAAAGAAAATTTAACAAAAAAACAACAATTGAAAACACACATCTGGATTGGTTTAATTTAAAATTATCTCTTCATTCACAATTTATTATTTAGTAATAACTTTACTTATAATCAAATTTATATAAAAATACACAATTACATCAAAAAGCTTAATTAAATATATGCATTTTTTTTATTCTATTAATACAATCTAAGTAAATAATATAAGTTTAAAAAAATATCTTAAAAATCAGATTAGTTTTTTTTTTATTAACTTTGTCTACTTTCAAATTTTATCCTCTGTGATTACATATAAATAATTAATAATTGAATGGTTAACAGAATTAATATTAAATATAAATTGGCTGTTGACAAAACAAAAATCTCTAATTATAAAATTAGAACTAAACATTTTTTTTCTGACAAATAATCAAGCATAGAATAACATATTATTTATATTGATTTAATAATTAAAGCAGGCGTATTAAATTTCCTAAATGATTTATTAAATAGTTGTCAAATTCAATTTCAGTTATTATTATTTAAACAGTTAAATCATTATTAATTCGGAATTTCCCATTTAGTGGTAAATATTATTCATTTATAAAAATAAATTTACTCTCAAATTAATTCACTACTCATTGAATTGGATTTAAAAAAAAATCTGGAGTGTCTCCACTCGACTATCTGGCAAATTTGAATTGGATTAATTAACATATATTATATTTAAATTAAATTTAATTAATTATAAATTATAAATTAAAATTTATAAATAATACTTATTAGACCAGCGCGAATTTGGCTCTTTGTTGACGGCAGCACGTCACGTGCTAGCGCGTGAATGCAATCAACATTTAAAATAAGTTGACCTGTGGCCAGGTCCGAACCGACCGACGTTTTGAAGTAAATTAATTTTCAGCTACAGAAACAATTTCAAATAATTTTAATATATCTATTAATTTAATAAAAAACAGATATGAATATAACATAAATATTTTTAATTTTATTTTATTTATAATATATATGTAAGACCAGGCTGTGACGTCATGAATGGCTGGATGACGTCATATAATTTTAAATCAAGAAAAAACTAATAAATATGATTTTTCAGAGGATAAAACCAATACAAAGTGTACGATTCGTGGTGATATATAAAAAAATCTCCTCATGTGAAATTTGGTGTGAAAATAACCCTTCCCTTCCTATCGTCGATCGCTAATACTACCACTTCCGGTTTCCGGATATACACCAAAAGTTGATCAATTCATCCAACTGATGCATTAAGTAAATATACCAAATTTCATCAAAATCGGTTGAGCCGTTCAGGCTGTACACATCTATACGGACGGACAGACGGACAGACGGACAGACGGACGGGCAGACATCATGCTAAAAATACTTTTTTCTGTTTAGAAAATGCATGATTCGTGGAGATATGTAAAAATCTCCACATGTGAAATTTGGTGTGAAAACAATACCTCCCTTACTATCGTCGGTCGGTAAAAATTAATTAATTTCGGTATCTGAAAAACTATGAAACATATATCTTTATTTTTATGGTCAGTTTAGAGGTAAAAAAAAAGTCGAATTGGCAGTCGTGGGACTGGCCGACAGAAGTGAAAACTTGTGCGTAAGAAATTTGAAAGCAGACGGAATGCGCACCAGCTTCACGAGAAAAATGAAATTTATATACGTATATATATATATATAAAATTCATAATTATTTTTTTCAGCAAACTGATTATTATTACAAAAATATTAAAAATACGATGTGTATGAATATATATATATATATGTCTGTCTGTCTGTGTGTGTGTCTGTCAAATACTCAAAAACTACCCGTCCGATTGCGATGAAACTTTCAGGGATTGTTGTGGGCGTCCCAGGGAAGGTTTTAGTGTAGTTAAATCCAAAATTAATTTATCCAAAATTAATTTAAATAGTAATATTTTGGTAAAAGTCTATTTATGGTTACCATGGTTACATTGAAAAATTTACAATAAATAAATAAAAATAATTGGAAATCTTTTCAACTTATTATTTTGATAAATTTTATTAATATTTTTAATTTTTTTTAAAATGCCAAAAATAACATACCCATAATAATAGTTGTAATAAAAATAAAAATATAAATCACAATGTAAGTAAAATATTGAATCGTTTTATTTATATTGTTTCAATTATTGTTTGAATATTTATTAAATTTATATATAGATTAATTTACATGTTTAAATGTATATTTAATAAATTTATTTATTGATTCTTAATATTAATAATTCCAATTACTTTCTTGAAATTTTTTTATTTAAAAGCATATTCAGCATATCTCGCAAATTTGAATTGGATTAAATAACATATATTAATTTAAATTAAATTAAATTAATTCAATTATAAATTAAAATTAATAAATAATATTTATTAAACCAGCGAAAGTTTGGCTCTTTTTTGATGGCACCACGTCACGTGTTGGCGCGTGAGATTTCCAGTGTTAAAAAATTAATTCTGGTACTTTCAGCAATTCAATTTTCGATGTTGAGATTTTGATGTTTTTGATGTTATAAATAATATTTATTAAATTATAATTTAATTTAAATTAATAAATATTATTTAAACAAATTCAAATTTGCGAGATAGTCGAGTGGATAGTGGAGTGTTTGGCTCTTTGTTGATGGCACCACGTCACGTGTTGGAGCGTGAGATTTCCAGTGTTAAAAAATTAATTCTGGTACTTTCAGCGATTCTATCAAGCTGAAATTCTATATATAGCAGTTTTATACAATTATTAATCATGTGAAAAATTATCAAACATATATCTTTATTTTTACGGTCACACACACACACACACACACACACACACATATTTAAAAATTAATTTATTAAAATATATATTATATAATATATTATATATAGTATATAATTTAATATATATATATATATATTCTGAAATTAATTTTAAATTATATAAATATATTAGAAATTAATTTAATATAATTTAACACATAATAATATATTAAAATATTTTATTTTATATATACATAATTTAGTAATACTGATTATTAATGTAAATATAAATAATAATATTTAATATGGCAAATATGTAAAATTTTGTAAAGAATGTATCAGAAGTTTAGTGTCTAACATTCTGGCGTATTGCGCATGCGTATATCGGTCGGGTCGGTGTCGTTTTGGGATCTCACGCGAAATCTATATTTTTTCCCCATCCCGCAAAAGTGCTCAACGCCGCTAAAGAAGTTTTCACTTCAAAAATCAAAACGGGGTAGGTAATGACCCACTTTTGAAAGAGCTACATTTCTCAAAAATTGATAGAAAACTACGAATTTTGAATAATGCCTGTGTACCAAATTTCATTATTCTAGATCCAACCGTTTTTTCGTAAACTTGTCTACACATACACACACACACACACACACACAAATACACAGACATTTTTCTCAACCTTACAATTAGTTAAAATGACTTAAGGACCTTCGAAACGTATAAAAACATCAAAATCTGGCGAGATAGTAAAAATATATATTTATTCAATTAAAATCCGAAAAATTCGTTATGTTACCTTCTTTTATTATTATTATTATTATTATTATAGTAGTATCAATTTTTAATATATAATAATAAAATAAAATATTACTTTATAAATTTATTATATTTATATTGTACATACTTTGAGTTAGTATAATACCTCTACCCAATCTCTTAGGAAGATAATTAATACTGCATTAATATCGAGCGTCCGTTTAATATGATTATTCTCTATGGTATAACTACTATTATACATTATTTAATTGATCAATGTAATATCGCAAAGAAAACAAAGTGTAAATAAGTATAAAAATATTTTATATTCATCATTTTTGGCTAGTATAAAAATTATTAATTTTAAATTATTATTTTATTTTTTTTTTTTTAAAGTAAAGAAGTTTTTTTTTTTAAACTAACTTGGAAAGTAAGTGCTGCATGTCTTGATATGTCTACATTTCAATTTTAAATAAAATATTTCTAAGTGTTGGAGGTAATGCAGAAAAACTTTATATTAGCTAAACAGATGTTGAAGATGGTTGAAGCCAAAAAGTAAAAAATCTCGATAAATGGATTCCTCATGATTTGAATGATAGACAAAAATCTTCAGGCGCGTTTTTATTTTTTTTTTTGAAGGTTAGTTCTTGTTTAATGCAACAAACCCTTTTTGGCTCGAATCATGACTTGTTATCAAAAGTACATCCTCTGCGATGACCGGAAGCGTTCTGGACAGTTGTTGGATATAGGTCACCCTCATAAGTAGTTTACCAAGGTTAAAACACATAAAAAAACATGGTTACAGTGGTACATGGTGTTCGGGAACTGGTGTCATCCACTATAATTTTGTATAAATCGGGCAAACTATTGTACTAGAGACCTACTGTCAAGAAATCCACCAAATTTACAGAAAATTAGCATTGATCAACAGGAGAAGTCCGATTCTCTTACACCAGTGGTTCAACCTTTTTTTCAGGCGTACCCCATAGTTTTACATATTTTTGTAAGTACCCTTTTCCTATTAGTTTTTTAAATGCAAGATTAAGGTTCAAATAAAAATAACTAGATTTTTCATTTCTGAAATATTATTTTGTGAAATTAAAAAAAATATAAATGTATGTTTAATAGTGAAAAATATTGAAACAATAAAGAAAAATGCCAATACATGATTAAATTATAAACATAGAAACAATAAATATAAAATATATAATAAACAAATAACTAATTACAAATATATGAATTTAATTGCTAATGAGAAGCTTGATGTGTTAAATTTTCAGCAATTTTGTCATAATTTGGTTCCCAAGACGTATTGACATCGAATGTCCGCTGATGCGTTTAATTTCTTTCTTTTTTTTTTGTTTTTGTATCACAATCTTTTGCAAAACCGCTTTCATATAAATAAGTAGTGATAAACGGCAAAAGTTTAGCAACATTTGGAAAAAGTTCTTGAAGTGTAATCCAAAATGTCGAAACAGGCACACAAGAAAATTTTTCTTTATATGTGGAGTCGTAGCAAATTTCAATCAGTTCTTCTTCTTTTGAAGATAAACCCGAATAGTTTTTATTTTTTGAAAACAGATCTGCAATCCACATATCATTTTCAAAGTTTTTGTTTTTTGGAAAATACTATATAAAAGAGCTTGACAAATTTGAAAGATGTTCTAAAATTGCCTTTTTTAAATTAAAATTTATTGAAGTATTGTTTTCCAACAAGTAAGAATCAAACGAATTAAAACAAGCAAATTCATGTCTCTTAACTCTTTCTATCCACATACTAATTTTTGATCGAAAAACTCAAAGGTAAGCAATTATACTACTTTAATGTTTTATTAAACTTATTAAAAAATCTAGAAAATTTATTATTATCACAAAAAATTAATAAAATTCGCCATTTTATACAGAAGCTAAACTGTACCCCTCGGACAACACCTGCGTACCCCTGGTTGAGAACCACTGTCTTACACATTTCACAGGTCACTAACCAAAATTGAGACGCAAATTGGAGATCGGACCCCTCCATACTCTCCTGTCCTCTCTTCCATGAATTATGACTTTTTAAAGCATCTGGACAACTTTCTTAACAAAAACAGGACATTCATAAATCTTAAACAGGCAAAATTCTGATTCGCGGATTTTATCGAATCCCGAGGACCTGATTTTTACTTTAAAAGAATCAATGGGTTTGTCTCGCGTTGGCAAAAATGTGTTGAATCAAATGAAACTTATTTTGACTAATATGAGTGACCATTAAAGAAGTTATTGTGTTTTGAAGTTTAGCCACTAAAACCTGTAAAACTTTCCTTCTAACCTAATAATTTCTTCGCTTCCTTTTAGTTTATATATGTTTTTTTTTGAGATATTTAAATTATTTTCTAATAAGATGTTGGTATTTATAATTTAAAATAATATTTCATTTTTATCAAAAAATTTTAAAAGTTGAAATCGTCTTTAAAAAAACAAAAATAAATAATTTTGTATTTAACTAATGTTAAGAACTACATAACCTCATCGCATGTTTATTATTGTTATTATTGTATATATAGTAAAATAAATAAATAAAATTTCAATTTTTCAATTTAAACAAAAAAAATGTTATTAATATTGTGAATGTATATATAATCATATAATATATCATCATTAATATTATATTCGTCAAATATTTTTAATAATAATTAATTATATGAACTCTTTAGTCACTGCAATAGCTTTAGTACTTTTTTTTCTATTTTATACGCTTGATCATCATCAACAGTATTTAACAGATTTAATTATAGAAAGTTTGCAAACAAATTTTAATTAGCAAGTCCATATAGTATAATGCTATAATGAATAGTATTAATATGAATAGAAAAAATAAATAAATAATTTTAAATATATATAAATTCATAGTTTATATTTATCTTATCTTATTATACTAGCAAAAATTGTATATATATATATTTGTATATTTTTGAATTAATTTATTAATTAAACGCTCTAAGAATTTTTTGGAAATTCACACCATAGATAATATTTATAAATCGATCTGTTTTGGTTTAAGCCTGGAGAAAATTATCTTCATTAGTTTTATCATAATTTTAATTTATATGACGTCATGCATATTGAAATTTGCTTCTTGCCAATTTTTTTTTAATTGATATTTTATTAATATTTTTTTATATTTAAAACATTTTAAAATTTATTATTTAATTTCGAAATAATATTAAAAACATTTATTTTAATAAAATATATTTATTAATCTCTCTCAAAAAAAAAAAAAAAAAATAAAAATACGGCTTGGTAATTGTCTTGCAAACATTGTAAGTATTGTTATTGTTTTCGCTAAAATATTTTAAATTTTTTAATGTTTTGTCGTTTAATTTTTTGATAATTCTTATAAATTTTTATTAGTTAATTTTATGTTTGTTTTTTTTTATCTATTTTCGTGTTTATTTTTTATTAAATTACTAATTTATATTTATTTATTCATTGTTCTTTTATTAATTAATTGTTAGAAAATTTTATAATTTTTAATATTTTTTCACTAAAATATTATTTAGTATTTATTAATATTACTTATTATTACTGAGGACCCCAGGTTCCATTAATTTCAATCAGATTAATGCAATGATGTAACATTTAATAATTGTCATAAATAATTAAAGAATTGTATATCAATATTTTTTAAAGGGTCGTGTGATAACTCGATGCTCCAGGTACTATTATATTAATAAGAGCAATTTTTAATAAATATTTATATGAAGCATGTTTCCATCAAAAATAGTAAATTGATATCTTGATATAAAAAACAAACTCTGACTTATTGAAGAATGGACTTTCGTTTTGGTATCATATCGTATATGTATATAGCCTATTCAGTATATATACATATATACTGTAAATAAATATTTAAAATCAAATTAATTGGGTCGAAATATTAATGTACTGTAGATTATGATTTTGGTGATATATATTGATATTTTTTCAAGTTAAAACAAAATTATAAATTGTAATAAATGAAAGAATTAATTACTTTTAAAAGATTAAGAAAAATCATATTGTCTTAAATCGAGTTTAATTTACTATCTCAGACATGATTGCTGATGATAGGTCATTTGGTGGATCCAATCATCTGTAATTGCATTCCTTTTATGATGACGCAATGATATGATGATACAATTAATTACAAACGAAATAGTAAATTTAGAAAAATATTGGATTAGAACAAATTTTTTTTAAATATTATTAATTTGATAAGTAAAATTTAATAGCAATAATTATTATTCATTAAATTTATTAATTAATTAATTTTCAAAAATTAAAAATTTTATAATTTCTTTCTTTCTCATGATATATTATATTATTCATTCACAAATTTTTATTTTTGAATATTTTCACATTAAAAACAGAAATCATTATTTTTTTTATTCCGATTTCTTAGACCAGCGGTCGCCAAACTTTTTGACCTCACGGACCAGTTAATTCATAATTTAAATCCCGCGGACCACTAATAGGATGTTTTAAGTGTTAAATATATTTATAAATAAAAATTGTGATCAAAGAACACATACTTAAACATTGAGTTTTTATAACTTATCACGTATTGTTATGAATGCATCTTAAAACATAACTTAACATGATGAGTAAGTATATTCCACATTTTTCTGCGGACCAGCGAAATTTTCTCGCGGACCACTATTGGTCCACGGACCACCACTTTGGCAACCGCTGTCTTAGACTATAGTCGGAGAGACGAAAGTTGGTGCTTGAGGGGTGGTGGCCAGGAGAGGCGGGGGTAGCCCCTCCTAGAGTGATTTTCCCTCCATCACTGTCTTCTACTCTCTTAAATTAAACTATAAAATATGTGTTATGTGCAATGGTGAGGGCAAGCGCGGGAACTGGTTGGGCGAGGGTGGGGGTCGGCTCGTGCACCAACATTCATCTCCCGGACTATAGTAATATAATGATGTGTTTTTTTTGTTTTTAGTATCTCTTTTCCATAAAAACATTTTCCTGTCCCTCTATTAAAATCAAATTACATTTTTAGCACAATTATAAAAGAATATCTTCATTAATTCAAAGGTTATATTTTTTCAAAAATAAATAACAAGAAACAAAATACAAACACATATTTTGTATATATCTATAGAAAATAAAATCAATATGATATATTATGTGTAGTGTCATATAATCTATCTATTTAGATTGTTCTTATTTGTTAGAAAATTTTAATTAAAAATAAAAAAAAGAAGTTGGAAATATTATTTTATAGAAAGGAAATGCTACTGGTTACTCTTGATTTCACGATGTAATTATAAACTTCTTTAATTACAAAGTTAATGATAAATAAGAATGAAAATCACTTTGCATGCATAGTGAAAAAAAAATTTCGCTTAATCTGATTAACATTTTCATAAACATTGAGAAATATTTCTAATTACTTGGACTATAATAAATCATTTTATATACAGTCAGTCCTCGTAGTTACGGCAGGTTAGGTTCCAAAAATATGTGACGTAAATCGAAACGACGTAACTCGAAGCACCATTTTCCATATGTTTCCATAGAAAATGAAAGGTTACGTTCCGCAAGAAATTTTAATGAAAAATGGAACTAATTTTTAATAATTTTTAATTTTATCTTTATTAATTGTAGGTTCTATTAATAACTAAACCAAACTTTTGGTTTGAAAAAACTATCAATTTTAGTTTGCTTTCCTTCTTTTTTCTTTGCTTCATACAGGTCTCTGTAACATTGATATGCCGTTTTAATTTGCGAATTAATACTAACACTTTTTTTTTCTAAATTTGGATCATTTTCCTCAAAAATATTCATTGCATGCTGTAAACTTGAAAAAGCTTCTGATAAGTTTTTCAAAGTAAGCCCCGTTTCTATGGTAGCTACAGACGATAACTGAGACTCCTCTGTGTTTTTGTGGGCTGCCATTTCAATAAAATCATTATCAGTAAGTTCTTCTGCATGATAATCTAACAAATCTTCAATATTGTCAGTAGAAACTGGATATTGGATAAGGCATTGGGTAAATCAACAATGTCAGAAGTAATATTATCCATCTCTTGCCACATGCATAGTAATAATTAAACGTTAAAAAACGGGCTCGTATGCCTTGGATGTACTAAACCCTTGACATATCTCGCAACTTTTGACTTAAGTGTGAGGAATGGTATCAAAATACTGTTTGACGTAACTCGGAACGACGTAACTCGAGGACTGTCTGTACAAATAATTGATTTTTATTGAATTAATTTATAAGAATATAATCATAGAGTAGTTTAATAAGAAAGTAGGAGTTGGATGGTTAAAGCTCAGAATAGGGATGCTTGGAGAAATGTGGTTGCTGCAGCCAAAAACTTTCGAGTTCAAAAGACCCATAGGAATAAATAGATAGATATCTTAATAAGATCTTGTAATAATTTTCATTGTATGAAAATGAACTAAAACGAAGAAATTAAAGGAAAATATGTTTTTCATTTATCTAATTAATTTTATAAATAATAGATAGCTAAAAAAGGTCTGTTTTAGCCTAAAGATAAATCCCATAAACATATCTGATTATATCTCTATCAATTGAATATAAAATTTTTTTTTTTTTTTTGAAGTTGATAATACTATCGACATTTGAATATTCAAATTTACTTTGATCTTGAATATTTTTATTTTATAATAATATCTTTATAATGATATTATAATATTTATTTTATTTTTCAACAATTCTATTCATGTTTCGTTTGAACTTCTTTTCTTTTAGAATCAACGGAGAAAAGACCATTGCAGAGGTCAGTGTCAGTTCCAGTGGGATCTCCTCGGATAGACCATACTACAGGGGCTCCCACAGGAGGATCTAATCGACCCCCATTTAATCGTTCCAAATCCCGCACCGAAGTCGTCAAAAAGTAAGTTCATTTTTTTTCTTTAATTTATTTCTTTTATAAAATATGTTTTACACAAATATTTTTCCATTTTTTTAAATAAGAACTGTTACAATTTTTTATTTAATTTTATTCTAGTCACATTGTATGTATGGAAGAAAATTTAAAAAATTGTTTTTCTTACATTTCAAAGCGATCAATGGGGGATGAAATTTTTATTGCACGATTATTTTCAACGATAGTACAATAATTTAATTATAATTTAAAAAAAATAATTTAATTAAAACTAATTGGTATTTAATTTAATAGTGATGTACGATATGAGGCTTTAATAAATATGTATCTCTATATATATTTTAGTTAAATTTAAATAATGAAATGATTTTCATTAAAATTTAAGATATAAAGATTATGTTATGCAAAATATGAAGTTTAAAAGAAAATGAAAAAAAAAATCTTATTTTTTAATGGTGTATTTATTACATTATTTTATTTAATATTGAAAAATAAATCTGGTAATCAACATTTTTCAAAAATTTGCCTTTTCAAAAATAATAAATACTTTCGTTTAAATTATAAGGAATATTTTTTGAACACACACAAAAAAAAAAATACATTACTATGAATTGGTTATAAAAATTAGCTGGAGTGTCTCCACTCGACTATCTCGCAATTTGAATTGGATTAATTAACACATATTATATATACATTAAATTTAATTAATTATAAATTATAAATTAAAATTAATAAATAATATTTATTGACTCTTTGATGATGGAACCAGATATAAAGATTATTTTGATGTATGCAGTGTTAAAAAATTAATTCTGGTACTTTCAGTGATTCAATGAAGCTGAAATTCTATATACAGTGGTGCCTCACACAACGAACATAATTCGTTCCAGGAGCAAGTTCGTTATGCGAAAAGTTCGTTATGTGAAACGCAAGGGGATGCAATACAACGGCATCGATTGTGGAAGCTCGGGCGAGTTCGTTGCGTGAAACGAAGTTCGTTGTATGAATCATGAAATTTAGTTCATTATGGTTCGTTGTGTGCAGCGTTCGCTGTGCGAGGCGTTCGTTATGCGAGGCATCACTGTATAGCAGTTTTATACAATTTTTAATCATGTGAAAAATTATCAAACATATATCTTTATTTTTACGGTCACTTTAGAGGAAAAAAAAATCAAAACGTTGTAGGTAATGACCCTCTTCCGGTTGAGTACATTTCTCAAAAGTTGATAGAAAACTACAAATTTTGAATAATGTCCGTCTACCACAATTTTCGTGATCGCAATACTATCTCTGGCGAGATAGTAAAAATTGTTTACTATTTTAAATGAGAACAATTAATTCTATTAAGTTTTGATAATAAAAATAGAAATTTTTAAGATTATTATATTTTTGATTATTTTTATAAATAGATAAATAAAAAATATTTTTTTTTTAAATTAAAAGAGTAAATTACTTTTTTCCCATTAAATAGAAATCGCTTCAATAATATTTCCATGAATAATTCGATTAGTTTTCTCGATTAATGGCAAATTTCTGTTAAACATTTTGCACAAAATAGAGCAATTTCTATATTACTAACAAGTAAAACTTCTCTATTTATCCAAAATCGATACTATATATTGAATTCTTCATTCTATGTACTTCCTACATTCACCCCCCATTAATAGGTATATATTGTATATAGTAAATAAATGGATGTTACTAGGTCAACTGATTTCAAAAGGTGATTGAATGAAAATCTGGAAAATCTCTCCTTTGCTAATAGACAGAAGCCTTTCAATTTTGAATTTTGGTCACTCAATCAAAAACAGATAAATAGAATAAAGATTTCAAAGAGATAAACGGTTGTATTTGTGCACCATTGACTCTTTTATAAAATATAGAAATAAAAATAAAAAAAAATGATAATAATAATAATAATAATAATAATAAAATAATATTAAATTGCATATGTAGATAGTGAGTTTAAATAATCAATAAAATATTAAGAAAATTTTGAATATTCCTTTTTTATTATTGTTTAAAAAAATAAATTTTGAATAATTGAATCAATTGAGTTAATAAATATCTAAATTTTTAATTTTTAATGATTAACCGAAAAAATATTATTTTAAGTATTATGAATATACATATGAGGTTTGTTCAAAAGAAAAGGTGAATTTTTGTTTATTTAGAAAATTATTTATTTATTCATTAATATCCATTTTGAACTCTTCAAAGTAATTCCCCTCATATAATGCATTTATGCCATTAATTTCTTCCAATTGTCGAAGCACTTCTGAAATGCGCTTTTCGATATGGGCATTATCTAATCCATTGTGACAAAACGCTTTCCTTTCATTGATCTCTTCTGTTTTGGGAATAGGAATAAGTCGCAGGGAGCCAAATCTGGTGAATACGGTGGTTGAGGCATGATTACGGTGTTGTTTTTGGCCACAAAATCACTATCAAGCAATGATTTGTTAGCTGGTGCATTATCGTGATGCAGAATCCATGATTTGTTTTTCCCCAATTCCGTTCGTTTGAGACGTATTGCTTTACGCAAACGTTGCATAACTTCCTTGTCGTATTCCTGATTAACAGTACGTTGGCATGAAGTCATGATGCACCACGCCATTGCAATCGAAGAAAACAGTGAGCAAAACCTTCACATTTGATCGAACTTGACGTGCTATTTCAAAGCGCTTTTACCACTTATAAACTTTTTTTGAGACAATGTATACTCTGAATGCCCCAGTCAACATTTTAAGTGCGTTGGAGCACTTTATTTCATCTTTTCTAAATTTAATACAGATTCTTTGATCCATTTTTTTTAAAGAACACACAAAAACGTGACTTTTTCAGTTGTCAAAAACAAACTACTAATCCAAAATGGCTGATAATGTCGATATATGAGAAACATTTGTGTACCAACATAACAAAAAAAATTTCGATAATCGAGTGTACACATCAGGCGATAATTCAAACTTTACCTTTTTTTGAACAGACCTCGTATACATTTCATTTGAAATAAAATTTTCATTAACATATCATTGAACTAATTACTAGTTAAATAGAATAAACATCACTAATTAAATGAGAATATAAAATAAAATATACTTGATCATTTCCGATTTATATATTTATAAATTTCCGAAAAACTTTTCATGTCAATAATAAATAAATAAATTTTCATTTTAATAAAAAAATATGTTTGAAATATAATTGAATTGATTTAAAATTAATTTGTACTAGCTAAAACTTTTTCATAATATTATCAACAATACTAATTATATATTTTTGTTGTAAATATTTAAGCTCATAAGATCTTATCAGTTATTTAATAAATAACAATAGTCACTCTCTCTCTCTCATTTTATTTTTTTTATTTTAATTCAAAATTTCTTTGCTTTGAGTACACTTAAGACTACTAATTAAAGGTTCAATATTTTAGGTATAAATTTAAAATATATTTCATTATGAATGAATGATATATTATTATATACTTAAATCAGTGGTTTCCAACCTTTCTGTACCGGCGCCTCCCTTTTGTTAAAAAAAATTCTTTCGCCCCCCTTTTGTTTTGTAATAATCTTAATTTTTGCAATAATCTAATTTTCTTTTTCAATAGTCGGGCACATTTCTGAAATAATATAACAATAGGGGTGGGCCATGGTTCAGAACATCGCAAAATCATCTGACCTTTTTTTTTAAACCATACTGAAAAAAAATCGAAAATGTTCAAAGTTTGGCCACAAAATCATCTTATTTTTTTTTTAAAAAATCGAGAATTTTCAAAAGTTTGCGGGCACTTGAATTGCCCCCGTGTCCCACATGAAAAAGCCTCGCGCCCCCCTTGGGGGCGCGCCCCACAGGTTGGAAACCGCTTACATAAATGGAAAAAAAATATTCAAAAGTCAAAAAATTGTATGATAAATTAACCAGTTAAAATGTGACTTTATCACATCTAATTTAAATTTTTATGTAGCATTTTATATACATAGTTCTTATGTGTATGCGTTATAAGATAATAATTAAAATGAATAATCATGTAATAAAAAAAAAGAAAAAATGTTTAAGGACATTACTTAACACCGAAATAAGTTATACTTTTGATATACGTATTTTGTTTTACAAATTAATTGAAAGAATATATGAGATTGTAAAAATTTCATTCCTTTTGCGATATATTTGCAAACGGGATGGGAATAAAAAAAATAACATACATATGTATATGTACGTATATGTCGAGATATATAAATAAAATAAAGAGAAACCATTTAGACGGTGAGTTAGAATGACTGCCACACATTTTAAGGTTTTTATTTTATTTCTTGTTTCTGTTTAATTGAAACTGTTTTATTCGTTCGTTCAGAGAAATATTGGATTGGCCTGCTTTTAATTAGAACGCTTCAAAACAAACAAAGCGAATATTTTGCTTTCATTTGAATGTTCCACGCCCACTCTTTTTACTCCCACCTGTCTTTGAATATTGATAATAAGGAGAGAAATACATAAAGTAGATGGATATGCTCGTAAAATAAAAATCTAATTTAAGTTCGTGAAATATAAATACGTTTGTAATTTATTATTATTATTATATTAGAAGAACTGACCCCCCCTCCCCCGAATCATTCTACTTCATTTTAATATGATTAATTTCATAACTTAACGCAAGTATATATATCATACAATTTATTTATAATTTAATCATCCTAAATAGAAATTGCATACTATGAACATGAACTAAAAAGCAATTTTATTATTTATTTCTAATTTAATTGATATTAATGAATTATTATTATAAATATTGGATAGTTCAAATTCTGTCAAACTATGATCAACAATTTGGAAATCAAAAATTATTGTTGAAATTGACATTTATGGGTCAAAGAGAGATGAGGTCACCGGGGAATGGCGTAGACTGGATAACGAGGAATTGCATGACCTCTATGCATCTCCAGTCATAGTTACGGTTATAAAAGCAAAAAGGCTGCGACGAGCAGGGCATGTGGCTAGAATAGGAGAGGAAAGAATGGCGAAAAATATATTGGTGAGGAGACCGAGTGAGAAACGTCCGCTTGGAAGACCAAGGACTCGGAGGGTGGACAATGTAGGAAGGGACGGGAGAGAGAAAGAGTTGGTTGGTTGTGGCTCAGGATAGAGATACTTACGTTAGAGAAAGGTGGTTGCTACGGTCAAGAACTTTCGAGTTCCGTAGAGTCACAGAGATAGATAATAGATATATATATAAAGGTTTTTGTCTGAGCTTTGCTCAGAATTTAAAATTTTTTACATATCTTCATGTTCCAGGTTTCACCTGGAGAATCCAAATATGGCTTTAAAATTTTACATGCATGTCCGTTTGTCTATATGTATGTATAGTTGTCTGTCCAGTAAATTGTCACGATGTAAAGTCAAAATTGACTTGGCAGATTAGTATGAAATTAAATCACAATGTTATTATATACCTCGATTTGAACATAGGCTATAAATTTTATCAATATCTAATCAAAAAAAACTTAATTATTTTTTTTTAACTTTATATCAAGATCAATAAAGTTTTACATTACCTAAGGGATCTTAATCATGTATATATATATATTATTTGTAAACTTAAGTAAAGTCCGTAACTCATTATATTTCAAATTTCTTCTTTAAATTTTAATTTTAATGGAAATTCCAGTTTGTTTATTTCAATATATTGTAAATTAAATATTTAATTTTAATATTTGAAAATGTGAGAGAAAATAAAAAAGGTTTTGTTTTGCACATTAATAATTTATAATTATTCAATATTATATTAATTATACAGATAATTTAATTTCACTATATGGCATATGGTCAATTTTTAATAAAATTTAAAATTTAAAATTATCTACTTATTCATTGAATAAGTAGGTAATATTTTTAAATGATCATTTCACCAATCTATTTTATATAAAGTTTAATATTTAAAAGAATAACACGTTTGTACAAGATAAGTATATTATATAAATATATTATATTATATAGCAGCGGTTCTCAACCTTGGGAGAAGGGGGGGGGGGCGAGCATATCAAGTGCCCGCAAACTTTTGAAAAAAGTTGTAAAAAAAGGTTAGATGATTTTCAGGCCAAACTTTTTGAACATTTCCAATATTTTTTCAATTTTTTTTAAAATGGTTCTAAAAAAATAAAAACAAGGGGACGTGACCTCACATCAGTGTTCTAAGAAGGGGGGCACAGAGACTGAATGGTTGAGAACCTCTGGTATATAGTATAAGATGCGGTGGAGGCCCTTGATTAGTTGCGAAGAGCGCCGAAGGCGGCCTGAGTAGATAGTTTGTAAATAAATTTTGTCAAGATAAATTAAATTGTTACCTCACTGGAATATGCCCATTATATTGCTCAATCAAAGGTTTATTTCATTATTTCATTAAATAAACGCTTCATCAAACTTGAATTACTTACCTGCACGGTTACAAAGGATCAATGATTAAAAAGTAAATTTTTTTGTTTTATTTTAATAAGCTATATTTTTCACTTATTCTACATACAAATTGAATTCCATTAATGTCCGAGTGTATAGGACAACAAAAAACACATTCATGTTTAGGAAACTTAATTTCTGTGGATTATTCAAATTTCCTAAATGTTAACATAACTCTAATGAAGTAACTAGGCTGTCAATAAATTGGTGCAAATACTCCAACGATTGAATAGTTTTTTTTCCCCCTTTCACCATAATATTAATTATTCATTCATCAACTTGCTAGTACTTTGACTGCTAGAATAAATGTAGAAATCAATAAACTGAATTTTCTTTATGACTAAACTACCAATTCAATATTTTTCTTAATATCTAGTCCGAAGATGGGTTCTAATTAATGATAATAATTTTAAAAAATGGATATTGTTAAAAACTGCATTTATACATCATATATTAACATAGAAATTAAAGAACTCAAATTAACATACTTAGAGAATTTTCCATATAAGAGCACACAAAATTTGAATTCAATCTAATATACCCTCTTGGTAATTGTTTAGTCTAACGTCTAACCAATTTATCATGGATTTGGATAAAACTTTATTTACCAGTGGATTCCTTTTTTGATTCGAAACAAACTTTCCTTAAGCAATATATGACGTTCGTTTCTAGTTACGAGATAAAAATTATTAAAGTTTGTATATCAATCTATTGATATTCTATTTAGCTACCATGTTTTATTATTTGACCACCAGAGGGCTCCGCTAATTTTCTCTTGTTTTTTTTTAAGTTCGGTTTCGATATAAGAAGATTAAAAAATTAATTAATTAAATAGTTTTCTTATATTCAAACCGAAATTAGGTAATAAGTGAATAATTAGTGAATTAGTCAATAAAACATTAAATAGCTGCTCATTTATATGTAACTATTGTAGTTTATCTATCAACAATTTTTATCTCGTAAACTAGAAGCGACCGCCACATACTTCTTAAGGAAGGTTTGTTTGGAATCAAAAAAGGAATCTACTGATAAAATTTTATCAAAATCCATGATACATTGGTTAGTCTAAACCAGTGACTCTCAACCACTGTGTCGCGAGATTACGAGGCTCTTGAACTGTTTTTTCTAATTTTTTTCAATTTGGTTCTAAAAAAAAAGTAAAACGTTTTTGGGACTAGGTTCTTAAATATTCCTGGCTTTATGGGACCACTTTTTTCAATATGGTGAACTTTTACACTTATCTTTTTCTTTGTGTGCCGCCTAATTTTTAAACCGTTAAAAGTGTGCCGCGGTAAAAAAAGGTTGAGAATCACTGTGGTCTAAACAATTACCTACCCCCTTCTTTTAGGACTCTTTCAACTTCATAGAACCAGGCCTCTTTCGTTTTCTTTTCAACTAGGCACCTAAAAACCATGTTGATCAATCTCTTTAAATCCATTTGCGTTACATATCCGTCAAAATTCCACTCTTCTCTTCCTCCTCACACATCAATTATTTGTTCCATGTTATTGTACAGCCACGATTGTGTCTTCTTCGTCCTCTTTCAAGTGTTGCAGAATCTTCCTCAGAATTTTTCACCTCTAATTTCTCCACCAGACTTTTCCACTGAATGGTGGGACATTCTCCTCCATAAAAGCCCTCAGGTCGGAGTTTTTATCGAGTTTTATGTCTAAACATCTCATTTAAGCATATTGATTTCTTGTTGTAGAAATTGCGATATTTTTGATTATGTTATGGGAAGATCTTATGAAGAACAATTTATTACAATGTTCTTTCTATTTTACGTTTCATATTTATTTATTTGTTTGTTTTTGACTTTATTTAATAATTAAGTAAGTACATTATATACCTCTATATTTATTGTTATATACATATGTTAGTTAAATCTAACTATATTTGTTTATTAATTCTATATGTATTATAATATAAATATAATGAATTGTTCATTAATTCATTTAAAAATAAATAAATAATCTACTTTTAATAGAATAGTGAGTTAATAGTTAATTGAATTTTTTGTTAAAATTATCATCCTCATTATCATTAAAACATCAAATCAAATTAGAAATTTACAATTAAACTTTACCCTAATAATAATAATAATAATAATAATATCCGTATATATATATATATATATATATATTACTATTGTTATTATTACTATTAGATTTATCAGGGATATAATCACGTATTTTTGTGAGATTGTTTTCTTGACGTTTCGGTACCCATTTTCAAGAGATTATTTAGGTGGGAATATTTTTGGGATTCTAGGTCTTAGTCTGTGTGACCAATGGTTAATATCGGGATTTTGGGTTGATAGGTTGGATGGTTTTGTACTCACTTCGATGCTGTGGAGCTCCGAAGAATCCTGGGCAATCCTGACCTAAGCACACGTCCATGTGCTGGTTTGTCCGAAACGTCAAGAAAACAATCTCACAAAAATACGTGATTATATCCCTGACCTAAGCACACGTCCATGTGCTGGTTTGTCCAGTACGGACGTGTGCCAGAGTCAGGATTGCCCAGGATTCTTCGGAGCTCCACAGCAACGAAGTGAGTACAAAACCATCCAACCTATCAACCCAAAATCTCGATATTAACCCTTGGCCACAGAGACTAAGACCCAGAATCCCAAAAATATTCCCACCTAAATAATCTCTTGAAAATGGCCTCAAAATGGGTACCGAAACGTCAAGAAAACAATCTCACAAAAATACGTGATTATATCCCTGATAAATCTAATAGTAATAATAACATTAACATTCACGGAAACTTAAACCAACATATATATATATTTGTGTGTGTGTGTGAGGATAAGACAACTTATTAGATAGTTATAATTGTTTGTATTGGTTATGATGATCTCCACTATTCCTTTTGGTACAGGAAAAAAAAACTAATCAATTTCAATTAAAATTTATTAATGCTTTAAATAGATTTCATTAATTTTGCCTGTTTAATCTTTGGGATTAATGAAATTGCTTATAGATTGTTTTTTTTTTAAAAAATAAATTAAAAATTAATTATAAATTATGAATATTGTTGGTATTGAAATTAAAATTCCATTAATAATTAAAATCAAAGTGAAAGCACTCGTCCAAAGTGTAAATTTGAATTCAAATGCTTTTTCTCTTCTCTTTCTCTTCTTTCATTCACTACCTGAGGGCACCCCATCAATCATTTTATTTTATCATACCCTTTCGATACGAGGTAATAATGGTTTAGTAAGAGATCTTTTTAAAGTTGACTGTACGTATATATCAAGATTATTAACCAATTTGTAATATATTTATTTATATTTATAATGTCGTATCTCATCTGAAAATAAAATATATTTAATTACATTACATTTTAGTCAATTATTATTATACAGACGACTTCTCTTCTCTCTCTAATAAATTAACATTAAAATGAAATTTTGCTCAGTGAAACATAAATGGCATATCTTCTTTTTTTTCCAACTCGATTATAATGAAATAAAATTGATATCCATAGACACTCATTGAAACATTTTAATATATTATATAAACTAAATTACATTTAAAAATAAAAAAAACTTAATAAGATAAATTTTTAATTAAGAATACAATTCAGTTAATGGCGGAGTCCTGAAAATTTTGAAAATTAGCTGGAGTGTCTCCACTCGACTATCAAATTTGCATTGGATTAAATAACATAATATATTATATTTAAATTAAATTTAATTAATTATAAATTATAAATTAAAATTAATTAGTAATATTTATTAAACCAACGCACGTTTGGCTTTTTGTTGAAGGCACCACGTCACGTGTTGGCGCGTAAGTTTTGCAGTGTTAAAAAATTAATCCTGGTACTTTTAGTTACAATCAAGCTGAAATTCTATATATAGCAGTTTTATACAATTGTTAATCATATTAAAAATTATCAAACATATATCCTTAGTGAAAATGATTCAGGAACCTTCAAAAGTATAAAAACATCAAAATCTCAACATCGAAAATTTTTGTGATCGCAATACTATCTCTGACGAGATAGTAAAAATATGTATACTAGTAAAAGCAAATACTCGTATATCAATCAAGTAGAAATTTCAAAAATTATTCTTATTATAAGCTTTTTACATATATTTTTAAGTTTTTAGATTACTTAATAATTACAATGTAACTATAATTAAGACATACCAATTAATCTCGAAAATATTTTCTTATAATTTAAATGTAGGTATTTGTTATTTTTCAAAATACAAATTTTTTAATGTCTGCTAGTTTTGATAAGATTAACATTTGAATTCACAAAATTTTAGGAAACTTGTAATTTTTTTCTTTTGGCTGATCAATATTTTTTGAATGATTCTTTATGAGTAGAAGATTATACACTTTTTTATGATTATTAAAACACGAACGGACTCAATTTTCATTTCAAGAATACCTAAATATATAAGATATATTTTCTGCCTCTCTTTTTTTACATATGTTTCATTTTATATTTTTTTCTAGTGGTAGTTCTTGAGTACTTTGTGAAAATTGGAAATAATTTATAAAGTTATTTTTTCGTTTCCTTTTATTTGTTTTCAATCGTATTGTTATCGTTTCAATCCATTTTCAGTGGATTGCTTTAAGTGAAATATCTATATAAGTATATATATATATATATATTTAAATATTGTATACATATACAAACTCATATCCATCGATTTTTCGAAAATTTCTTTCTTCTTCAAACAATTTTTTATTTGATATTTTTTTTTTTTTTTTTGAATATTGTAACTAACAATTCAAAGTGTAAACTATCATATATATTTACTATTTTAAATGATTTGTAAATAATAAATAAAATAAGTTTATTTTTCTGATGAACAACTGTAAGAATATACGAGGTACGTCTAGAAAGTAAGTTCCGTTTGGTAATATAATTAAATTGTGTACAGACACAGAAAAGTTATTTATTGCACAAAATTCTACAACTCTTAAACTACTTTTCCATATAACTGCCGAAATTTTGCAGGCATGTGTCATCGCGTGGCACAAGTTTTTGAATACCTTCTTCACAGAAATTTGGAGTCTGTGTCTTCAACCAGTTGGAAACAGTTTTTTTCAGCTCGTCGTCATCGTTGAAGTGTTGACCGCCAAGGAAAGACTTGAGATCTAAGAACAGATGAAAGTCGCTAGGAGCGAGGTCAGGGCTGTACGGAGGATGGCTAAACACGTCCCAGCCAAATCCCTGTAGGAGGTTTTTCGTCACATTTGCAGTGTGTGGTCGTTCGTTGTCATGAAGAAAAACAATTTCATCTGTTTTTACATCTCAAGTCTTTCCTTGGCAGTCAACACTTCAACGATGACGACGAGCTAAAAAAAACTGTTTCCAACTGGTTGAAGACACAGACGGCAAATTTCTGTGAAGAAGGTATTCAAAAACTTGTGCCACGCGATGACACATGCCTGCAAAATTTTGGCAGTTATATGGAAAAGTAGTTTAAGAGTTGTAGAATTTTGTGCAATAAATAACTTTTCTGTATCTGTACACAATTTAATTATATTATCAACTGGACGTACCTCGTATTATTATAAAAAAAAATATTTAGTTTTTATTATAAAATCTCAAAAGAAAATGTGTTATTATATTTCTTCTCAGTATGGAATTGTATAAAAAATGATTTACAAAATTTATTTGATCAATCAAAATTCAATTGTTAAGCTATATTTGATAGATTCTAAAATTTTTTTTAGATAATATTAATTCTGAATAATTTTTGTTATAATTTTAATGAAGTGGAAAATTAGAAAAATAATTTGCTTTCCTTTTTCTCCATCTCTTGAACTTTATTAAAATTTATTTTTCATTTTATCATATAACACATCACATTTTGCATATTCATTTGTTTTATTAATTGTTTTATATTTTTTTTATGTGCTAATGAAAAGAGATCTGGTAAGAAGAAAACGTGTAGGTGTTCTCAAACGGTGTTAATCCGGACTTGTGTACCTTTATTTCTACTTACTTTACAATTTAATTATTTTACATTTATTAGAAACATTAGGATTTTAACACCTGTAACCTAGATAAAGAGATTATTAAGAAGAAAATGATAATGATTCGATTGTAGATATTTTTAAATAATATAATCAATCATATTGAATTAATTTCATTGAGTTTAATAAAAATTTTAATTGATTAAATTAATTAATAATAAATTTATTTTGGATTTTTTTAAATAATACCACATATTAATAATTTTATTGTACATTAATTTTTTTTTATTTATTCAAAATACAAAAAATACCCAACGTTTAAATTGCTCTTTCCATAATCGTTTCCATAATCATTTTGAAAACACCAAACCGGGACAAACGGTTTACCTTTTTTTTTAGAACCAAATTGAAAAAATTACGAAATGTCATAAATATTTTAAAAAAAACGGGACAATAGGCTGTCCCGAAGACATTTTTGGGGACACCGTGACAGCACGGGACGTTTGGTCACCCTAATAATCGTTATCAAGCGAGTCCGAGCGTCCAGTGCCGACTGCCAACGCACGTAAAAAGCAATCGAAACGATGTGTATTAAAAAAATAAAATCTATTTGAAATTTAATTTAATAAAAAAAAACCTCTGACTTTGTACGTCCTACGCAAGGATAACGCCTACCAAGCCGGTTATATCAATGAGGTGTCGTATGATCAGTAGAACGGGTCCTCTCAACCTTTACCTTGATTTTCTTGATCGGAGGCGCTATCAAGTAGCTTTTCCCCAATGTTGTTCCCGGAGGCTGGGTTGACTCCGTCCCATAGACCCCTTGCCAGGCTCAGGACTTAAACCCGGGACCATGTGAATGTGAGGCAGGTTCGCTACCCACACACCCAATGGCGCCCTTTTAATCTAATAAAGTATAATAATTATTAGAACATTTAGAAAAATGATGAAATCTTGGAGAAAGGCAGGGTTCTTTTATCAACGGTGTTGATTGTGTACATCCTTCAATTGAAATCTAAAATTATACAATTTTTTTTAGTAAAATATACTTTAAACCGAGAAATTGTAAATGGAATTATCTTTGTTCTCCGATTAATCTAGTAAATGTTAGTTAGGAGTTGTAGATCTTTAAATCTGTCGGATTGATTTCACTTGAATAATTGTGTTAAAACGCTTTTGGATTGAATCACATTTCTATTGATTAAATTACAATCAATCTCGATACAATGTTAATTATCTAATATCGCATGTAGATAGGCTCTATCAAAAAATACCTACCTAACTGAGTTAATATTACAATCATATATTGCAATTTATTGATAAGGGATTTCAAAACCGTCATTATTGATTAACTGTCCAGCATGTATATAAGGATTTATTCACTTGACAGATATCATATAAAAGAATAAAAAATAATAATAATAAATAAATTAAATAAATAAAATAAAATAAAATATGTACAATTGTGTAAATATTAATTTATATAATCTATGTACTACTTACTTAAGTAAACTTCATTAAAAAATGATATTCATTTGATATTTGATTGAAGGAGAAAAAAAACACACATTTTAATTTACTTACCTTTCTTAGTTGCTAATTATTTTGAAACACAAATAAATTATTGGAATTCCAATTTAATAAAACTTATTATTTTTTTTCTGAATTTTTTTCAAAGTTAAAGAGAGAATAATTACTTTTCCACCATTTAACCTACTAATAATTACGGTAATATCAACTTTAAAAAAAAAACAATTATTAAAATTTATTTTTTAAAAAATATTGGGGTTGATAAGAATGAAAGGTAGTTTACTCTTTTGGACTTTGGACCATTTCTTTACACTGTATCATCATGGACATAAAAAAAATTGAGAGGTCTCATAGGCTTAAAGGGAGTGGCCCAAGATTAATTATTTAATTATTTACAAAACGGAAATCTCTAAGAATTTGTATGAAACTTTACCTGTGAATACCTTGTTTAATTCCAAAGAAGCTTTTCTTATAAAATTTTTCCCTCTCTCTTCTAGTTTACGAGATAAAAATTATTAAAATTTGCATATAATTAGCCCATTAACATTCAGTTTGACAGCCAAATTAATAATTGTTTTATGTATTTGGTCTCAAGAATTATTCACTTATTCACTAATTTTCGGTTTTTTCAATTCAGTTTGAATATAGAAAAACTATTTAATTAATTTATTTTTTCATATTTCTAAAGCGAACTGAAAAAAAACACAGAAAATTAGTGGAGCTCTTTGTTGGTCAAATGAATAAAACACGGTAGCTAAATAGAATGTAAATAGATTTATATGCAAATTTTAATAGTGATTATCTCGTAAACTAGAAGAGACCGGGAACAATTTTATAAGGAACGTTTCTTTGGAATTAAACGAGGTATCCACAGGTAAAGTTTCATCCAAATTCCTGGAGATTTTTATTTTGTAAATAATTACCAATTAAATTAATGATGATTTTGAGCTTCGGAATTTCTTCTAAACCTTTTTTTGCTATTTTGGAATTAAGATTAAAATTTTTAAATAATTTAATGAATTATAATAAAGAAAGCAATTGTTTCTATTGTTTCAGTTACATCCGACGCGAAACGGCTTTTTTCTTCGGTGTGGAAGCCTCACGTGAGGAGGAACAAAGAGCTCGATGGGTCGAGAGACGAAAAAGATTCTCCGAACGCAAATACGGCCCACTCAGGCCGGAAGCGCAGAGCTCGATAAGTGCCTATAATACCCCGCAGGTAAAAACAACACAATTTTTACTTTAAATCTATTAATTTATTTTATACGTATAGTTAGTAGTAGTTATAATAATAATAATAAATGTTGTTCCCGGAGGCTGGGTTGACTCCGTCCCATAGACCCCAGCTAGGGAAATTCCCTTGCCAGGCCCGTGACTTGAACCCGGGAACATGTGAATGTGAGGCAGGTTCGCTACCCACACACCCAATGGCGCCTTTTAGTAGTACTTATACTACTTATATACTATTTTTTTTATTTATATTCATTTTTTATCAATCAAAAATAAAAACAAAATAATAAAAATTTTAAATAATCATTGGAATAAATAAATTATATATATTATATTATAAATTAGAAAATATATACATAAATTATAAATCTATTCTAATTCTGATTCTATGTATGTATGTATAAATTAGAATAGATTTTCCAGGCCATTTGAAAATACTTTTTGAGTTTGTCCCGAATGATGATGAAAACAATTAATTTTCCATTTCCATGATTATATATATAATTCATTCCTTTAATAATTCAAATGTGATTTCTAATTGCATCAATTCAAATAAAAATTATTTTAATTTAATTCTGATATCAACGATACGTTTAATTGTTTTAAAGCAAATATAATATTAAAATAATTATTCAACCATTTTGGTTATTTAAATAACAAAGAACGGAAATTAATAGATAAAACCGATGAAAGGGGGGGGGGCGAGGGGGGGGGAGATTCTATCACAAAACAGTTCATCATTTATTATACCTATCAATGATCCCTTATCAATTAATAGCATTCACTTTCTTAACATATTATAAATTTATAAATTTAACTTTTATTATTATAGTTTATAATAATATTGGCTGACTAATAATTATATTAATTACTAATAATTATAATAATTATATATATCGGATTAGGAGACAGCGAGCAGCCACAGAAAAAATAGAAGATTTAGAAATGAAACTCCCTAACATCTTTTTCAATCAATGTGTCGACGTTTCGGTTCCGTTTCAAAATTGTTTTTTACCGACCGACGATAGTAAGGGGGGTATTGTTTTCACACCAAATTTCACATGTGGCGATTTTTACATATCTACACGAATCATGCATTTTGTTAACAGAAAAAAGTATTGTTAGCATAATATCTGTCAGTCCGTCTGTTCGATGTGTACAGCTTGAACGGCTCAACGGATTTTGATGAAATTTGGTATATTTACTTAATGCATCAGTAAGATGAATTGATAAACTTTTGGTGCAAATCCGGAAACCGGAAGTGGTAGTATTACCGATTGACGATAGGAAAGAAAGGGTTATTTTCACACCAAATTTCACATGAGTAGATTTTTTTACATATCTCCACGAATCATGCACTTTGCATTGGTTTTATCGTCGGGAAAAATCATCTTCATTAGTTTTTTCTTAATTTAAAATTATATGATGTCACCCAGTCCTTCATGACGTCATAGCCAGCGCCTCCTTATATATTATAAATAAAATAAAAATAAAAATATTTATGTTATATCCATATCTGTTTTTTATTACATTAATGGATACATTAAAATTATTTGAAATTGTTTATGTAGCTGGAAATTAATTTATTTCAAACCGTCGCCGGTTCTGTGCCTGGCCACAGGTCAACTTATTTTTCCTCTAGTGGTTCCTGTTATTGTACCAAAACGTTAAAAAAAAGAAGTTAAAGAGTTCCCTTTCTTAAATCTTCCATTTTTATCATCTTGATGCCTGATGACTCTTAATCTAAAACGGTGTTTCCCATCCTATTTTGTGCCATGCTCCTCCTAAGCCCTTCTAAAATTCTTATGCCTCCCTATGTAACATATACAAAAATTTTAATATTAAAAAGGGTTAAACTTGTGTCGAGTCCATTTTCGAATTGCATTCCTTTGCAATCAAATTGTCCCCCCAAGGGGCGTTGGGAAACACTGCTCTAAAGCTTAATTATTATTTATTTATCAAGTACTAAATACATTAATATATATCAATTTACAGAAAATGTTTTATAAATATTTTTGTGAAAATGAATGAAAAAGTAATTCTTTCTACTTAATCAGAATTATCATCGTCAGTTGTAGTACATTACAATATATAATAAACATTCTTAAATAAATTGAAATCTGAATATATATATATAAATATATGCATATACAATAATTCTATTTTCATTTAGCACAATTCATAAAGCAGGGATTCATCTCCATTTTCCGAGCAAAATTCTTTTTCTAAATTTTTAGAAATTGACAACTAATGACAATTAAATTATCCATAAAATTCAATTAACCATTTTTATTAAATGAAATTTGCTTCTCATCAACTTCAATCTGATTGTTTAATTATCTCCAGCATTTAATTTTTCAATTTAAAAAACATTCCAGTCCTAAATAAAAAGCTGATTATGGGAGGCTCATCTACCATACATACTTCACATTAATTGGACTACATAAATACACTTACTGTCGTGTGAGTTTTTATGTTGAATGGCGAATAAAGGAAAACAAATTAGAACCACCGTTACACTTCATAATTTATGATATAAAGAAAGTCGTTCTAAATAATGCTTATTTTAATATAATTTTATTGAAACTACTTTATTGTATAATAATTTAGAATATAAAGACATTTCTCCACTAAAATATACTCGTATTATAAATAAATTTTTATAAAATTGCTTTATCACCCAAAAATTAAATCTGAATTTAAAAAAAAAAATGGTCATTGTTTACAAAAAGGGGAACCTTTAGTGATTTAGATGAAACTTTGCCAGTGGATTCCTTTATTAATTCCTTCCTTATGCAATATCTCTCGGTCTCTTCTAGTTTACGAGATAAAAATTATCAAAGTTTAACAAATAAACAAGTTATGAATGAGCAGTAATTTAGTAATATTTTATTAATTAATTCACTAATTATTCGTTTATTCACTAATTGTGGTATTTTTTCGGTTCGGTTTGGATATAGAAAAATTATTTAATCAATTATTTTTTTAATTTTCATATATCCAAGGCGAACTGAAAAAACCGAAAATTAATGAATTAATTAATAAAACATTATTAAATGACTGTTCATTCATAACTATATAGTTTATGTGTCAAACTTTAATCATTTTTATCTCATAAACTAGAAGAGACCGAGAAATCTTGCATAAAGAAAGTTTCTTTCGAATTAATAAAGGAATCCACTGGCTTATCAAAATAAGCTGGATTGTCCTCCACTCGACTATCTCGCAATTTGAATTAGATTAATTAACACATATATTATATATTAATTAAATTTAATTAATTATAAATTATAAATTAAAATTAATAACTAATATTTATTAAACCAGCGCATGTTTGGCTGACTTTGTTGATGGCACCATAGACATTTGCAGTGATAAAAAATTAATTCTGGTACTTTCAGCGATTTAATCAAGCTAAAATTCTATATATAGCAGTTTTATACAATTTTTAATCATGCGAAAAATTATCAAACATATATCTTTATTGTACGGTCACTTTAGAGGAAATTATCCTCTTCCGGTTGAGCTACATTTCTCAAAAGTTGATAGAAAACTAGGAATTTTAAATAACGCCCGTATACCAAATTTCATAATTCTAGCTCAAACCTTTTTTTTCGTAATCTTACGTAATCTACATTCACACACAGAGAGAGAGAGAGAGAGAGAGACATTTTTCTCAACCTTAGTGAAAATGATTCAGGAACCTCCAAAACGTATAAAAACATCAAAATCTCGATATCGAAAATTTTCGTGATCGCAAAAAAATTTATCAATACCTTTTTTTGAAATTATAATAATTATCATAATATTGAATCATTAGATAATATAATTATATAAAAATCATAATAATTAAATTTTTGTTTCTATATTATTTCTAACTAAAGCTGAAATTAAACAATTGCTCTATTCTTTTTTTTTTATGAACATAAATATAAAACATACTAACCAAATTATGATTATAACTTCCACAAAAAATGCTTATGATTCGGAATTTTATTTTTTCTCTTTTCTCTGTCGTTCTTTCTTTCTCTTTCTATATGTATAGAATTGTTCTCCTAGTGAATGTGTTATTCGAAATATATGCTTGAGGCTATCCTGGGCCAAGTAAAATAAAATAAACAGGGAGAAAAAGAAAAAAAAACCGGATAAAGAAAGAGTGAAGAAAAGAAATGATAAAGAAAAACAAAAAGTCGTGAAGTCGTTGCTATCGATCGTCACCACCAGAACAATGCATCTTTGTGCTTTTAACTGAACCCTAAAACCCTTCCTTCCCTGTAACACGACTTAAATAATTCATTGGGTTGCCTCGGTTGTAATTAAAGACGTGCCGAATATTAATCAAATTCATTCACTGAATTGTTAACATTTTTTTACTAATGCATATACTAAATTCAAGTTTAATAATAATAATAATAAAATATTAATACGTATATCCTATACCATACATAATAGTAAGTAAAAATATTAATTCTTATTATAACGATAAATTATAGCTATTAAGAGTAACATTTATTAAAATAATTACACTAATTATTCATTTTTTTAATAAGATATAATTATATTATATTCTTAACAAAAAAAAAAAAATAAAAAAATGTTGGATTGTGAAACTGTAGTAAAGACTCTCATTAATTATTAATCATGTTTTTAAATTTTGTATATTATATCATCTTTATTATGATGGATAGTAACTAACAGTTTTATTTATTTATTTTTTTATAATTTGAATATATTATTATTAGATAATTTCTGGCCTTGTATGGTCGGTAAGGTCTCTTCCGTGTTCATCATGTCACGAAGGTCATGAAGAATTGATTTGTATTGCCTTTCTAATAAAATACCAGTGAAGTTTTAGAAAAATCATAAATTTATAAACCAATCCATTTTTACCGACCGATGATAGTAAGGGAGGTATTGTTTTCACACCAAATTTCACATGTGGAGATTTTTACATATCTCCACGAATCATGCATTTTGTTAACAAAAAAAGTATTTTTAGCATGAGGTCTGACCCTCCGTCCGTCCGTCTGTCCGTCCGTTTGTATAGATGTGTACAGCTTGAACGGCTCAACGGATTTTGATAAAATTTGGTGTATTTTCTTAATGCATCAGTATGATCAATTGATCAACTTTTGGTATATATCCGGAAACCGGAAGTGGTAGTATTACCGATCGACGATAGGAAGGGAAGGGTTATTTTCACAACAAATTTCACATGAGGAGACTTTTTATAAATCTCCATAAATCACTTTGTATTGGTTTTATCTTGGAAAAATCATCTTCATTAGTTTTTTCTTAATTTTAAATTATATGACGTCACCAAGCCCTTCATGA
Organism: Labia minor; assembly: GCA_963082975.1. Taxonomy (NCBI): domain Eukaryota; kingdom Metazoa; phylum Arthropoda; class Insecta; order Dermaptera; family Spongiphoridae; genus Labia; species Labia minor. The sequence continues at coordinate 87,886,096 of OY720345.1, forward strand.
CGTCACAGCCATATATTATAAATAAAATAAAATTAAAAATATTTATGTTATACCCGTTATAGCTGTTTTTTATTGCATTAATAGATACATTTAAATTATTTGAAATTGTTTCTGTACCTGGAAATTAATTTACTTCAAACTTCTGCGCCTGGCCACAGGTCAACTTATTAACAAAAATAAATTGATTTTGGAGAAAGAGAGGAGAAGCAATCTCTTTTACTAAAATTATTTATTATTATTTAAATAATTTATTTATAAAATTTCATATTTTAAAAGTTAATTTACAAGTTTGATATCCTAGTTAGTGTCTACACAAAATTAAAACTTCACAACCCTTTTTGTGAGATACCCCACCTAAGCTCTTCTAAAATTCTTATGCCCCTCTATGTAACATATACATAATTTTTAATATTTAAAAATTGAATTTTTCAATTAAGAAACTTAATTGATAGGTTTTAAGAAGAAATCACTAGGTATATTATTAACGAAACACAGTAAGTAAATTTCCAAAACATAATAAAAGACTAAAATTGGAAATAATTTTAATAAAGAATTTGCTACAATAATTTAAAATTTTAATTTAGTAAAATCCTTGCTCTTGATTCTTGCTGCCCATGGATTTTATGTTAGGTTCCAATTTGGTTAGCTTCCGTCTCAAGTCTCCCCGTTCTGTTATATCCAGACAATTTCTTATTTTATAAGTAAATCATTTACAGTACTTATTTAAATTGCTAAAGGATTAAAAATAAATAAAATTGCCCCACAGTGGGGCGTGGGTCCTATGTTGGGAAACACGGATCTAAATAAAATGCTTTGAAAGTAAATCAAGAAAATAAATATTTTTTTGAATTTACATTTCGATATCGAATTTACAATTTAACATTTTTTATTGGGTTTTAAAAAAATTATTTTAATATTGTTAATAATTAATTTAAAAATTTTATTCTTTACATTAAAGGTCTATTAATTTCATTTTTATATTTATTCTTGATTTTATTCTACTTAAATTAAAAAAGTTTTTATTTTCATTGGAATATTGTAAATTATATTGTAAATATTCTTGATAAAATACTAATAAAAAAAAATATAGTACCTATATAAGTATAACAGTGATATGTTGATAAGATAATTTAATATGATCACTAGTGGAGAAAATTTGGAAATCCCAATGTAATCCAATAATCAATTAAACTTATATAAGTAGGAAGCCATGTTAAACATTATTTCGAACACCAAAATAACATTTAGATATAAAGAAAAACAGTTTTTATAAATTTGGAGGGTTCTACAAATATTTTCTCTCTGTACAATTGTATTAATATTGTATTTATTTAAAAGAAATTAAATAATAAAAGTCTGGTGTATAGAAAAAAAAATATGAAAATGGTGAGAGAGAATATAAAGTAAGTATATATTAAAATTTAATTATTAAATAAAATAAATTTAAAAATATTGTAGTGAAATGATTGTATTGAAGAAGAAAAATTTATAAGAAATGTGAAAAAAATCCATTTGACAATTTTCTCTTTTTTTTCATTAATATTAGAATAATATATTTCAGATTGAACGAATTGAAAATAAAGATATTAATTAATAAACAATAAACATACAAACGAAATTAATTAGCGAAATTTTAAATTTAATTATTACACGCTTTTTTTATTATGTTTCACATCGTGTCCTGTCTTCAAATCTTGCAAAGTGAATTTGACTTCCCAATGTTCGAATGAGCTGAAATTTTCCATACATATGTAACTCCGATGACAATGCAATATTCAGTTTCATCCCAGGTCATGAGTGACATCTGAGTTGTTATTTATTTATTAATAATATTATTATAAATTATTAATAAATTAATTAATTCTTAACACTATAACCTGAACTTATAAACCGGGCGAAATTTCTGCCAAGACTAAAAATTAAGAAAACAAATATAAAAAAAAAAACTTTTTAAAAACATGCCTTTATTTAAATGAACTAAAAAGGAGAACACCACGATTTCCTTACAATTAATCATATTTAAAAATTGCAAGCGTGGGCGCCAAACATGCATGGAAAGGAAAAGAATACGCAAGACATTTCATTGTATATGTACAAACCTTACTTCCCTTTTTCACTATACTTGATAATTATGTCTATTTGAAGTAGAATTTTTCCTTGCATGTTTGTCGCTCACGCTTTCCTTTTTAATACATTTAAATAAAAGCATGTTTTTAAAATTTTTTTTTTATTTTTTGTTAAATTTATAAATGATTATTTTTTTAAATATTTGAATTAGAAATAAATAGTTCTAAAATAGGTAGTTATAAGTAATTTTAGATTAATAAAATAAAAAGGCATTTAAAAGTAAATTAATAGTCTCATTTTTAGTTATACAATAAATAGGTAGTATGTGGTGGGTAAATTTATATGTTTCCAGATTGAGATAAGATGATAATATATCTTCTCTTTTAAATTAAAAGAAAGTAAAAAAAAAAACTTGAATCAAAACAAAGAAACATGACAGATTAAAACAATTTTATTGAACACTTCTCCGTTCATTCATTCACTAAAAATTGAAAGCGTGGGCGCCAAATATGCAGGGAAAGGAAAAGAATATTCAACAGCTATATAAAAATTAATGAAGTTGCAGCAACTAAAATACACATTCCTCCATATCTTATCAAATTCCTCTTTTCTTCTTTAGCATTTTCTTAACAACGCGGTTCCATAAAATGTTAACAAGTTGTATTGTTTGTTCTGGTACACCTTAATTTTTTTTTTTTTTTTTTTTTGTTTTTTACTTAATGCAAGTGCTCTTTAATATTTTCCAATAGTAATAATCTAAAGTAATAATTTTAAAATTAAACTTTTAGTATAAATGTTGATTTTGGATCTTCATCTTGAAATTGTATTGTGTTTTTTTTTTATTGTTATTTTGGTAAGCAATCGATTTTTTTTTTTTGTTACATTTTCCCAAATGGCAATAAAAGAATGAAGCTGTACTAAAAAAAAAGGGGAATTTTATTTCTTTTTTTTATGTTTTGTTTCTTTTTAGACTCAAGTAAACCAGTGCGTCCGATGGGGGATTACTTTGATGCAAGGGATGGGTAGAAATCAATCAAAGAGGGCACAAGAACTCTTGGCATCATTTGTTGTCCGCAAAAGTCCTGGCCAGAATAACCCTCGAGTTCCGAGAGTAACGAACGAATGGGGACGATCAACTTTTTCTTTACCTATGTCAAATGGACTTGCAAGGTGCCAAATAAAAAAGAAAGCTGGGCATCGGCATTATTTTGATGTCACATTACAAATGAAATGTTAAGCTTTTCAATATAAAAATGAATAAACTTGGCTAAAAGCCATATTCGACTTTTTGAATGATAGACACTCTATAATTGAATTTTTCATCTCTTTTCGTATTTCTTATTTTCACTTTATTCACTGTTTGCCAAAAGATCACACCTAAAATTAGATATATATATATTTGTTTAGAAGAATTCAATTATTTATATATATATATATATATATATATATATATATCTAGAAATATATAAGTACATATATAGGCAGATATATCCAAATTTTAGGCTTAAGCTTCTCCCTCTCCAAAAACAAACCAAAATTGTTTTAACTTTATCATCGTGTATAATGGAAAAATCAATAAACTATATCAAGAAATATTTTTAGAATTAATAAAAAAAAAAATCCCAATACAAAAAGAGAGTAAATATTTTATTTAAAATATTATTTATATGATAAAGTAAAAAACAAATTTATTGAACAAAGTTTGAAGATAAAATTAAAAACATTTTCACAATAATAATTTTATTTTGTATATTAGACCTTAAAAATAAAATATCTTTTATCAAAATATATGAACATTATATAAAAAAAACAAGTTAATTTTAGATCGTAAATTAAAGAAATTTTAAAGTAACTAAAGCCCAATTTCCACGGGCTTAGTACTTGTCATTAGTTCAGGGGTGGGCAAATACTTTTAAGCGCGGGTTTTTTGAACGCCGTTGAAAAAGTTGGCTCAAGTTGGCTCTTATTTTGATTTTTCGTTCAATATGTCTCTTTAAAAAAAGATAAATTTTTTTATTAGTGTTTTCGAAATATGGTCCTCCGGTCCGGAAAACATTTTGAAAATTTAATTTTCCCACCCCTGAACTAATGACAAGTACTAAGCTCTTGTAAACTAGGCTTAATTCATCTTAAACTAGGGTGGCCATATTTCGAAAACACCAAACCGGGATAAACGGCTTAGCTTTTTTTTAGAACCAAATAGAAAAAAATTTTGAAAAAAGTACGAAATGTCCTCAATATTTAAAAATAAAACGGGACAATAGGCTGTCCCGAAGACTTTTTCGGAACGGCGCCGGGACAAAGCACCTAAAAACGGGACAATGCTGGAAAACCGGGACGTTTGGTCACCCTATCTTAAACTCAGTCTAAATTAAATTTTAGGAATTCCGAGAATTACTAAAAAGTTGATGAAACAAACTTCACTGTAAATCCGGGACATGCGATATATTTATTTTATATTGTAATTAACGATATTGAAAATTAAGTTTTTCTTACTTAGAAGATCTTTAAATTTATAGTATTTTTTTTTTCTAATTTTAAATTCAAATTTTTGAGCCGAGATTGAGCTTTCAGTTCTTTAACTTTAATATAATAACATACACACACACACATTATATATATATAAGAAAATACAAGTTTAAAGGTACTCTAAAAAAGTAGATTATATATAAATTTTAGCGTTAAAATAATATTCCCTCAAATTGTTACTTTAAATTTATAAATTTCTTTTTGTAGTTTATTTTCTCTATTTATTAAGCATATATAAATACATCAACATTAATTGAATCGATTATTTCCAAAAGGTATTATCTCCAAAAAATGTAATTTTTCAGGGGACTAAAAAAACTGATTTTTTTGAAAAAATTAAAAATTGTATTGAACTATTTCTTCTGTGCTTCTTTTTAGCTATCTTCAGGTAATATTAATTTGTGTTAATCATTATTTTAATAAATTAGTTTTGTACTGGAAATTAAAAAAAAATTTTTTTGATATGTTCCCTTTTCGAAATCAACGTCCTTTGTTAGGTTGAAATAAGTTAAACAATTTGTTACTATGACTTGTTTTTTTTATTTAAAAAACCTTACAAAAATAATAATATACTAAAAACACAAGTATAATATGCAATAAATGTTATTTTTGATAAAATTTTGGACTATTTTTATTTCTGTAGACAATTTAAAAATCTTGGTCGGTATTTTCATTAGTTGTGGGCTACAAAAATAAATCTTGGTAAAATTGTGTATATTCTACTGGAATATACTGAATCACCTTTTTGATGTCGACTATTTTTTTTTTTTTTTGCATTAATTGGCACATTTGAAGAATAGGCAGGAAAATCCATTTAATTCGGTAAAGAAGGGAAATTTGTTAAATACTTTAGTAAATGAAATTCCTCTTGGTTCATATCATTATCTATATATTGGCGTACCTTAACAGTTCCAAGGGTGACGGAACTGTACACAAACTCGTTATAGCTGCTTACAGCAAACGAAACTCTTTGCTCTCTTGGAATTTGCTTTCCAAAACTTCTTTTGGATAGTACAGTTTTTTTGTAAAATTACGGCCACCATTTTTTAAATTCAATAATTTCGGAGGTTGTAATGTTGTAGATATCAAATTTATTGGTATTTGATGATTTTATTAATTCGATCTACTTCTCAGGGACCTAAAAGAAAACAACTGCTGAATTTGTTACCTTTTCGAAATAAAGTTTTCAGAATTTTTTTCTTAATGATAAAACTTCGGAGATGTTTCCTTTCCACTCTAAATACGCGTTATTACGCTTATTTTACAAAATGGAATTTTTTTCTCAATTTTGAAAAAAATCGGAGATGTTATCTTTTCGAAATAATTGATTCAATTTTATTAAATCATTAGTTTAAGTTTAATTTATAATATTTCGTTTTTTTTTGTTATAGATAAAATAAGCAATTTTACGCTTGTGATACTGACATTTTTTTTTTAATTTATTAAATATTCGTTTATATTTTCTTTTTTTTTCAAGAACATTATCTGATCTCAGAGTCAATTTTCAAATAAAATGAATAATGATAAATAAATTATATGAAAGGAATATAAAAAAATACATATATATATATATATATATAGGAAAAATGACTTAAAATCTATTCAAAATGGAAGAGGTGAATTTTAAAGAGGCTTTTTTTTTAAAAAAGATTTCATCTCCGTAATGAAATATTCACTTTAAAAAGAAAATATTAAAAAAAAAACAAACGAAAAATTCGAAAAATGATGCAATAATTTATTCAAAATTCGTTAGCTTGTGATTAAGTGCGGGAAGACTAGAAATGAGGTGATGGTGGTGGTGAGTTTGAACTTGAATTAAAGAAATAGCCTCAAAAGCTCTTTGATCTTCAAGAATCCTTTTCTGAATATCATTTTTCCTCATTTTATTTATTTGATGGTTAATTTTGGAAATATTCTCTCTCGTTCGCCTCGCCTCGATTACCCCGTTCGATTATTGGTAAAAAGACGAATATCAAATGCAGAATGTTTAATTAAAGAAATTATTTCTTTGTAATACGATTTTTCTTTTTTTTTTTTTATTTTTATTTTAAGTTTTATAAAAGAGAATATTCTATGGTTCTTATTTTAATTCCGATTTTTTTTTCTGATCCCATCTCTTTTATTTCACTTTATCGAAAAAATTATTAAGCATTCGTTTTATGTTCAACTTAATTGAATTTTGTTAAAATATCCATCCATTCTTCACCCACTCTCTTTTCCTTTGCTCCACTTCCTCCCTCCCTCCCTCCTTCTCTCTCACCCACTCCGAGTTTGGCCAAACTGGATCGTGCGTTGTTTTAATAGGTCGACCAAGAAATTTCATATCTTCATTATTGTTAGGGGTTGAAATTTAATATTTCCAGGCATAATTGAGTGTGTTAATAATTAATCCATCTCTTTCCTATAGTAATGTAGGCAACCAACATTTTCGTGGTTAGATGAGTTATTTCCTCAATAATTTGACAGTATAAGCTAATAAGTGAGTTTGATTATCGTATTAGAGTCATTAATACCGATCATTGAATTGATTTATGAATGAATCAATCACTTCTCTTATTACATTCTTTTTACTATCTCGCCAGAGATAGTATTGCGATCACGAAAATTTTCGATGTTGAGATTTTGATGTTTTTATACTTTTTGAAGGTTCCTGAATCATTTTCACTAAGGTTGAGAAAAATGTCTGTGTGTGTGTGTGTGTGTGTGTATGTGTGTGTGTATGTATGTAGACAAGATTACGCAAAAACGGTTTGAGCTAGAATGATGAAATTTGGTACATGGACATTATTCAAAATTCATAGTTTTCTATCAACTTTTGAGAAATGTAGCTCAACCGGAAGAGGGTCATTACCTACAACGTTTTGATTTTTTTTCCTCTAAAGTGACCGTAAAAATAAAGATATATGTTTGATAATTTTTCACATGATTAATAATTGTATAAAACTGCTATATATAGAATTTCAGCTTGATTGATTCGCTGAAATTACCAGAATTAATTTTTTAACACTGCAAATCTCACGCGCCAACATGTGACGTGGTGCCATCAACAAAAAGCCAAACATGCGCTGGTTTAATATTTATTATTTATTATTTATAATTTATAATTAATTAAATTTAATTTAAATATAATATATTATGTTATTTAATCCAATTCAAATTGCGAGATAGTCGAGTGGAGACACTCCAGCTAATTTACTATCTCGCCAGAGATAGTATTGCGATCACGAAAATTTTCGATGTTGAGATTTTGATGTTTTTATACGTTTTGAAGGTTCCTGAATCATTTTCACTAAGGTTGAGAAAAATGTCTATCTGTGTGTGTCTATGTAGACAAGATTACGCAAAAACGGTTTGAGCTAGAAGCATGAAATTTGGTACATGGGCATTATTTAAAATTCGTAGTTTTCTATCAACTTTTGAGAAATGTAACTCAACCGGAAGAGGGTCATTACCTACAACGTTTTGATTTTTTTTCCTCTAAAGTGACCGTAAAAATAAAGATATATGTTTGATAATTTTTCACATGATTAAAAATTGTATAAAACTGCTATATATAGAATTTTAGCTTGATTAAATCGCTGAAAGTACCAGCATTAATTTTTTAACACTGCAAATCTTACGCACTAACACGTGACGTGGTGCCATCAACAAAAAGCCAAACATGCGCTGGTTTAATATTTATTATTTATTATTTATAATTTATAATTAATTAAATTTAATTTAAATATAATATATTATGTTACTTAATCCAATTCAAATTGCGAGATAGTCGAGTGGAGACACTCCAGCTAATTTATAAATAAATGCAAATTATTCATCAGAAACTTATGAAAATTTTCAATTTCACAGTGGATTAATGAAAAAAAAAAAAAAAAAAAAAAAAAAAAAAAAATGAAATTTTAAAAACAAATATTTTGTTGCAGCCACGAGAAGGGCCGAGTTCACAACCCGATGTACTTCCTTCAGTAAGTCTTTATGGTGGAAGTACAACGGAACCGATTGGTGGCCCTTTGTCTTTGGCTTCTTCTTCGGGACATGCAGGATCTGTTGGATCCACAGCCGTCTCCAGATGGGCGGAACCTCCTCCCAGACGGAAACAATCCGTCGCGGGTATGACGTTTAGTGGACTTGCTTATGTAGTTGCCGTAAGTAAATACACAATTTATCTTTTTATCAAACTAATAAAAATTAAGTAATAAATATTGTATTTATTCCAATTTAATTTAATATATCATATCATATTTAGGTAATATTAACAAAAAAAAAAAAAATTCATAAATAAATAAATAATCCTAAGATATATGATAGATATTAGATTGGAAAATCATTTTTAAAAGTTGTTCCTTTGAAACATTAAATCACTTTTGGATTTAATAAAATAAATAGAATAAAAAATTGTTGAACCAATCGATGAATTAAGTTTCAAAATGAATCGATTATTATAACGTTTTTCTTAACTTCACACTTGGCATCTGTCTCTCTGTCTCTGTGTCTGTTCGCTCTTTTGACAAATTGAAATCGATTTTTCATCGACAAATATAATCAACTATTTTGGATTTGATTGATAATATGTAAATTTAATAAAAATTCTTTTAAATTTTGATACATACTTTGATATAACTATATTACAGTAAAAAATAATAAAAGATTAATTTCTTAGCTCTTAAACTATCAATTTTATTGCATGATAAAAAAATTTATCAGTTTATGTGTTTAATATAAAATTTTTATTATTACAAAAATTTCGCTTGATTGTTCATATAAATAAATTAAACTAAATGCGCCCAACGTTTTTCGTTGAATATGAAGCAATTCATCCATAAACTTTGTCAAGCTTATAGAAAAATTATTTTATTCGTTTTAGTCCATTGGAAAACGTTATTTTATAAAAAAATTTTATATTTATATTTTTTTTCAATTTCTTTTATAAATTCAAGTTGATATTATATACGTACCTAGACTATTGTCCTTGTTGTTGGCACAAATGGCAAAGAAAATTTTGATGACTAACAAAATCATGTTCTTAAAGAGGTGGTTCTGAAACTTTCAAGGATAAAAAAAAAGGAAAACTCCAAAGATGGTAATAAATTTTTGCCATCACAAACTTCTTATGAGATCCATTTAAAGTTTCTATGTTGAAACAAAAATAAAGGTAAACAATGGGCATGTTCTCTTCCAGGACGAAAAAGAAACGAAACAAGCTTCTAAGCGATGAGAATATATGTACATATAAATAAATTCTAGATTATAGCAAAGTTTTTTTTTATCATAAAATAATACTTATAGAAATTTATAATTAATCACACAATGGATAGTTTGTATAATTAAAAATTAAAAAAATCCATTTTATTTTATTTTTTTTTTTTAGAAAATTAATTCTTATATTGACACATGTTAAGAAAGAAGAATAGACTTTTGTTGAGTTCCATAAATATAAATTTACCTACTTAAAAATTATTTTTGATATTTAGTTTATTTGATAAAACTTTTTAATTCATAAAAAATTTAAATTAATAAATAAATAAATTAATAAATAATTAAATAAATAAAAAGAAAAATATTGCGTTTATTGAAGTTTCTGGCACTATCATTCTCCTCTTTGATGCACCTCATATCAAAACTTATCATTTTTTTTTTAATTGAACTTATATAATTAACTTAACACCCTTGTTTTTGGGTTGAACTACTTATAATAAATGAACCATTAATTATTTCTCTCTCTATCCCAATCCCACTCATCCTATCACAATTTTATTTAATTTAGTACTTGGGTATATGATTAGTCAAATTGGGGAAAATTCAAACAGAATCCAATTAAACAAAAAAATTCAAGTATTAGGTTAAGCAGACGACTTAAATATAATAGAAGATTTGGCAATTGCAATTAAAGATAGGGTAGAAAAATTAAAAATTAATCGACGCAGGAAAAGAGGTGGGGCTGGAAATTAATAGTGGTAAGACAAAATATTTAGTATCAGAGTGAAACACACAAAGTCTTAATATTCATAATTGAAAATGAAGAAAAATTTAAATACTTAGGTTCTGTAATCACAAAGAATAATAATATTCGAGAAGAATTTAAATCGAGGTTGCAATTGGGTAACGCCTGTTAACATGCAGTGAAGGGGCTTATCTCGTCAAAATTATTATCAAATTAAAATATATAAAACAATTATTTTGCCTGTTGTATTATATGGTTTGAGGCATGGTCTATGACCCTATGGGACGAGAGTAGATTTAGAGAATTTGAGAATAGGATTCTTTGCAGCATTTAATGGACCAAAAAAAGATGAGGTCACTGAGGAATAAGGAGAAATTCCATGACCACTATGCATCTCCAGACATAATTAGAGTTATAAAATCACTGTGGTGGGCTGGGCATGTGGATAGAATAGAAGAAGAAAGAATGATGAAAAATATATTATTGGGGATACCGAGTGGGAAGACCAAAGACAATGTAGGAAGAAACATGAGAGAGATGGGAAAGGGTAGTGGTTGGATGGTTTTGGATCAGGATAGGGAATGTGGATTCTGTGTCCAAGAACTTTCGAGTTATGTCCCAATAAAAACCTACATATCTACTTTTTCACATATCAATAGATAGAATATATCATGTATATTATATATATATTATCATCTTTTGGTGTTTTGGAGTTTCATTTAAGATTTTCCAAAATTTATCATTATATTTATTCCATTTGAAATATTAGATTATATATATGCGATAATCAATTTCCTAAGAAAAGACAATTGATGAAGATAAATAATTTCTTTTATGAAAAATGTTACACCATTTTTGCGAAAAAGCAGGAGTTTAGTTTTATTAAAGTTGACTCCATTTATTTTTAGAGAAAATCTATCCCGCTATTCATCTCGATCCAATGGTAACAGCCTGTCTAACAAAATATCCCTTTAAAATTTATCATGTAGAAACCATCGTATATTACAAATTCAATATACTTGGTTTTGCTCGTTGCCTTAATTCTTTAAAATATAATTGACAATTTTATTTATATAATTTATTATAACTAGGAGAATTTTACTACCGACTTCAAGGTTGAAAATTTAATATACAATAAATACTTATAATATATAATCAATAAATAGTATAAATATTTTTTAAAATATATTTACATCTTAAAAATAACAATATTAATCAAATAACTTTACTTGATGTGTAGTTCAGCTAATAAAGACAATCTTTATCTCATGCATATCAAAGAAAATTCGATAAATAGCAAAAAAATATAGCATGAAAGTGGCAATTTCAAAAATATACAATAACAAATAATCAAATACATAATAATATTATAATCAAATCCTCAAATTATGGTAAAAATCTTTAAAAGGAAAGGAGAAATTTATTTATTATAAGATTAACTTAAATAATTGTATATCTGTTATTGTTTTTATTAAGGTAGTTTGTGACCTGCATTCCGAAGTCAAAAAAATAACTTTATTGTTTTGTTTTTTTTTTTACAAATAATTATCCAAAGAATGCTATAATAATTAATGAAAATTCACATAAGAATTTATTCGATTCAATTTAATACGAGTTATATTTAAATAATTATAATAATGTAACAAACAAAATATTAATTGACTAGTACTCAGCTGTCACTAGATGATATCAACTTTAAATGATTTTTAGGTTGGAATTTGAACTATAATAAACTATAATTAATTATAAATTATAATTGAACCAAAAAGTATAACAAATATCTTTTATATTTATTAATGTTTAATATCCTTTAATTGTCACGTATCATTTATAAGTATATTAAAATTTTTTAGTTATTATTTGAACTTAGCAGGCTTGGTGGAGCCGCCATTTTTCCCCTAGTCGAATAAACAACAGAGATAGAAGAACACATGTTAATATTAAAAAATTAATTAAATTAAAACTATGTGGTAAATCGTTATAAAATTTTTACAGTATATGTTTGAGATACCGTTTTATCTATTAGAAAATTATTTTGTGGGGTCAAGTTTGTCAATTTCTTACAAACCCTCAATTTCCGAGTCATTGAACAAGGACACTTATAAGAGCTCATGTATTTTTGTATATAACTTTAATTAATTATATCTCTTAAACGGTGTGGTAAAAAAAATCTATTTTTTTCTATAGGTGTATTTAATTATAATCTTTCGAATAAATATAAAAAATATAGGGTCAAGTTTAAATTATTTGGGTTACAAACTACCTTAAATAAATTTTAATTTTTATTTATATCATTGGCACTTTTTAACTGTTTAACGATTCATATTAAATGATTTTGAATCCATTTAATTTATATGTATATATATATATATACGTTTTTATATATATATATATCTAAAATTTTCCTTTTCTAATCCCTTCCTATAATATAGGGTTGTTCTCAATTCAAAGTGTAAAACTACGATAAAAATTTAAATAAAGAATGAATGATGTTTAAGTAGATATTTTAATTAACTTTTTTTCATTAAAACGACACTATCAATGCCTACAAAGATATCAAAGGTTTTCTGTCGCAGAAATCCAGAGAGTAAAGAGTAACAACACAACGAGAGGGAAAAATTTACCATTGAGGTGGCAGGTAGTCAGTCAGTCTATGAATACCCTACTCGTGTGAATAAACTTATTTGAAAAGTCAAACGAAACGTCACTCTTTAATTAAATTTTATTTTAGGAGCATTCATTCAAGTATATACATATTTATATATAAAAGATTCATTTCAAATGGTTGTATTCAAATTATTTGAATAACGATACCGTAATCAAGATTTGTGGATTTTTTTTTAAATCGGATTTAGTAACAAATTCTATCCAAAAAATGTAATTCATTAAAAATAAAAAATCAAAGAAATATCAGTCCATAAACTAGAATAGGGTAAATAAATTAAGGGGGGGGGGGGGATTTGGATGCTCTTATAAACTGGTTTTTATTAAATTATTATGAAAAACATTAAAAATCTTAGCCATTTTTCATTTTTTTTTAAATTATAATAAATATTGAAATTATATTTAAAAATTATAATATAAATTGATTACAATATGTTTATTTTATAAAAATATAGAAACACAGGCTATTTATTTACAGACCTTCGAAAAGAAGAGAAGGTATTGTTTTCACACCAAATTTCACATGTGGAGATTCTTACATATCTCCACAAATCATGCATTTTGTTAACACAAAAAAGTATTTTTAGCATGATTACTGTCCGTCTGTCCTTTGTGTGTTCGTATAGAAGTGTACAGCTTGAACGGCTCAACGGATTTTGATGAAATTTGGTATATTTACTTAATGCATCAGTATGATGAATTGATCAACTTTTGGTGTATATCCGGAAACCGGAAGTGGTAGTATTACCGATCGACGATAAGAAGGAAAGGGTTATTTTCACACCAAATTTCACATGAGGAGATTTTTTTTACATATCTCCACGAATCATGCACTTTCTATTGGTTTTATCCTCGGGAAAATCATCTTCATTAGTTTTTTCTTATTTTAAAATTATATGACGTCACCCCGTCCTTCATGACGTCACAGCCAACGCCTCCTTATATATTATATAAATAAAATAAAATTAAAAATATTTATGTTATATGCCTATCTGTTTTTTATTGCATTAATAGATACATTTAAATTATTTGAAATTGTTTCTGTAGCTGAAAATTAATTTATTTCAAACCGTCGGTCGGTTCTACGCCTGACCACAAGTCAACTTATTTATTTTAGTTATAGAATCTAAAATATTCAATAAGTATACAATTCTTATTGAACTGTGTTTTGTTCTCGGTTGTGAAAACGTTATTTGTTTTGTTTTCTTTTATATATATATATATAATTAATTCTATATATTAGTAAGTCCTAAATAGGGAAAATGTAACTCTTAATAGGTCCTTTTACTGATTGTATTAAACCTTTAAACTCGTATCCCAAAACGTGTTTTCTACTTTTCCTTGTAATAATTATTTAGACCAGACGACCAAATGGGCCCTATAAATGTTTTAATAAAAAGTCGAATCTGCAATAATAAAGCTTGGATAGTTCCAATGTCCATGGCAATTTTATTTAAGTTTTACTATGATCTTTTATCCTGGCAATTGAGAGTTGATAGCCTTTCTCATGATGCCTCTCTAAAAAACACCCCTCGTCTAATGGCCTTGCTGTGTACGCCTAATTAAGCGTCACGTTGGTGCAATTAACGCCCAAGAAGTCGCAGCCATTGACGGGAAGAAGCTAATCACCAACCGATGGCTTACTTTCCGTGCAAAAAGCCTCGAGATGCGCAAAATTGTTTCCCTAGAACCTGTTAAGTTCAACCTCAAAAATAGGACATTCGCAACAAATGACAGAGTTTAAAAGACCTATAATATACACACCAGGACCATCACATTGACCCAATTCTAATAGTTCATTAGTTAATGCATTATCATTTGAAAAAATACGATTCATTGGTTTATTATTATATAATAAGACAAAAATTAGGTATCCATTTTGGAAATGAAATTAGAAATTTTATTAATGTTCTCGTTTTTACCCAAATAAAAATTTATAAACGTTTCTAATCAATCAATCATGAAACATTTGTATGTTTTATAATAGAATATATAAATAATTAAAAAATAAATAAATAAATAAACTTTTTTATTTTGTGAGTTTTATTTTCTTTTAAAAAAATCTTATAGAAAGTCATTGATATCATATATATAATAAAATATTAATTATTAACTTAAAAAAATACTATAAATTATTAATATGAATTTATAGGTATATTAAAAATCAATTTAATTTATGAATATTAAAAATAACAAATAAAAAAAAAATTGTCAATCAATTATGTGTGTGTGTGTATTTTGTTAAATTTTAATAATATTTGTTTAAAACGGGCCTTTATTGTGATTATGATATTCCATTAGTGACAATGAAATGACTATGAAAAGATTACAAAGAAAAAACTTTTTCCAGAATTTGAAAAAATAAAAATTATTAATAACGATCAGTATTTTTTTTTTAAATAAATTATATACAATCATTCACCATGTTAAGTTACTATAGTCTAATATACAATTGGGAAGGATGTAGTACAGTGATTCTCAACCAGTGTGCCGCGAGATTATGACTTCCGTCTTTTTTTCTAAATTTTTTCAATTTGGTTCTAAAAAAAAAGGTAAAACGTTTTTGGAACTAGGCTCTTAAACATTTCCGGCTTTTTTTATGGTTCTTAAAAAAAAGGTTAACCCTTTATGGGACCACTTTTTTAATATGGTATCTTTTAAACAGTTAAAAGTTTGCCGCGGTAAAAAAAAAAGGTTGAGAGCCACTGATATAGCAGGGTTTCTTAAACTTTTTTATATAGCGACCCCCTTCAAGCTTAGGAAATTTTAAACAACCCCCTCCTCCATATAATGAAATATATATTGACCGTAGATGTAGATGTAATATCGCACTATTTTACAATGTAAGTAAAATAAGGATTAAAGAATACATACTCATTCATTTCACATATATATAATTTAATAATTTTAAAATTTTATTGATAATGATTCAAAAGTATCAGATCTTTGCGACCCCCTTTCAGTAGTCTCGCGACCACCCTGGGGGTCGCGACCCACAGTTTAAGAAGGCCTGTGATATAGTATAGATTCTTAAAATACATATATATAATTTCAAACATTTATAATCTTGATTAGTATTAGAATATTATATAAATGACATTTTTTTTTACATACTTGGCCTCCCTCGATAATGTAATCCATTATTATTAATACAATTATCCAAATTTGATTTTAAATCAGGGCTTCGAACCGGAACTGAACCGAAAACCGAAAACCGAAAAAAACCGGTATTTTTGTCGGAACGAAAACCGGAGCTGAACCGAAAAAAATAATATCGGTTTATTTCGGTTCAGTACGTGTTCAATCCAGAGTTGCCACAAGAGGTGTTTTGGCAACACCCAAGCCCGAATTTTTTTCAATTAGTTATGCCTCGCACTGCATGGTGTCGCTAAAAACTTTGTTTCAAAAATTAGTGTCCTAGTCATACTGTCATACTCTCCCTTCGGTTGTGTTGGCAGCGTCTCGTAGTCGCAATACAGAATTTAATGTTTTCATCGTTTGTTTAATACTGATATTTTGATTTAATGATAGTATTAATTTTTTAAATTATTTATTCCATTTGTTACAGGGTTATGTATTGATATAAAGAAAATCATTCATAAATATAAAGAAAATTATTAAATAAATTTAAACAAATATTGAATAACTTTGACCAAGTACGAAGATTAGACAGTAAAAAACTTATTTTAGAATTTTGGGAGGAAAATAAAAATACATATCCTCATTTTAACAAAATTGCAATGGTGGTTTTAGGAGATACTGCAACACAAGTTAGTGTTGAAAGAGCTTTCTCTGGTTTAAAGTTTATTTTACGAGACAATAGAAATAGTTTAAATGAAAATATATTAGAAGATATTTTAATAATAGAGGTATAATTTTCATCTTTTATAATTCTAGTTATAATTATAAGTAAATATATCCAAGAATCCTGTATACTTTAACATTAAATATACGAATTTGTTTCGTTTGTTGAGTGTTTGAAAGTAGAAGGATGTAAAAAAATATTCATACTTATTTGTTTCGTTTAATAAATTATATTAACATCTTATATTATATACTTCTAATTATTATACCTTTAATTAATTATTATTATTTATATTATATTGTATCAATTCATGTAGTATGATTTAGGGTGGTAGCAAGAAATATTTTTATATATTTATGGCAGACTCGGCATACCCCGACCTAAATTTCTAATACAAATAAAAGGTCTTTAAAATGAATTAATCGGAACTGAACCGAAAACCGAAAACCGAAAAAAACCGTTATTTTTGCCGGAACGAAAACCGGAACCGAACTGATATTTTTTTTTATTGAACCGGAACGAAAACCGAAACGAAAAAAATAACGGTTCGAAGCCCTGTTTTAAATATTTGTTTTTTAATAATTTATTTATTTTATTAATAATATTTGAAATGTTTCACTGCAAGTTTTTTTCTTGATTGAAATTTAAAAGATTTTTTTAAGATTTAATTTGTGATGTTTTTTATTTTTTTGATCATCATCTGTCTTTTTAACATTAAATGAATTTACAGTTGTGAACTTGGAATTAGCATTAAATGAATCAATTGATTTTTCTAAATTTCATTTACACTTATAAATTATGGTTTTTAGATATATAATTATAAACTTGTATCAATAAAAGACATTTCTCTTATATAAGTATATAATATATATATATATTATTTCTTATATAAAAACATATTTAAATATTCGCCTGAAATCTTTTTTATTTTATTTTTATTGAAATCAAAATTGAATTATCCTCTCATTAATAAATCGATAACAATTTTTTTTTTTTTTAAGAAGTCTAATCCATTCACATGAACGCTTTTAATGTGATTAATTATACGACTCCTATCTAATATCAAAATGGAATTGAATTTCATTCAAAACTTCTCCATACCATAATAATAATATAAATTGAAATCCCAATTTGAATTATCGGTATTATGTATTTCATTTATCTATAAATTTATGTTCATCGATGCGTGTAACGTTTTATTTTATTATTTTTTTTTTAGATCAATTATTATATTCTTTGGAAAGTAAAATAATTTCTTTTGTATGAATATTCAGTTTATTTATTTATTGATCTATTTCATATGATGTATACATTTAGAACGATTAAAAAAAAAATGACTAAAAAAAAAACAAAATAAAACCCAAAAAATCTGGAGTGTCTCCACTCGACTATCTCGCAAATTTGAATTGGATTAATTAATATATATTATATTTAAATTAAATTTAATTAATTAAATTATAAATTATAAGTATGATTAAATTGGATGAATTAATTTATTAATTTAAAAAAAAAATTAAATTAAATTAATTAATTAACATATATTAAATTTAAATTTATAAAATCTTTACCTTCATTTTAAATAAAAATTTAAAAAATTAATTTCGGTTCTTTTAGCTAAAATTCTATATATAGCAGTTTTATACAATTTTTAATCATGTGAAAAACTATCAAACATATATCTTTATTTTTACGGTCACTTTAGAGAAAAAAAATCAAAACGTTGTAGGTAATGACCCTCTTCAGGTTGAGCTACATTTCTGTAAAGTTGATAGAAAACTACGAATTTTGAATAATGCCCGTGTACCAAATTTCATTATTCTAGCTCAATGGCTAGATAGTATAAAGAAGAATAGATTATAAAAAGTATTAAAAGAAAAAGAAAAAAAAAACAAAACAAATCCACCATCCACCATTGAATAAATTCTGTAAGAAAACATAAAACATTCATTTTAACACGAAATAATAATTGAGCGCATGTTTTTTTTTTCTTCATTCATATTTAATTCAATTAATTCTTATATCTTATCAAGTTCAAGGTAAAAAAGCATATCTAAACTTAAAAAATAAGCTTTTAAGATAATTAGAAAAAATATATTTTTCATTTAAATTAAAACTATAGAAAGAGAAAAGAATGTAAATTTTGTTGAATTTTAAAAAAACTAATCATAAATATAGAATAGAAATTAATTTTTTAAAAATTTATTCTAAAAATTGAATATAATGATTTAGAAAAGTATTCTCTGTTGTTTAATAAATAATTGAGACTCTATTATTTTCTTTTGTTTCAATATATTTTTTAAAGAAATTTTAAAATTGCCATTTTAGTTTGTTGTTCTCTGCATACTGAATAGAAAAAGTTTTTCAAATAAAAGAATAAAGAAAAATAGAGAACTTTATGAATGTGCATTCATTTCAAATTAATTATCTTTTGGTTATACGATAAACTTACTACGATATTCTTTTTAATGCCTATTTTATTTTATAATGATAAAATATCTAATCTATTTTTGACCAATAACAATTATATTATGTTATTGTAATCGAATGAATGACATTCTAGATATTAGATTTTACCAGCGCATTCACACCTTCTAATACTTATCTTATCTTATTATACTAGCACACACACACACACACACACACACACACACACACACATTGTTTATTATATATTTATTTCTGAATATTTTTAAGATATTAGACCGCTCAAAAGGATTATTTGGAAATCCACACCATAGATAATATTTATAAAGAAAAATCGATCTGTATTGGTTTCAGCCTCGAGAAAAATCAACTTTATTAGTATTTTCTTAATTTAAAATATTAAATTTAAATCACGTGAGCAATTACCTCATCCATATTGAAATTTGTCTCACGCTATTCTTTTTTAACTAATATTGAATCAATATTTTTTTTTATATTTAAAATATTTTAAAATTTTTTATTTAATTTCGAAATTAAATTAAAAATATTTATTTTAATAATATTTTATAACAAAATTACGAAATATATCTATCATTCTCCTACCAAAAAAAAAATATTATTGTCAATAGTAATCTTTGGTCGAAACAGTCTAAAAGCTATTGCTACTTTAAAAAATATAAAATTGAAGCCATATAATTATAACAACATATATATATATAGGATCAAATATTTTATCAAGTAAATTTGAATATATTTTTCATCTTGAAATGAAAATCAAGTTATTTTAATTAATTTGTACCATTTTAGAAAACAAATTTTTGATTGGTCATGGGATATGGTTTGTGATATTTTTGTTTTATCATTTACAATTGATGGGGCTCTCGTTTACGAGTACTAAGTCATTCTCTCCCCCCTCCCCATCTCTTCCTTTGCATTGAATATTTTATTAAATATTGAAAAATGTTTATCTTTAAATTAAATCTTAAATATATTTTATTAACATTTATCTATTTTCCATAAATAAATAATTCTACTTTATCAACTATGAGATAAATATGTGTTTATTATATTTTCAATTTAATTTTTTTTTCATTTGAATATATTAATTCAATTTCAGATTTTCTATTTATGAATTGGATTAATTTTAATTTAATTTTATTCATTTTTTACATTTTAATTATAAAAAAAGAACAAATTTATAAATTTATTTCTAATCTAGTTCTAAAAAAAAATTAATTACTAGCAGTATAAAATAATTAATAATTTTAAAAACAAAATAAAGATAAATTATACTTTTAGACAATTTTTTTTTTCATTATTTCTGAATGATCTTTTAACCCGTTACTTAAAAAAAACGTTTTATAATACATCTGATTAATAATTTCGATGCCCCACGTTGGGCAGTCAATATAATAGTAGGATAAAAATTAAAGGTTCACTTTTGTAAACAATTGTATAAGTTGGATAATAATTAAGATATATATATTATATATATATATATATATAAATTTGGGTAATTCTTCCGCTGGGTGCTGCCTGCGTGGCAACCCAGAACCATAGAGGGATTCCCAAAATGCGCTGACCAGCCCTGCTCTCTTTCCAAGGCAGAGAGTCGAGATCAGATCGCACTTAAATGTTATCAGTAATATATAAACATTGGTAATATTCAAATAAATATACCCCATATACCCCATATATAAATATATTGAAATATAAAGGATCTGATCTCGACTCTCTGCCTTGGCGAGAGAGCAGGGCCGGTCAGCGCATTTTGGGAATCCCCTATGGTTCTGGGTTGCCACGCAGGCAGCATCCAGCGGAAGAATTACCCAAATTTAAAAATAACAATTTATCTTATAAAATTAACTAAATTAATTAATTAAATAAGTTTCGCTCGTTACAGTTTGAATTAAAACGAAAACTTCTTATGAATTATTATCGTTTATGTTTTTGTATTTATAAGATAAGCTTTTAAATATTCTCAACATATACATTATATGTAAAAAATAATAAATAATAATGAATGATTATATGAATCTATATTATAAATTAAAATTATAATATATATTAAAATCTTAATATTATCTGCTTCTAGTAGTACAACACCATTACCACACATCTTATTTCTCTTTATTAAATGCTATAATTATTCATAGGGCATGTAATGTATTCATTCTCAGTTCATTGATTCTTTTTAATTCCACTCAACGTTTTCAAGGGCACCCAAATTTGAAACACGGAAGTGATGTCCGAAACAAGTCCCCCTAAAAAGAAATCGAGTAGTCAGGCTGATTGCGTGTTGCTTGGCAGGTTAGCCTCGAAGCTTAAAATAATGAAATATTGGCAAGTAACTTGTGCGCAACGAGGGCTCCCGTTAAACATCGGTCGATACAAGTACTCACTACCCCATCCCCCTCCCCTTCTCCTCCTGTAAACACACACATACAACCAAACTTCCACACAAATATACAGGCACCCTTGCAGAGTTGCTTTTACCCACCTGCACGATTCCCAGCTCTGACAAAACTCCTGGACAATTCTCCGATCATAAACTTAGCCAACATCCCCCTCCCTTCACATTCTGCCCTATGCTTTTCCTATTCTCTTTTAACAATCTTATTCTATTCTTTAATATTTCATAATCATCGTTTATACGGGTACCAGCCACTTCACAATGAATATAAGAAAACTTTACCAATTTTCTTCTTCTATTTTGTTGAAAAACATTATGGAAAATTAAGTTAGAAAAATTTTATTTTAATCTAGATTAACAAAATATTATTTTTTGAATTTTCAATATATTTATATATTGTCGTATATTGGAGGCTTAGTATGGATTGGGTTATTATAAATAAATGGGTTTAAAATTAATAAAATTGACCTTTAATTTAATTGGTAGCTGGTATCTGTTTATTATACAAATAAAAAATATTAGAGTGAATCCAGCGAAGGTTGAATAGAGAAGAAAATAAAAAATATTAAATTATAATAAAATTAATATTTAATAATGAAAGAAATTAATACAATTATAACAAGTATCATCAGAAATTATAACTTATAAATTAACTATAAAATAAAGTTCATTTATTTTAATATTATTGATATATCAAATTTTATATTTATTTAGCAATTGCAAATTTTAAAGGGTCGACCACTTAGCTGTTAATGTTACTAATATAGAGTTCAGGTTCAGGCGAAATAAGTGTTGATTTTCCGGGCGGTTCCTTCCAGCCATTTAATGATACATCTTCTCTGGGCAGCAATTTCTATGTTTGGTCTCGACGTAGGATCCTGGCACTGTTGTTAACACTTAGAGATGATGTCTCTACGTCCTCCCCATACCGAAGAATGATCTTACACACTTCCTTTCATCCAGCAGACTTCTTCTCTAACCCTTACTAGCATCCGTTGGCTCCAATAACTCATCCCTTACACTGCACTCAAGTGATCAATAGCCAGTTCTTGGGAATTTTAAGAAATAGATGTGTAATTTATGAGAAATTTAAAAGGTTGAATACATGATACAATGTTCCATTCATCAAGCGATCCTATTTCATTTACTTTGTCCGCATTTTAGGTATTTGTCTTAAAATGTAAGTGGACGTGAGGATGTCAATATTTGTTTTAAATGTTAATTGTATAGCATCTTAATAACATTTCCGTATTAAATGCATTTGTAGGCTTATATATTACAATATATATATATATATATATTTATTATTATCATTAGAAAGCAACAAAAATCATTTGTGCAATAAAGAAATCACCCATCATTTCTATACATGATTAATTATATTATCTACCTTAGTAAGCAACTTCTTCTGGGAGAATTTAGTTTTCTTTGCCGGGGCACAGCCAGCCAAACAGTAAACTACTGAATCCTTACCGATTTCATTATGTTAGAATTTACGATGCCCAGATAGATAAATAAATAGAATATCTCAGGCCAAATAAGAAAAATACCAAATATACTACGACTTTAAATTAATTAATTTATTTTTAAGTTTATTTAAGATACTTATTTTAAAATGTAGATAATCAGATGAATGTATTTCGGGCTCCTCAAAAAAATAGGCCATTTTATATTTATTATGAAATAATATTAGATTAGATAATCAATGGTTTTATATACTAGATTATAGTAAATAAACTAATGTAGTAAAACATTATTATTAGGTTGATGCATAATTATCCTGCGTTTTTATTGGAGCGTTTTTCATCAGTGAAAAGTAGGGTTTCGTTTATTATTTTTGTATGAAAATAATCTTTACTATTGTTTGAAAAAAATGCATGGCGGAAATCATAGTGATATTTGCTAAAGCAGCACCGCCATTTCGCGATCTCAACGAACTTTTTTTTTTTAAACAAAATAATCTATTTAATTTATTGAAAATTTTTTCACAATTAAAAAATAATAAAATATTAAAAATAACTGTTTTATTTTAAATTAAAAAAAAAAAAAAAATGAAAATAAATCTTTCTTGTTCAGAGGGTCCTTTCAATGATATATTTTGGATTTTTAAATTTTTGTCCAAATCGATTCATGTTTTTGATCTTTTTCACTTTTCAATGATGCAATACTATGATTAAATTCTCAATTTAATTGTATAATAAATTTAGCATGATTACTTTTTCAAAATTGATTTTCAGATTGAATGTTCATTTCCAGATGATCATATTGCAATTGAAATATAACCTTAATAAAGGTTTGTAGGTATTATAAATGTACCAATTTATATATCGGTAAATAGTCCAAATTATTTCTCTCTTGTGTAAAATAATTCATATAGAATAATAATAATAATAATAAAATAATAGTATGTGTGTATAATGAAGGCGCCATTGGGTGTGTGGGTAGCGAACCTGCCTCACATTCACATGGTCCCGGTTTCAAGTCCCGGGCCTGGCAAGGGAATTTCCCTAGCTGGGGTCTATGGGACGGGGTCAACCCAGCTTCCAGGAACAACATTGGGGAAAAGCTACTTGATAGCGCCTCCGATCAAGAAAATCAAGGTAAAGGTCGAGAGGACCCGTTGTACTGATCATAGGACACCTCATTGATATAACCGGCTTGATAGGCGTTGTTCTTGCGTAGGACGTACAAAGACAGAGGTTTTTTTTATGTGTGTATAATAATTAATGATAATCAAAACAAACTGATTTGGACTGTTATGAAACACTTTTAGATATGGATAATCAATTGGCCATAAGAAAATAAAATAATATTAGCAGAGATTCTTTTGTTTATTTCAAAGATGTTTTTATTTTTTTAACCAAGAGTGGGAGGTGAAAATGGGGGAGGAGGATGAGAGGAGGTGAATGGAGAAAGAGTGCAGAAAATGGAACGTTTGCTATGGGAAATACCTTAAATGCTGGAAAAGACCGAGAGCCGTTTATTATCTCGATTTCAAATGCGCACCCTGTTGCCTTCCTTTGCAGCTCTCCCTCATAATCGTTTTATGATGGAACAACGGATTTATTTCATGTTCTTTTTTTATGCTAATATCCATCCACCCTCGAACTGTCTTTAACCAATTGTGATTTATAGATGAAACGCTTTTATTTATGGCTTAATCGATTTTGATTTATAATCCAATTAAATAACGTTTGTATTTATTTAACATACACTTGAGAAGCTTTTTAATATACTTTCAAAGAAACAGGATTAAAAGAAGAGTAGGTATATAAAGAATACTTATCTACTTTTTATTTCAATTACATATTTTCGATTAATGAATCAGAATGAAAGTTCCTACTAGAGATCCCTTAAAGAATAGATATCTAGATCTATTATTTTC
Organism: Labia minor; assembly: GCA_963082975.1. Classification (NCBI taxonomy): domain Eukaryota; kingdom Metazoa; phylum Arthropoda; class Insecta; order Dermaptera; family Spongiphoridae; genus Labia; species Labia minor. The sequence goes on from OY720345.1 coordinate 87,911,324, forward strand.
GATCTTGTTTACTTTAGCAAATTCACCATGGATTTGTATAAAACTTTACCAGTAGATTCCTTTTTTAATTCCAAAGAAACTTTCCTTATGCAATATTTCTCGCTCTCTTCTAGTTTAAAAGTTAAAAATTATTAAAATTGAACTTTTCCCTAAAAAATTGAAAAAAATCAATTATCATCATTTAAAATTTCCATGGTAAACATTTAAATTGAGTCTTATTTAGAATCCAAATTCAATTTAGCTATCATATTTATATTTTATTCATTTCAATACAAATTTTCGGTTTTTTTTTCATTTCGGTATGGATATAAAAAATTAAAAAAATAATTAATTAATTTAGGATTTAGTATATGAAGAGAAAACCATTATTTTTTTTCTATTTTAAATTTTCGCAATAAATAATTTTTTTTTTGTCAACACTTCGTTTATGTATTTTATCACCAATTCATTGCTGAATTGTTTTCATACTCTCCTTATCGTCTAATAATAATTTATGTGTCCTTCCAATTTTGATTTAATTTGTTTTCCAAATGAAATTTAAATGTTATTGAACTGTTGCCCTACCAATTGAGCTATCCTGATATTTCATTAATGGTCCTTGGATCAATTGATTCTAGTGACTTTAAAATTACATCATCAAATAATAATTTTATTTAAATAGTTCTATGTGTTATTTAAGAAAATTCTCATTTAAACTTTTCACCTTGGACCTACTCTTTTGAATTTGTCAAAAACGAAAATTTTATTTCTTTCATTAAAAACTTTAAAGATTATTTATTATAAGAGTACCTAAATAAAAGAAATATTCATTTTAAAGGAATTATTTTCAAAAATACTGGTTATCTATTGCAATAGTTTGCTAATAAAAAAAAATATCCAATTCCTCATGCAATACTCATCTAAGAATATTTTAATTACCACGGTCGCCAAATAGTGGCTCGCGAGCCACATGTGACTCTTTTCGAGTTTATTGTGGCTCAATCAAAAAATTTAAAGTCATGACACAAAAAAAGGTAACATTTTCGATTTTGCAATAAAAAATGCATAATATTATATATTCAATTGATCTTTGTTTTGTTTTAATCTAGATTTAAAATAAGAATTGTTTTAATATACAAATTTGCTAGGATTTATTTTAAATTTATTTACTACATTTAGCTCATTTTAATTAGTAACTAATAAATCATTTAAAATGGGTTTTTCTCACGAAATTTAATGAATGAGCTACAGAAAGGACATATAATTGATTTTTTTTACTACTTACCTGATATGTAATTAGTAAAGTTTCATCAAGTTCTTATAAAATTTTTTTAGACTAATAACTAACTATATAATTTTGAAATTAATGAAAGAAAAATATAATTTTGTATTATTCTACTTTTAGATAGTTTATAGTTTATTTTCGATATTTTAAATTATATTTTTTTAAATAAAAAATCCTCTTTAAATAAATATAACCGCATGTATGTCTTTAAAATTCAAAAAAATGCTAATCTTAAAAAAATTTTTATTAATTAAATTTTTCTATATTTTGATAATTATAAAAATAAATACTTTTTTTTAATTTTGTTCATTGTTAATTCAACTATTGAACTATTATATGTATATATATTACTTATATATTATATTATTATTAAAAAATTTAATTTTGAATGAATATTTCATAATGATTATGTATGTTAATGAGTAATTTTTATAAATTTATATTTTTATTTTGATATATTTAATTAAATAATTCAATTATTTTCTAATAATGAACATAACTAATAGTGGAATAAGTAAAGTAGATATTTTTCTATTGTCATTTTATTGTCAAAGATAAGATCACTTTGGTTATAATACCGAGCTTACTACCCTTGGATACAAGCATTGATTGAAGTTCATCACGAGAAACTCCTACCACACATAAAATAGGCAATTTCACATCATGAACTCTTTTCTCAATTTTTCTGTCTCGTTCCCATACTATCAGATATGATCAATTTCATTCCAATATAAATAAAAAAAAAAGAAATAAAAAAAAAGCAAATTTAGAAATATCTTATTAAAAATGCAGAGTACATATATATTTTTTACACAATTTCACATTAAAAGTAATTTAATAAAATAAATTTAAAAACCATTGATTAATTTTCGTTGTAGAGAAAATTAAGATTCTGTGTAATTGTGTGAGGAAAAGGATAGACAAATTGTTCTCAAAATATCTGTTTTACCATTTTTCCATTAAGATACATAAATAGTATTTCATGAATGAAAAAATATACCCCGTTCTCCTCGTAGTGTTTAAAATAAAAATCCAAATAACAATATATTAAATAAATCAATATGATGATTTACTACTTTTTAATTATAAACTGAATTTAATTAAAATTATCCTGTGATTTTCTTCTTACATAGATATTTTAAATTAATTATAACACATAACATTAATTTAAATTATAGATATATAATTTCGGTATTGATTTAAGGTTAGATAAGTATGTATTTTATAACATACAAATTGTATTGCTTTGATACATGATAAATGAAAAATAACAATTATTTTGTTGAAAACTTTTTGAAAACTTAAAAGACCTTATCTTTAATACAGTAATACATTTGCTTTAATCATAATTAGAAATTAGTCTATAATTTTTATATAATAGTTTAAACTGCTATACTTTTGCCCTAAAACCAATTATTAAAACAAACATAGTCCATCAATCCAAGACTAATAAGTTTTGCTTATTCTAAACGGATGAATGAAGAGAAAAAGGAAACGTACATCCAAATTTGTTCACTTGAAAGTACATATTCCTTTGATATATTGATCTTGTAGAAACAAATGAATTTGAATTAGGATTTTTAAAAATAAATAATAATAAAAACCTCCAAAAACTTAGAAACGGTTAATGTAGGGTTTCCCAACCTTTTTTACTATCTCGCCAAGAGATAGTATTGCGATCACGAAAATTTTCGATGTTGAGATTTTGATGTTTTTATACGTTTTGAAGGATTCTTTTCACTAAGGTTTAGAAAAATGTCTCTCTGTGTGTGTGTGTGTGTGTGTGTGTGTGTGTGTGTGTGTATGTATGTATGTAACCAAGATGACGCAAAAATGGTTTGAACTAGAATGATGAAATTTGGTACACGGGCATTATTCAAAATTTATAGTTTTCTAGCAACTTTTGAGAATTGTAGCTCAACCGGAAGAGGGTCATTACCTACCACGTTTTGATTTTTTTCCTCTAAAGTGACCGTAAAAATAAAGATATATTTTTGATAGTTTTTCACATGATTAAAAATTGTATAAAACTGCTATATATAGCATTTCAGCTTGATTGAATCTCGCTGAAAGTACCAGATTAATTTTTTAACACTGCAAATCTCAGGCATTAATATATTATGTTACTTAATCCAATTCAAATTGCGAGATAGTTTTTAACACTGCAAATCTCACGCGCCAACACGTGACGTGGTGCCATCAACAAAGAGCCAAACATGCGCTGGTTTAAAAAATATTATTTATTAATTTTAATTTATAATTAATTAAATTTAATTTAAATATAATATATTATGTTATTTAATCCAATTCAAATTGCGAGATAGTCGAGTGGAGACACTCCAGCTTATTTCTTATTATAAAAATATAAATTTTTCACATTCTAGCAAATTATAAGATAATAAATTTGCTTTCTTATTTTGTCTATTGGTATGTTCTTTAAATATCTAAAATAGTTACTTTTAGAATCTTCTTGTTTAAACGTTCATCAGATTGACATTTGTTGATTGATTGATTGATTGATTGGTTGATTGATTAACTAGTTGGATGACTTTCTCGTCATGGATTGCTTGATTAAACTATTTACATTTATAAATTTTTATTTTTGTGAATATTCCTAATAAATAAATTCTTATCAGAGAACAAACTAAACATCAACACAACAACAGAAATGAAAAAAAACAAAACAAAAAAAATAATTTTCAGGATCAATTAATTAGAGAATGAATTTAATGGGGTCGGGATGGTGCTGATTGTTATTCAAAGTTTGAGTAAAGGCTGTGAGCAATAACAATAGACCAATTTAATTTAATAACTGATATGGCAAAGGGGGGAGGGGGGGAGGAAGGCACAATCTCGGCGCATATTCTATTAATGGCCCTGGTTTATTTTCTTCCTCATAAAAGTCTTTTGAAATGATTTTAAAAGAAAATAACTTGGCTGGTTAATTTAATAAGGGCAGAGTTCTTTTTTAAATTTTTATAAGAATAAATAAATGAATTATATTATATATTATATTTTATACGATGGTATACGTTTGGTGTATCAAAAAAGAAAAAATCTGGAGTGTCTCCACTCGACTATCTCGCAAATTTGAATTGGATTAAATAACATATATTAATTTAAATTAAATTAATTAACTATAAATTAAAATTAATAAATAATATTTAGCAAACCAGCGCGTTTGGCTCTTTGTGGATGGCACCACGTTACGTGTTGGCGCGTGAGATTTGCAGTGTTAAAATATTAATTCTGGTACTTTCAGCGATTCAATCAAGCTGAAATTCTATATATAGCAGTTTTATACAATTTTTAATCATGTGAAAAATTATCAAACATAGATCTTTATTTTTACGGTCAATTTAGAAGAAATAAAATCAAAACGTTGTAGGTATAATGACCCTCTTCCGGTTAAGCTACATTTCTCAAAAGTTGATAGAAAACTACGAATTTTGAATAATGCCCGTAATCCAAATTTCATGATTCTAGCTCAAACCGTTTTTGACTAATCTTGTCTACATACATACACACACAGACATACATTTTTCTCAACCTTCGTGAAAATGATTCAGGAACCTTGAAAACGTATAAAAACATCAAAATCTCACGAAAATTTTCGTGATCGCAATACTATCTCCCGCCAAATAGTAAAAAATAATCAAATTTTTTGCCTAAAGGGCGTCAAATGAGATTAAAAATGTCTACGCCAATTTCTATTTATTGATGTGAATGACAAAACTAATTTCTAAATAAGCAATCTGATTATTTCTTGAAAATATCCATTAATCGATGTTAAGTAATAAATAAATGATCTATTTTAGATTAAACTTGATGTTTGAAAATATTATTATACATGTAATAGATGTTTAATTGATAATTGTTTACAAAACAAGGATTTGGATGAAATATTGTGCAAGTGGATTTAATTTTTAATTCCAAAGAAACTTTCCTTGCGCAATATTTCTTGGGATCTTCTAGTTTGCGAGATAAAAATTATTAAAATTTGCATATAAATCCATTTATATTAGTTACCATGTTTTATTTATTTGGATTGTAGAGGGCTCTACTAATTCTTTTGGTTTGTTTTTTACTTCGGTTTGAATATATTGTAGGAGAGGAATTTAGAGCCCAAGACAGTCCCCACCCGTCTACCCCGTTGCTAAGCAGCGCCAATCAGAGTAGTCAGGAGAATCACGTGGTGTCGAGCGACGCCATCTCGCTAGAGACAACCGCCATTTTGACTTGCAGTCAGTCGGCTTCTAGTGATCAGTGAATGCTAACTTGTACCTTTTTCTTACATTTTTTTTTAAAATAAACTTAATATTATATACACTCTGTTTTTTATTTAATAAAAAACCCTATAATATGAATATTAAAAAAATAATTAATTAAATTTTTCTATATCCAAATCGAACTGAAAAAAGCCGAAAATTATTGAATAAGTGAATAATTAGTGAATTAATCAATAAAACATTACTTAATGGTTACATATTTCGACTTTCATAATCAGCTAATCTGGCAAACTTAAAATTTTTGTATCTCTTAATTTAGAAAAGACCGAGAAATATTGCATAAGGAAAGTTTTTAATTTTCCTATATTTACTATATCCAAACCGAACTGAAAAAAAAACCAAGAAAATTAGTGAAGCCCTCTGCTGGTCAAATGAATAAAACATAAATATGGGAACTAAATAGAATGTAAATTGATTTTTATGCAAATTTTAATAATTTTTATTTAGTAAAATAGAAGAGATCGAGAAATATTGCATAAGACAAGTTTCTTTGGAATTAAAAAAGGAATCCACTGGCAAAGTTTCATCCAAATCGCTGAAGCTTCCCATTTTGTAAACAATTACCGTTTAATTATTTTTTGTTCTCAAATCAGCTCGGATAATAGATTTGATTTGATTCAATTGTAATATTATTATTAGAAATGAATAATTACTAATATTGAAATTTAATTGTCCTTTGAATAAATAAATTTTTATAAAATATCTACCATATATAAAGTATATCTGTATCATTGGTTGAATTTATAAAGTTATTAAAATGATGATTAGTATTTATTTTGTTAAAACCTCCCCATTAATATTTATTTGATATGTAATATAGCAAATTAATTGGGTTCAATGAAAAACATATTCTAAACATGATTCTGAATTAATTTTAATGTTCATTTTTGGCGAGCTCCCTCGAAAAGGTTGCAATCTGCCACCAGGCCATTTTATGACCAATTATCTTATATATGAACTAAACCTGGCAGATAATTCATTTCAACTTTCATTTATTAACAGTGTCGTTAATTGAGAATTGGGAGCCTGATATGGAGTGTGTGTGTGTATTTGGGTGCGGATGTGTAAGGGGCAAGAGAACGGGTTGAGAGCTTACTTTTCAAAATCCGTGCGATTAAGCTCACTCGTATTTTGTGAAATACATACAAATATTTCAGGTGATTAAAAACGAAATGGTAAAATCACATTTTCATGTGTTTGATCTCAAAACATTGTTCCTTGAAAATGCAAATTGCTATGAATTAATAAATGTGTTTATTATGGCGACGCATTAAATCGTTTCGTTGCTCTCTTAGCTTTCAAACGTCTTTTGTTTATGTTCCCCCACCATCTCGCTTTCCCTTGAGTCCTGCCTTAATGAAATATTCATTCATATTCCACCGAATTATTCGAATATCGTTAAAAAAAAAGTCTTTATTTATTTTTATTTACCTATATTTATACTATTCATCAACATAAATATCAACATTTTGTACAATTAAATTTATTTATTTATTTATTATTTACACAAAAGTTCATTATACATATATTAGTATATACTATATAGAGAATATAATTATATTAAAAAAACAGCTCTTTAAAAGATTATTCCTACTATTAATAAGAAATACTTACATATCTTTATTCATGTTTAAATAATCTAAATGGATTATTTATTTATTTATTTATTACATTACTACAATTTTGTCATCTTTTAATTTATTATACTATAGCGTATTAGAGAGTTATAATATATTTTAAAATAAAATTGCAAAATTTCTTTTAACTATTACCTATGCTACAAAAACTAGTAAATACAATTTACACAATTTCTTCTTTTTTTAATTTTAATTTTTTTTTAACAAAACTTTTAATTGTCTTGGTTTAAAAGGTTTAATTTTAAAGGATCAAATTAATTTGATTATATAATAGTAAGTATATTATTTTTTTTTTTTAACTGAACATTATTAACTGATCTTGCATTAAAAATGTAAACGCCATGGGGCGCTGTTGTCGGGCAAACAATCAGTTGTCTGGCGTTTATATTTTGCCAACACTCTCTCTACATCAGTGATTCTCAACCACTGTGCCGTGAGATTTTCAAAAGTGTGCCGCGAGATTATAAGGCTCTTAAACATTTCTGACTTTTTTTTCTAAATTTTTCCAATTTGGTCCTAAAAAAAAGGTAAAACGTTTTTGGGACCACTTTTTTTTAATATGTTAAACTTATCTTTTTCTTTGTGTACCGCTAAATTTTTAATCCGTTAAAAGTGTGCCGCGGAAAAAAAAGGTTGAGAACCACTGCTCTACATTATTGGTTAAAGTTAAAATATTGTATATTATTTATATATCAATCTATAATTATTATTATATCTATTATAAACTACCTACATTCTCATTGATTTATTTATTGATTTATTATTATCAGATTTTTTTTATTCCTTGATGAAATTATATAACTAATATTAAATCTTTCATGATTATTTCATTTTTTTTTTGTCTTTGACTATTTCTATTAAAATCTACTTTTTGATTATAATTTATTTATTTAATTTCTTTTCAATTTTTTTTACCTAATTATGATTAAGTGATTATATCGAATAATCTTTTTTGTTTATAAGGATTACAATTGGTTTTATTCCTCTAATAATGATGATGGTTCTTTAAAAGTTTCAAGAGACATTTACTATCCAATTCCACTTCGTAATTTTATGGTAATTTTTAATTTTTTTTTTTTTCTTAACTTTTCTTTCTATTTATTATTATTCTATTATACATTTCTTTAAAGAATATATTTAATTGCATAATATTCAATTTTAATTAATAATAAAATATGTAGTTCCAATAAATTTAATATTTCGTTTTAAATTTAAAATTTTTTGTCTCTTAATTTTAATAATTCTTTTACTAAATAGAATGGTTTATAAATATTTTCAAATTTAATAAATTATTCAATATTTACTTAAATCATTTAAATCTTTAGAAAAGTAAATATATATTATTTGGATATATTTTTATACACCTAATTTAATTTATTTACTGCATATTACAATTTTTTATTTATCATATTTACAGTTATATTTATTTTATTTATTTATTTTTGATTTTTTTTTAAATATAAAAAAATCTATTTAATTTGCAAATGTAAAATGTTTTTGGGATATACCTAGTGATGTATTGGGAGAGGGAACGCGGGGAACGACGTTCCCATACCTTTTTTCAGGACCAGAACGCGTTCCAGTACTTTTTCATATCCCGACAACTCCCACTTAAATCTACTGTTAGAATTTCTTTTTTTGTGTTGTAAATATTTTGCATAATAGAAAAAATAATAACTTATATGGAAAAAAAATAGTTTACTGAAAATAGGACTTTTTTTTGCTCCCACGATGCGTTCCCTTACTTCTTATTTTACCAATACATCACTGGTTATACCAATCAATCATATTGGCTATGGACGATGAATGAATAAAGAATTGGTGAATGTAGGAAATCCAATTTTAAAAATGAGAATTTTATTATGTATTTTATAATTTTATTTCAATTATTTTGAAAATCATTTCAAAACATATAAGTAGGTGATATACATACTTAATTATTATCTTTATTTTCAATTTCAAAACAATCTATTATTTTTCTAAATCACAATCTTAGTTTGAATCTTGAGCAGTCCTTGCAAATGCATTTACTTGGATATTTTATGATAAAATCTGAATGTATTTGATATTCTATATTATTATTATTAAAATTTATCATTATATAAAAATTAAAATATAAATTATTTATTGGGAAAAAAAAAGTTTATCATTTCTGATAGGTATCTTATATTGTTACCGACCGACGATAGTTAGGGAGGTATTGTTTTCACACCAAATTTCACATGTGGAGATTTTTACATATCTCCACGAATCATGCATTTTCTAAACAGAAAAAAGTATTTTTAGCATGATGTCTGTCCGTCCGTCCGTCCGTATAGATGTGTACAGCCTGAACGGCTCAACCGATTTTGATGAAATTTGGTATATTTACTTAATGCATCAGTGGGATGAATTGATCAACTTTTGGTGCAATTCCGGAAACCGGAAGTGGTAGTATTAGCGATCGACGATAGGAAGGAAAGGGTTATTTTCACACCAAAGGAGATTTTTTTATATATCACCACGAATCATGCACTTTGTATTGGTTTTATCCTCGAGAAAAATCATATTTATTAGTTTTTTCTTGATTTAAAATTATATGACGTCATCCAGCCATTCATGACGTCACAGCCTGGTCTTGCATATATATTATAAATAAAATAAAATTAAAAATGTTTATATTTATTATTTATGTATCCATATCTGTTTTTTATTACATTAATAGATATATGAAAATTATTTGAAATTGTTTCTGTAGCTGGAAATTAATTTATTTCAAACCGTCGGTCGGTTCGGACCTGGCCACAGGTCAACTTATGTAAATTTTACTTGCATCTTCTGATATGGTCTTGGTGTTTACAATTTATGAACAAACCAGTTGAAATTAATAATAGTTAATATTAATAATAGATTATTTAAACGATTTATATTATTGAATTTTAGACGCAATTTAGAAAACTTACAGGGAAATATTCATATTCCAAAATATGCCCAGTGTGAAAATTTGTATTGTTATAATCTAATTATATACGAGGGTCATCAACAAGTTCTTAGCCTCACCGTTGCTGATATCACAAAAATTTGACAGCCTTTGGAAGCGAGCGTGTCGATCAGTTGTACAAAAAATCGAAAAAGAACAATTAGACCCAAATTTATACCCGGCGAGTGACTTTTTCAAGTTTGGAAACAAAAAGTAATCACAGGGGGGCAAATCTGGAGAGTAAGGTGAATAAGGCAGCAATTCGTAGGCAATTCGACCAATTTAGTCATGGCCATTTTTGTACAACTGATCGACACGCTCGCTTCCAAAGGCTGTCAAAACAAAACTAGTGAAGGGAATTGACTGAAACTTTGTCAGTAGACTAGTAAAAGAATGTACTACATCTTTTGTAATAGCAGCGCCATCCGACAGTGAGGCTAAGTACTTGTTGAATGACCCTCGTATCTATATATATATATACCAATATAGATACTAATTCACAATTACCATTTCATTTCAGATCAAACGAAATTAAAAAAAAATGATTCCATTCTAATTCAATTTTTCACATTACAATTTTAATTAAGTCTTATACTTCAATTGGAAAATGATAGGGTGGGGAAATCTACAATTTAACAATATTATTCTAAAACAAATTATTTATTTTTAAGAGAATTAGAAAGTAAAAAACAAAGACAATTCTAAGATCATATAAAAATCCCCAAACAGTTTTCTGACATCGGCGAGAGAATTAGATTTAGAACATAGGTTCCCAAACTTTTTTGTGTCGTAGACCCCTTGCCACGTTTTTCGGTTTTGAGTAGAACCCCTACTTAACCTGAAATTTATGTTTTTTAAAGCCTTATTATCGGCAATAAATTTACCTTTTTTTAGGGCCTTATTGAAAAATTGAAAATGTTTAAGAGCCATATCGAAAAATTTACCTTTTTTATTTAGAAACATATGGAATTGAATTATAAGATAGTATAATATAAGTAAATATCGTAGACCCCTGGGGTTGTAGACCACTTTGGGAATCACTGATTTAGACACTACTCTAAATTATAATTATAATTCTACTTTCAAATCAACATAATATATATACCTACTTGAATTTTATATCAATTTTTGTTGTCTTGTCATTTTACAGACATTAACTCGACATCGTCCTCGACCGGAGTCTCAGAGACACAAATATTCCAGAAGTTATCAGATGAATACAATTCCTATTGAGGAAAATGAAGAAGAAACGTTCAATGAGGAAGAAGAAGTAAGTAATATTCATTTTTGTTTTAAATATTAAATATCCAACAAATTTTGATTTATATAAATTATATGTAGTATGTGTTAATATAAATTTTTTCCTTTTTTTTTCTTTATCTATTGTAATTTAAATTAAAATATCACTTGAACTATTGATAGTAGAAAAATTTATTTTATTTATTTTTTTTTTATATTGAATAATTTATAATTATCATTTATATTTTATGGTATTATGAATTAATCTATTGAAAATATTTGATGCTCCTCTCAATGAATAATTATTCTATGAGTATGAATGTACAATAATTCATAAAAACAATGATAAAATTGAATTGCAATCAATTCGATATTTTAAATGAAAGGTGTTTTATGTTCATGAATCAAAATATTAAGCTTTCTATGAGAAAATTCAAACATTCAATTAGAAGACAATTTATATCATGTGTAAAGAGTAAATTTATTCTCAGGGAATATTAATTAATTTCGATATTTACCTCATCTTTCTACGTATTATCTATTTGAAACGAGCTTCATTTTCAATATTTAGTAATAATACTCAGTAGCCATTGTAACGATATCGTAGACGTCGTATAGATCTATCCTCCCTCTCTTTTATTAAAATATTTACTTTCAACTTTAACAAAAATAGCTTCTCCATTTATAAATATTATACATCGGAGTCTTTTCAAATCAATGTTATTTTCTTTATTATCTCGAGAAAAGAAGAGAACGAGATAGGAAAGATTTTATTTGCATTCGAATTTTCAATTTCATTTTCAATTTTCATTTGGGCTGCGTTCCAGCCCACTGCTCATTATTTTCAGCGATGCCACATCTCCCAAAAGATATCCAAAATACTTAAATCCATTTTAAAGTTGCCTTTAAGCACACACTTTTTTACATACACATAGAATTAGGTTGTTCGGAGAGGGTTAATTTGTATTTTTTGCACCTAACTTTACACTCAAGCCGTATAACCATTATAGGTTTGGTGAGCTGATATAACAAGATTTGTGTCTGAAGAAATTCAAGTAATTTTACGCTATAGTTTTTGGTTTGTGCTCTTTTAAATATGGAGGGCAATAAGCATATTTTACTTTTTTATTATTATAGAATTGATAAAAATGCTCTTTAAGCCAGAAAAAAATTGACAGATAGGTGTGTCACTCAGAAGCCAAACCCATTAACTCCAATTTTTAAAATTTGGCTAGCAATGTAATGTAAGGTAATCAGCAACATGAAAAGTGAATAATGAACTTGATAATCTTAATATTGCAATGCAATATACATTTTTCTGTAATCAATAAACCTGAATTTAATACAAGCTGTGAACTTTGGTCTTCATTTCTCAGTTTCTTTAAATGTGGAATTAATCGCTTTGGCTTCTGAGTGGCACATGTATGGAGAGAATATAATGACAGTAGGCCAGTGCTAGAATTAGTTTACAAAATTTCGTTAGACCCATTTTGATGTCGAAGATGCATGACGTTCCAAAAGGTCGGTTGAAACTTGATAGAGATGTGATAAAGGCACTAATGATAGGTGAGAGGTTAAATTTATCAAATTCAACCTCAAAGATCGATATATGGGGTCCTTATGTTTTCACAAAAAGAAATTTGTGTCTTCGCGTTGACTTTTGTAATTCGCTTTTCAAACTTTACAACAATAATCCCTATTTGAAGCGCATCATTACTGGGGACGAACAATGAGAAGTATACAACAGAAGTGTAAAACGCAAGAGATCTTGGAGCCAAAAAGATGAATCAGCTCAAATCATTTCAAAAATTAATATCCATCAAAAAAGGTGATGCTGTCTGTTTGGTGGGATTTAAAGGTTTTACCTGACAACAATACGACAATTAATTCTGAAAGTCTACTGTAATCAGTTGGACAGACTGAATGATGCACTTCAACAGGTTCCAAAATGTTATAGTAGACGATTCCCGTCCACAATCCCATCATATAGAATTGCTCGTTATTACAAATGGGTCCATTTTGTTTAGATTTACCAGCGTTTCACAGATATCGACACAGTTGATCAAATTTCGCATAGTTAATTCATTTGGCACCGAAACATCGAGTTTTTTTGTGTAATCAGCCTTTTTGAAATGATTCCAAACGAGTCAACAAAAAACATAACAATTATTCAAAGTTTATTTGGTTGTTTGATAATGGTTTGATATATAAAGGATTACTCAATTGATTAGTAAATGTAAAATAAAAAAACGAATGAAATTTTAATATATAAAATGATTTCTATATTCGTTTTTTCATGGATGTGGTTTGATTTATAAAACAAAACAACATTAAGTCATTAATATTATATATACAATTAATTTTATAGTGCCATTCATTATATTTTATTATTATTTATAATCAATATATCAATATTATAAGAATATAATATAATTAGGATATATAATCAACTAAATAGCGTTTAAAAAAATAATTCAACACTTCTATATTAATTTCCACTTTATATTAATTCAAATAAATTACGAATTTTATTTTTTTTTAGTATATTATAATCAGTATCATGGCAGCAATCTGATAGTAGTATTTTAGAGAAAAATGTTTATCCCTTTTTTGCGCTTCTTTAACGTAAAGCAAAAAATGCTTTTATTAATGATTTGCTACTATTTTTGTGCTTTCGGAAATGTTGTTGTGAAATGTATTTCAATTACGGTTAAGTATGACACAGGTATGCAATCGATGTGTGTATTTATAATGAAATTGACAAAAAATTTTGTGAGTTAGATTAGGCAAATTAAATTTTGTTTTGAAAGTGTATTTTATTTTTATTTCTAATATATGCAATTCTATATTTAGAAGTGTGTAAAATCTTTTTTACACGCTTTTATTTAGTTTCACATCGCGTCCTGTCATCAAATCTTGCAAAGTGAATTTGACCCACTCCCCAATGTTCGAATGAGCTGAAATTTTGCATACATATGTAACTCCGATGACAATGTAATATTCAGGTTCATCCCAGGTGACCTCGGAGGTATTATTAATAAATTAATTAAATCTTAACACCATAACCTGAAATCATAAACCGGGCGAAATTTCTGTCAAGACTAAAAATTAGAAAATAAAAAAAATATAAAAAAAAACTTTTTAAAAACATGCTTTTATTTAAATGCACTAAAAAGAAGAAAATAATTTCTCCACACACGCCACGATTCTCTTACAATTAAATCTAAAAATGAAAGCGTGAGCGCCAAATATGCAGGGAAAGGAAAAGAATACGAAGGACATTTCATTGTATATGCACAAACCTTTCTGTTTTTGTTTTTCCTTTTCCACTATACTTGATAACTATATCTAATTGAAGTAGAATTTGTTTGTTTTTTTGCTGCATATTTGGCGTCTCTGGGTTTGTATGGAGAAATTTTCTTCTTTTTAGTGCATTTACATTAAAGTGTGTTTTTAAAAATATTTTTTTATTTAAATGTAACAAGGCAAGGCCTCGCCAATTTCTGTTTGGCCCTGGCGGGTAACATTTTAGGTTGTGTGCAATAGTTTTCACCATAATTTTTGTCCAGTGACTTTGTCACCATTAACTATCCACAGGGTTTGACAACTATAAAACCTCTGGTATGTTAACATCCTTTGAAGAATGTTCAATCAAAGTAGATTACTCTCTAAACAGAGTAGAGGTGTTCTATGATTGTTACAACAATGGATCTTCCCAACCATATTTTTACCTTGTTTCTCTGGATCAGAGACCGCTACTTTTTATTTCAAGAAGCTTTTCAAATTTGATCATCCAAGTTGAGTGAACCTCGGGCTAAAGTCTGACTAAATTTTTTTTTCTTTCATTAGTCATCAAGAAAATTAAGAGTTTTAAATATCAATATTTTTTTAAGAATTTTAAATTTTTACCTTATTTGTTTATTTTATTTAATTAATTTTAACGCGTAAAAAATGTAGGAAACCTGTTTTAAATATCTCGCATTAGTTAATGAATGTAATAAAAAATAAATTCTTGAAAAGTTGGAGAAAAAATCACTGGTGATATTTTGGTTCATAGTTACCAATTCTTTATCAAAGATTTCAATATCAATTTCAATGTATATTATATTCGCGTTCAGAATTATTAAAATATTATATGTGAATTGATATTTTTAAAATATTTAATTTAAGTATATAATCTTGATTTTGATTAATTTATTTTAATCTTTTTAATAAATTTAAATTTATTTTATAACATATTTGTCGATTTAAAAAATTTAATATATTAAAATTTTTTAATATATTTTAAAATTTAAATAATTATCTATTTCTTTTCAATAATTAATATACAAAATATTATATTTCAATATTTAATATATTAATTTGATATTTATTTATTTTATTTATAGAATAATATATAATATAATATATATTTACTTAAAAATTACAAAAAATCTATATTAAATTCTCTATATTTTCAAATTAAATACATATGAATAAAATTTATTGATATATTTATGATAAATAAATATTCATTTAAAACGATTCCAATTATTAAATGTAAAATTGTAAAATATATTTATATATATTTAATGAGTAACAAAAAGATAATAAGAGACTTTTCCTAATAGTCATTTTTATATAAAATAAAATAATTTGAAACCTATTTCACAAATATCCCACAAAAATTGTCTGACTAATTAGAGTAAGTTTATGTGAAATAGTTTCAGGTTTTTCTACTTTAGAATATATATGAGAAGAGGTCAATAAGTATGTGTCTTTTTGAATGAAACACAGGTTTATGGATAAAACATTATTTTATTTTTTAACGTAGCTCTATACACTTGTTCCAATTTTTTTTATCTCTTCCAAAAACTAAAATTTGTCGAGGACATCAAAATAGGTATTTATTTGTTTATGAGATGATTTTATCGTTGTAGTCAAATCTCTTATCTCTGAGCCATCTCTTCAGGTTTAGAACCAAGAAATAGTCACTCGGTGCTAAATCTGGAGAATAGGGAGGATGAGAAAGCAATTCGTATCCCAATTCATGGGTTTGCATAGAAATTCACTTTTTCCATTTTCTTCTTCAATAACGAGGTAGTCTGCTATTAATGGATGTCAAACAAAAACAAAAAGACCCAGTTTAGTCAAGAGAAATTCAAAAAGTCACGGATTAATTGACCTGCCCTGGTATATTATATATATAAATTAAAAATAAATAAATCTTTCTAATTAAATTAAATGAATACATATTTTTATTTTATTTATCATTAGTAAAAATATAAATTTAATATAATTTTGTTCAGTGTACAAAACTATTTATTTGATAATAGAAATCAACGCTATATCCCACTGATATTAATCTAAATAAGTACATACGTATTATTATTTTATTGGTTCTAGATTTTCGAAATAGGTGATTTTATTTTTTTGTCCCCTGACGTTAGGTCCGATTATATTATTATATGATAATAATTTCTATTTTCTAGAAATTATTTTAATTTCTTTGAAATTTCTTCCTCCTTCTCTTTTGCTTTCATATACTGATAAATTCAATCCAAACTTGCTTAACCCGTCAACTCTCCTTTCTTTTTCTAAGGAAAATGTTCGACAAATTTTAACGAAAAATATTAAAAATCTACTTACAGTATTTTTTTTAATATTTTTTTAATTCTTGGTAAAAACAAAAAATATTTAAATTAAATAAAAGTGTCTTAGCCCAATTGAAATTATAATTATTATCTACTAATTAATTTTATTTTCTAAGGCTCTATCCTTTTTTTCTTTATAATACTTTTCTATCATATTTAAAAAGAAATCTTTCATTAAAAAAAAATGATTATTTCAATCATAAATTCAGTGTTAAGTGACCTATTGAAAGTCACTATAAATTATCTCGACTAATCTTATATGCAGGGGCTATGGATGTTGTTAAATTAATTTGAGAGACCTTGAATGCTATCATCATTGAGAATTTACCACGTTAGCAATCCTCTCAGGGAGGTTTATGGTCAATCCTAATGGATTTGGCAATATATTCTAACTCAATAAGCCTGACAGGTCTTATTTTGACACTAGACAATAATAAACTAGAAAATTATTATATGAAATATAGAATGGATTGAGGTGGCTAATATAGAAAATATTTTTTATTGTGGTTGAGTGTCGAAGAGGGGGTGGAAGGACTCAAGAGTCAAATTTCAGTTATCTTTTTTTATTTATAATATTTCTCTTTATTCTTTGTATTTAATTTTATTTTACATTATTGAAATTTTTGATATAGTATATTATATTTGAAATATTATTGTTTAATGGGTATAAATGTAAAAAATTTTTACAATGCATATTCCATGCTATACAACAGGGATGACAAACCTATGGCACGTTTGAAATATTTCATGGCATGCATAAAGACAAAATTATTTTTTTAATAATTTTTATTAACTCGCAAGAAATAGTATTGCGATCACGAAAATTTTCGATGTTGAAATTTTCATGTTTTTATACGTTTTGAAGGTCCCTGTTTCATTTTCACTAAGGTTGAGAAAAAAATGTCTATCTGTGTGTGTCTGTGTATGTGTGTATGTGTGTATGTATGTAGACAAGATTACGCAAAAACGGTTTGAGCTAGAATCATGAAATTTGTTACATGGGCATTATTCAAAATATGTAGTTTTCTATTAACTTTTGGGAAATGTAGCTCAACTGGAAGACGTTTTGATTTTTTTTCCTCTAAAGTGCCCGTAAAAATAAAGATATATGTTTGATAGTTTTTCGCATGATTAAAAATTGTATAAAACTGCTATATATAGAATTTCAGCTTAATTGAATTCCTGAAAGTACCAGAATTAATTTTTTAACACTGCAAATCTCACGCGCCAACACGTGACGTGTTGTCATCAACAAAGAGCCAAACATGCGCTGGTTTAATAAATATTATTTATCAATTTTAATTTATAATTTATAATTAATTAAATTAAATTTAAATATAATATACGTTTTAATTAATCCAATTCAAATGCGAGATAGTCGAGTGGAGACACTCCAGCTAATTTCAATAGAAATGAAAGAAAGATTACGGGTAGTATTCAAAATTCGTAGTCATTATCTACAACTAAAAACTACAAACTAAAATCAATTTAAGAATTTCCATACAATAAAAATAAAAAAAAATAATAATAAACAATTTTTAGGAAAGATATCATTTTATTTTTTTCTTTTTTCGTATAAAGTTTAATATTTAAAATTATAACACTTTTATACAGGATAGTTAGAATTTATACAAAAATATTCGATTATATATTCAAGTTAAAAGGGGAACAGGTATTGGAGAAAAAAAATCATGACAATTTTGTGGCACGGATATTGAAAAAAGTTGGCCATCCCTGCTATAGAATATAAAGATGAATATATGTATATTTATTTAATAATATGTAAATAGTAAATAATAATGACACTAATAATTTCTATTATATAATTATGTTAAATCTTAAATTATAATTTATTTTCTATTTTCATATTTCATTTATATTTTCATTCTTCCATTTCATTTTTGATTAAAAATATGTTTTGTTATTCCTCTGATTATCATTCTTGGTTTATAGCTCCCCTGATGGTCATTCATCTCTACGCTTTTTATTTGTTTCAAAATCACCAACACATTCTGATTGAGAAACTAATCTATGCAATAATAAATGATGTTTTTTGGTTGAAATATTCATCTATATATATATACCTATAAATATATATGTAAAAGCAACTCTTTTGATAAAAGATTAAACTTGCCAAAACATTTATAATATCATTGAAAAAATAATCTTATTAATTGAGATATTCAAACTCAACTAAAAATGAAAGGGTTTTTCTACCCCATTTATATTTACACAACTTTTGTTAATTATACATTCGTTTTAATTAATATATTTAATCAAAGTATATTATTATGAATATTATTTATAAAAAGTTTTATAAAACATTTACTTACTGTAACGAATGTATATTTATTATATATATATATGACAAAGTCACCCCAGGCGCTGTTGCATGACTGAATGGCAACGTCTAGGGGATTCCGACGACGGTTGGTGACTTGGCATTATATAGTCAGTCAGATGCTAACCTTCTTTGTGTAAAGACGTGTTATCCTGTCTCCGCGTTCTTTATGTAAAGACGTGTTTTGATGATCCTCCATGTTGGATGGATCCTTT
The DNA here is from genome assembly GCA_963082975.1 of Labia minor. Lineage (NCBI taxonomy): Eukaryota > Metazoa > Arthropoda > Insecta > Dermaptera > Spongiphoridae > Labia > Labia minor. Next base: position 87,930,901 of record OY720345.1, read on the forward strand.
GTGACTCCCATGGTGGAGAAGTAATATAATATTTCTTATAATTATACATTTTCTTTGACTCCCATGGTGGAGAAGTAATATAATATTTCTTATAATTATACATTTTCTTTGACTCCCATGGTGGAGAAGTAATATAATATTTCTTATAATTATACATTTTCTTTTAAACAACCGTTTTTCAATTTAACTTAAACTACATCCTTATTGACCAGTCTCATTAAATCTGCTTTACCCCTGAGTATAGCATGGCGCCCATTTAACCTTCATCTCCGCTGGACCATTGGAGGAAAGGTAGTTTGTTCTCTGCAGCTGCGGGTAATTTTTTCCCCCTTCAAGAAGATATCCACCTGTTTACCTGTGGAGACCTTAAACTCCTTTTTTTCCCTCTCCACATAAGATCCATTTTTTCCCTCTCCCATTTCCCCTCTTCTCTCTTCTATCACATTTTCCCTCCCTTCTCTCCCCCTTCTTCCCTCCTCCTTGTAAGGGGCCTGTTGGCATCCACTGTGGGCCTCCCCCCTTACAAATTGACGCCCAACGTCGAGGCCTGTTTTCCCCACCCCTGTGAAGGCAATAAGTGATATTAGTGCAAATAATTTGTGAATATTAATCAACCATATGGTGACACTCGCCCTAAGGAACAACCACACTTAAGTACATTTATATATATTTTTTTTTTCTTTTGGTTTTAAAACCTATGATTTTTTTTTATTTTTCTTTCTATTATTTATACTTTGTTTGAGAATTGAATTTTTTTTCTCTCTTTCTCAGTTACATTGACATTGTATTATTATTATTATTAGTTTTTATTTTTACTTTCATTGTATTTATTTATTATTTAGTTATTAGGATTTATATTTAATTTAATATTCAATTTATATATTTTTATTTTTATATTATAGTTTTTTTACATACAATTAATTAATTATTATAATTAGTAGTATATTGTGGTATATAATTTATTGTTAAGAAATGGCTTTCCTCACTAGAGCACGTAAGGAGGATTTAATAGTTTTGGCTGATGAATTGGGCATTGAAATTAATAATTCAATGAAAATTATTCAAATTAAAGATGCTATATTAGCACATGATGATTTTGATGATGAGATAGCTCAGGGTATCCTCAATTCTATTGTAGAACAGAGAGTTGAAAGGCTAGAGTTAGAAAAAATTAGACTTAACTCACCTCATCACAACCCTCCACCTGTAGGAGCCCCCTTTCCCCAAATAGATTTAGCCAATCGCCTCCCAAAACTTAATAATAATGATGACATTAATTCATACTTAATGGTCTTTGAAAGACAGATGAATTTTTTTAAAATACCTCAAGAAAATTGGGTATCTTATTTATCTACAACCCTCCCTTTAGACCTAGTAAGGTTGTTATATAGAGAATCGGATAAAAATTTAATGGATTTTAATTATATTAAAACCCTTTTGATGCAAAGATTTAAAATCACTAAAGAAAAGATGCGTCAATTATTTTACAACAGTAAAAAATGTCCCACTCACACGTGGACTGATTTCTATCATAGCTTATTGGTTCATTTTGAATCATGGATAAAGGAATTGAATATCAATAACTTCGAGGCATTAAAGGATTTAATTATTACAAATCAATTAAAAACTCACGTGTCATCACAATGTCGTGAGCACTTTTTAGATGAATGGGAAACATTAAATAAGCCTCTTGAATTAATAAAAAAACTTGAAAATTATGACAACCTCCGAAATACGGATGGCAAAATTGTAAATAAAGTAGCCCCCCGTGGCACTGATACCGTTTCTATGGAGAAACCTTTTAAAAATGTAAAAAAATGTTATGGATGTGGGAAAATAGGTACTATTAAGCCCAAATGCACTGATTGCAATCCCCAATTAAAAACTAATAAAGTAGATCCTACTTTTAATTTTAGTAATACTATCAAAATATCTTCAAATGAACACAAAGGATTTCTCCCTCTCCTTCCCATTCAAATAGGCGATGCCACGGGTACTGCATGTGCTGACTCTGGTGCCTCTCATTCCATAGGGAGTGAAAAATTATATAATATTTTAAAAAATAAAAATGTTACATTTTATAATAAATCAGTAACTATTAGTTTAGCTGATGGCTCTAGCCAAGAGCATCAAGTAGATTTAATTGAATTACCTATAAATATTAAAAATAAAATAGTGCCCACCAGGCTGATGTTTTTTCAAAATCAAAAAATCCCCAGAACCTTATTGGGAAATGATTTTTTAAAACAGGCAAGATTAATTATTGATCTTTGCTCTAACCAGTGGTATTTTAATAATGGAATGAAATTAAAATACCCCTTTGAGAAAGAGGAACCACTTATCGCCTCTGAACCTCACAAAATTAATTATTTATCGGATATTTTAAGTAATAAAAAGATTTTAAACGTCTCTCAAAGGCAAAAATTGAATTCTCTATTGAACGAATCCAATAATATCTTTACTGCAGGGGGAGAGCCTACACCTTTTGGTGAGCACATAAATGGACAGGTGATTTACAATGACAACTTCGTCCCAGAAATCACCCCTTATCTAAAGAGATTCGCAAATAATTTGAAATTTATAAATGAAAGAATCGAATCTAAGCAAGTAAAAAATAAGAATTACAATGATAAAAATCTTCAACAATTGTCATTTCCTATACAAACTTGCTCTTGGTATAGGAGATATATTCCTAAAAAGAGAGGTCGACCTCGAAAGGGTGACTCTAATTAATTATTAAGAACTATTGTATATTTTTCTTTGATTTTTGTGAACTTTTTTTATATTATTAATTGTTTAATTAATTATTAAGATTATTGTATATTTTTCTTTGATTTTTGTGAACTTTTTTTTATATTATTAATTGTTTAATTAAGTATTAAGATTATTATGTGTTTTTCTTAAATTTTTGAGAACTTATGTATTATCCATTTTTTTTTTTAGTTAAGTATTAAGAATTATTATATCTTTGTCTTTAATCTTTATGAATTTTTTTTTGTTGTATTATTAAATATTGTTTTTCGCTTTTCTCTTTTTCTGACTCCTTCGTTGGGACTTCTTCAGGAGTCAGAGGGGGAGGATGTAACGAATGTATATTTATTATATATATATATGACAAAGTCACCCCAGGCGCTGTTGCATGACTGAATGGCAACGTCTAGGGGATTCCGACGACGGTTGGTGACTTGGCATTATATAGTCAGTCAGATGCTAACCTTCTTTGTGTAAAGACGTGTTATCCTGTCTCCGCGTTCTTTATGTAAAGACGTGTTTTGATGATCCTCCATGTTGGATGGATCCTTTGTGACTCCCATGGTGGAGAAGTAATATAATATTTCTTATAATTATACATTTTCTTTGACTCCCATGGTGGAGAAGTAATATAATATTTCTTATAATTATACATTTTCTTTGACTCCCATGGTGGAGAAGTAATATAATATTTCTTATAATTATACATTTTCTTTTAAACAACCGTTTTTCAATTTAACTTAAACTACATCCTTATTGACCAGTCTCATTAAATCTGCTTTACCCCTGAGTATAGCATGGCGCCCATTTAACCTTCATCTCCGCTGGACCATTGGAGGAAAGGTAGTTTGTTCTCTGCAGCTGCGGGTAATTTTTTCCCCCTTCAAGAAGATATCCACCTGTTTACCTGTGGAGACCTTAAACTCCTTTTTTTCCCTCTCCACATAAGATCCATTTTTTCCCTCTCCCATTTCCCCTCTTCTCTCTTCTATCACATTTTCCCTCCCTTCTCTCCCCCTTCTTCCCTCCTCCTTGTAAGGGGCCTGTTGGCATCCACTGTGGGCCTCCCCCCTTACAAATTGGCGCCCAACGTGGGGCTCCCCTTACATTACTTATATTTTTTATTTCTAATTAATTCACTTATTTTTATTTCAAAAATTTAAAAACAAAATTAGGAAATTATTATTAATTATATTCTATTATAAACTCAGGTGTTTATCAATGATCAAAACTTTTAGAAACTAATATACTAATCAAATTTCATCAAGAAAATGAATTCTGACATTTTGATTAGTTGATTAGTTTGTGGACAAGCCGAACAAAATAATATATTGTTGAGCCTATCGGATCACCTGTGCCACTAGTGAAGGAGTTAAAAAAAGAATTCTCAACTCTTTCACACGGGGAGTAAAGTAAAATTATTTGGGAAAGGAGCCCTGAAATAAACTTCACCATAGCAGTACGTTTGACTATTAGTGCTTAGGCGATTCTCCTTGGAGGACCAAAATCGGAAAGAAATAATAACAAATTAAATTAATCAAAATATCCGATATATGGACCTGCAAAGGAAAGATTAGATTCACTTTTTTACAAATAAAAGAAAAGGGTTCGTTGCCACGTTATAATATTTAATGAAAAGAAAATTAATATAAAATAAAAATATAAAATGAAATTGATAAAAAATTAAAGGAGATAATCGTTAGAAATTACAAATTCAACACAGTTTACCAAGTACCTGGTTAACAAAAAATGGCGAATTCACAGCTAAAAGGCCAAAGACGTGTGAATAATATTAAGTCCAAAAAGCAAGTTCACAAGAAGAAGTCTAAAATGCAAGTGAAGATTCAAATCTTCATGCCAAGGGAGAAGTCCTTGGCTAACATCAACTAAAGGTAAAATTGGCTGTGAGGGGTCATGTGACCCTTTGTAAAGTTAAAATAGCGACTGAACTGACCGACCACGTGGCTGAATATAAATATACAAAAAAATATATATAAAAGAAAAAATTATAAAAATTATATAAAAATAAATTGATATTAAAATAAATAATTCTAAATCAGGGAGAGGCTTTGAAAACTATGCGTTCAACTTAAAAATGATACTTTTGGTTTTTAAACGCAGATATATGGTATACATTTTATGTAAACTTATTTTAGTCGCTTCGAATTAAATATCTCTATCGCTCAAATTAAATATCTATCTAGTCGAGATGTTATAACAATATTATCGTTAAAATTTAATTATGAGAAACTTTAGATTTCTCTTGTGATTTTAATATTTCTTTTTTGTGAAAATTTATATATTTTTTTCTGGTAAATATGTTAAAATGTCTATTTTATTATTATATAAATATAATAAAGTAGAACCTCGATAAGTTAAAGTCCAAGGGAAACAGAAAATATTTTAAGTTTTAGCTTTTATAGGGGCTACTTTTTCAATAAAATATAGTAGACTATGGGTATGGGCAAATAATTTTAAAATTTTAGAAGATAATTAAAGAAGTCATTATATCGCCGATTTAAATTGCAAACCTCCACTTTTGGTCAAAAATTACATTTTCACACTATTAGAAAGAGAAAAACACCTTACATTGGCTATGAAACGCATCTATTATGCACCTATTTAATTGAAATCACGTGACAAACAAAAAATTTATGCGTTTTAAGAAAGTTGTGCAAAATATGCTGAATATGAGTTATCAGGTTTGCAATCTAAGCCGACGATATATTTTTTATTTTATGAATTCTAACAATATTTATTAAAATTTAAAAAAAAAAAACAATGTCAAGAAATAAATACGAACAAAACAAATTTTAAGCATACAATTTTTATTTGTATGAAACCTGGCAAGGCATAAGAGCAGCAAGTTTCTCAAAATTTGGCTCCTATGAACTTAGAGCAATTCTTAAGCATGACTTTAAATGTAGATCCGTTATTTGTGATCGCGCGCTGTTATGTTTTGATCGCATTCATATAAGAAAATGCGGATTCACATAAATATGTGGAGCCAAAGAAGGAATTGAAACGAGCAACCATTGTCCAAATATTTGGATATTTATCTTTGCTTATTAGTTTCCAAAATCTATTTATTATGTAATAAATAAATATATTTTATATTTATATTATTTTTGATCAACGAATAAAAAAATTAAAATATATAATATGTTTGTAATAAAGTGCTAAAAAATGGGAAAAAATTATATATTATTAATTATATAGTCAAATACTAAAATATAGAAAGGTTAAATCAATAATATATTTATATATGTTCTTAGATAAATGAAAGATATGTTAGTTTTAATTATTATAATAATATTAATAAAAAAAATTTGTAAATGGAAGGGCTGTTATTTTTCAGCTTCAATTAAAATAAATACTTCATTTTGGAATGGATATGAGAGGAGGGGGAGGTAGAGGCGAAATTTGGGTAGAGTAGAGTAGTCTAGGACTAAACGGTGTTTTGAGAAAGGGAAGCCCTTGGATAAAAAGTATATAAATTATCGGGATAAGAAAAATATATAAATATATGGTATATAAAAGATGTAATAACATATATTGGATGATTATGATCTCAAATTATTTTTTAATAAATTTAAAAATAATATCCCGGGTAGCGAGTAGATTCTTTTCTATAAACCCCGTAGAAAAGAATTCTATTTCAGGGATTAGCGTCCCTGCCCTCACGTGAGCTCATGATTTCTTCTAAATCCCTCTTCTACCTGGAGGAATCATGTCCTTTACCCGTTGACTCCTTTCCATCCATTCCCTTACTTTCACTCCCCCCCCCCACCCCTGATTATTCAAAAAATCAAATTTATTTGGATGAAGGAGAATACCTAGCATAGATCATTAAAAAGAAAAAAAATTTGAAATCTTGACTTTTATAGGAGACTCTTTAGAGTCTCCTATATATATTTGAATAAACCCCCCTTCGGGGGGTTTATTCAAATATATCCAGATCACGTCAACCCTTCGACTAGCAAAACCCCTTATAATCACGAGTGAGACATGTCTTATATGCCTCTGAGAGGACCCACCTCTCCAACGCTTCACATTAGTATAAAACTTGGAATTCATATTTATAGAACGCTTTGCAAAATTAGAAAAAACCAATTAAATCAAAGTTTTTCATTTTCTTAAAATTTTTGACTAAATCTTGTAAATTGTGACCAAGACCAATCCATTGACCATAATTTTAGCCAGATTCTAAATAAAATTGATTTTTTGTATCATTAAATGGAAATTTTTAATTAATTTTAATATTGGTTTATTTTTACAGTTCAACAAAAATCTTGCCTCATAACAACAGATAAAACCTATACGAATCGATTCATCATGAAACGTAGATTCATTTTCACTACTATTATATAATTTTACGGTGCTTCGTTGATTAAATATTAATTATTGAATTTTGACAGATTGAAAAGATTTGCCGCCATGTTGACCCCCTCCGCCACCTCTTCTCACCTCCCACCCTCCCTCCCTCCTGGCCTGCCTGCCTCCGGTGAGCTTCGAGTGCTTTCAGTTCGCATTCCCTTTCCAGTCGAAGACGTTGACCGGCGTCACCACCGAAATCATCCCTCAATCAAGAATTAATTGTAAATTTATTTATTCCTATTAATTTAAATGAAGTTTAATAAATTTTAGAAAAGATTCAAATAAAAATTTAATTTTATAAAATATAGATTTTTAACTTTTTACTGATATATTAATTATACATATTTAATAAATTTCGCCCCCACCTCCAATGCTTTGCTTCTCGGTGACCTTGAAGTGGACAGCATAGCAATATGCTGCATTGCTTACCCCCAATGGATGAGATTCAACTGCCTTTGACTTTATTTTCAAAATAAATTCTTTTATTTCCCCTTCGTTAAATGAAATTATATACAAATTAATTATACTACGTATTATACGACAAATAAATTAATACGAATTATTTTAATAAATCGATTTAACCAAATTTTCCATCCCAATCATTCCTTCTTTTTTGTATTTTAACATTGAAACATTTTTTCCTGCTATTCTATTCTATTTTCAAATTTTATATTCCAAAATAAATAACTTAAAATAACAAAAAAATTACTTGAAAAGGAAGGAAATAATTTTATTGTTTTTATATATGAAGCAATAAGAAAAAATTGAATAAGCTTCATGAAATGTAAAATTAATTTTTAATAAATTTAAAAATAATATCCTTTGAAACGGGTAGATTCTTTTCTATAATCTCAGTAGAAAAGAATTATATTTCAGGGATTGGCGTTCCTGCCCTCACGTGAGCTCATGATTTTTTCTACCTTCCTTCTCCCATGGAAAACTCATGTCCTTTACCTTTTAACTTTTCCAACTTTGGCTTCGCGGGCTACTTTTAAAGCCTTTGCGGTCGACGTGTTGGCCACCCCTGTTATTGAGGTTTTAAGTTAATATCATTTTTTTAAAGGCTAAATCATGTCGTTTCTTAAAATTCTCTAACCAGCCATTGATGGCTTTTAAAATTTTTATTTTCAGCGAATTAGCGAACTGTTTTTGTTTCGACACTGTTTGAATCACGTAAACAAACATTGTTAAGTGAATTCAGCCATTTTTCGTCTTTTACATTGAAGAATTTCTCCTTATTTTTGTTTCTTCAAGATTTCAGCTTCTGAGGGCCAATACAGAGATTAATTATTTATGTTATAGAGATTGCGTATTTTAAGTTATTGAGGTTTTGGGCTCTGATGGGAAGGAAACATATTATTTTTTGAAGTTATAGAGGTTTTTAAGTTACCGAAATTTTTGAGTTATCGAGGTTCTACTGTATTATAATTTTGGTAGATCTAATTGATTCTCTTTGAATGAAAATTAATTTAAGTTAGTTTTTAAATAATTATTTTCTATTAACTATTCGTTTTCTTAAAATTATTGTCAAAATTAATATATAAATATATAGTTACTAAGTGAAATATGTATGGTATATAAATATATGGGTAATTATTTACAAAACGGGAAGCTTCAAGGAATTTGAATGAAACTTTGTCAGTGGATTCCTTTATTATAATAATTCCAAAGAAACTTTAATTTTTATCTCGTAAACCAGAAGAGACCAAGAAATACGAGTATTGTATAAGGAAAGTTTCTTTGGAATAAAAAAAGAAATCCACTGGCAAAGTCTCATCCCGTTTTGTAAACAATTACTAATCTATGTATTTGATAACTAGGATATTTAAAAAATAAAAAAATAGTTTTCAATCTCTCATTTCTACTTGAATAATTCACCTAATTTAATGTCCAATATTTGCTTTATATATTGTTATATTAATATTTCTTCATAATTGTTGTTTCAGGTGTTCTTTGAGACGCCAGTGTTGCGAACTCATGGGGATTCGGGAATGCCCAGTGAGCAACAAGCACTGACGGATCTTCCAACTCAACCACCAAGAGCACCAATACCTCCAGTTAGTAGATTCCAAACATCGTCAGTGAGTGACCAGAGAAGTTGGCAACGAGTAACTCAACGGAAAAGCAATGCCGAAAGAGAGCCTAGCGAAGCTGGACCCGATGTTGGTTGCTCTAGAATATGGAATGCCGTATTAGACCGCGTTCTAGATAATTCTAATCGAAGGCAATATGGAATGGGAATTGTTGGCAGATTCTTCGGGTAAATCATTTTTCTTGATTTTTTTTGCTTCCATTTGATAATTTTATAATATGAATTTAAAATAATTCAGCAAAAAATATTGATATTTGAGAATTTTTTTTTTCCCACTTAATTAATTTATTTTCCAACCAATTCATTCTTTATGATTTCTATATTCATAAATGATTAATGTAGTATTTCTTGCTTAGAAATTAAAACATTTTTCCTCTTATTACTAGCTCATTATCAGATACAAATGAAAAAATTAAAATAAAATAAATAAAATTATTACAATTATCTAATTATTTACTAAATATTTATAAACATTACAGGCGTTCAGTTAAAGAAGAAGTGACACCAGATCAATCAAAAGATGATTTGGAGGATCATCGACCATTTTTTACTTATTGGATAACTACAGTTCAGGTATAAATACTTTTACTTATATTTCAATGAATTATTTTCTAATTAATTCTCTAATTGGTGGATATTTTTAATTTAAGGTACTAGTTTTAATCATCAGTTTAGCTTGTTATGGTTTGGGACCCGTCGGTTTCGATCTTTATCAAAGATCAGGACAGGTGCTCGTGACAAGTCTTTCATTACAACAAGTTGTTTATATGGAACCAGCAAATTTTTGGTTTGGACCGAGAGCGGTAAGTTGTTTTGTTTTTGAAATTTAATTTGTATTTTTCTTAGATGATCACTGGGTATTAGACAAAGAATGCGATCAAAGAATCAGATCAAAAAAAAATCAAGGTTGATGATGACTGACTTAAAAGACTGGTTGGGGGATAGGGGTTCTTGCGAAATCAAGCTTATCCATTAATGCCAAAGAAATAGAGCCATATAGTTATAAAAAGCCCTTCTGAAATATTTACTTTATGTCTTATTACATATTTTTTTATATAATTAAACATAATAATAAGGCGGCACAGGGTGAGAAGTTCGCGTAGCTGGCTTACATTCTCGTGGTTCCGGGTTCATGTCCCGGGCCTGGAAAGGGAATTTTTTTAGCTGGAGTCTATGAGACGGAGTTAACCCCGGGATCAAAATTGAGAAATCTACTTGATAGCTCCTCCAATCAAGAAAATTGAGGTAAAGGTTGATAGGACCCGTTTTACTGATCATAGGATACCTAATTTATTGATATAACCGACTTGATAGGCGTTGTCCTTGCGTAGGACGTACAAAAGTCAATTTTTTTTAAACATATTAATAATATAAATAATGATTAATTTTAAATGATTATTGTTGTCTGTTTGAAGGCGGATTTGATACATCTAGGGGCTAAGTTTGCGCCTTGTATGCGTCGAGATACAAAAATCATAAAAGAAATTGAAAAAGGAAGAGAAAAAGAACGGGATACGGCTTGCTGCATTCGGAACGATGACAGTGGTTGCGTGCAAAGTAGCAAGAACGACTGCTCAGTGAGTTTTTTCTTTTTCCTTTTTTTCCCACCCGCTTAATCCTTCTAAATAGACTTTGATATATATATATATATATATATATTAAATATATAATATAACTAAGTAAGTAACATCCATGAAATTAATATTAATTATGTGTTATATTTTCAATTATTTCAAATATCAATTTTAAAAAGTTAAATTAAACTCCAAATGATGGTAATAATAATAGCAAATTTCTTTTAATTTTGTGCTGCCAGATGCGGGGCTTGATTCCAATGGTAATTAAATCCTTACATTTTTAATGGTTAATTTTTTCTTGTTTTATGATTATTAAATTATTATTCATTTTAGTGAATTCATATCATGATAATGTTAATTTATTTATTTTTTAGTTTTGTAATTTATAAAATATTTATACATTTTTATTAAAAAAAAAATAATAAATTATTAATACTATTTCCAGGACACCATTTCAACGTGGAAGAAATGGTCTTTAGGGGACTCAGGCCCCGGTGGCCGAATTTCTGGATCCGTTTGCGGCTTGGATCCCAAGTAAGAATCAAGATACATTTCCATATTACTATTTCTATTTTCTAATAAAATATAAATTTTTATTATTTTTTTTTTATAATAATATAATGAAAATTAATCTTTGTTTTTTTTTGTTATTAATTATTTTAGATTTTGTGAAGCTCCAGCTTCGATAGCACCCTACGAGTGGCCTGATGATATCACCAAATGGCCCATTTGTCGACGCACAAACATTCATTCAGGGATGGCCCCTGGAAAAAATGGGGGAAATTCACGGAGAGCATCATTTCGAAAAGACAAAATCGCAGAACATATGGCGTGTGAAGTTATTGGTCATCCTTGTTGCATTGGTATCCACGGTCAATGTCACATTACTACAAAAGAATACTGCGATTTTGTAAGGGGATATTTCCATGAGGAAGCATCCCTTTGTTCGCAGGTAATAAATACAATAGAAATAGATGTTTGTTTGAATGATGACATTTTATGTATGTGATCAAGTAGAGAGTCCAAATTCTGTGGTTTTTTTATTTTATTATTAATTAAAAAAAAAAAATAATAATTTAAAAATACTTGTCTCCACATGACTATCTCGCAATTTGAATTGGATTAAATAACATAACATATTATATTTAAATTAATTTTAATTAATTATAAATTATTAAATAATATTTATTAACAGAACGAATGTTTGGCTCTTTGTTGATGGCACCACGTCACGTGTTGGAGAGTGAGATTTGCAGTGTTAAAAAATTAATTCTGGTTCTTTCAGCGATTCAATTAAGCTGAAATTCTATATATAGCAGTTTTATACAATTTTTCATCATGTGAAAAAACTATCAAACATATATCTTTATTTTTACGGTCACTTTAGAGAAAAAAAATCAAAACGTAGGTAATGACCCTCTTCCTGTTAAGCTATATTTCTCAAAAGTTGATAGAAAACTACAATTTTTGAATAATACCCGTATACCAAATTTCATTATTTTAGCTCAAACCGTTTTTGTGTAATCTTCTCTAAATACACACATACACACCACAGACATTTTTCTCAACCCTAGTGAAAATGATTCAGGAACCTTCAAAACGTATAAAAACATCAAAATCTCGGCATCGAATATTTTCGTGATCGCAATACTATCTCCCTCTTATATCCTGGATTTTTATATTATTATATGATTTAAATTGAAAGGATTCCATTTTTACTAAGTTTTGTTGGAACATAGTATTTAAAATTAATTAAAGTACAATTTCGAATTAATATAATAAATACTTATATAATATAATATTGTCTGCTTGAGTAGGAGAAAGTGTACGGTACTTGATAATGACTGCAAAATAATCAACCGAAACATTGTACATTAACTAAATAAATATAATTATACATATATGTGGTGTTTAATAATTATATAATATTAATTGTAATTTTACTAAATTTGCTAATTCACTTAGATTTATTCCATTTTGATATTCCGTCGATAAAAAATATTAGTATAGTAATATATATATAATTTTAAATAAATATCAAATAAATTTAAACTTTAATTTAGTAGAATAAATCTATAAATATTAGAAAATTAATATTTTTATTAGAACTCTAATAATAAAAATGTTAAAATACAAATTTATACTAAAAACTATTTTAATAATTTATTATTTGTTTTTTAGGTTTCTTGTCTGGATGATGTTTGTGGCATGATTCCATTCTATTCACCTGAAGTGCCAGATCAGATTTATCGCCTTTGGATGTCTCTCTTTTTACATGCGGGGTCAGTTTTCATGAGTTTTTTTTTTTCCTATAATACACATTTATATGATGTGATAATAATGTTATTATAATATTATAAACTAGACTTATTTTCATATGGTTCTTAGGTTTATTCAATTATATTAATAATTTTATATGGATATATTCTTGAATTTATAAATTTATTTAATACAGTATTGATTTAACTTGTCTGAAATTATTTTTAATATTTAAATTTAAAATATGGTTGAAATTTGTTATAAACATGTGTTAATTTAATTATGTTAATTTTAAAAGAAAAAATGTATTTAGTTGCCGTCCCCTTGAAGGCAGGTTTACATAATTTCCATTGATTAAAATATATTTTTTTTTGATTTTCATTAAGAAGATATATCCGAAATTTTTATATTTATTTAACATATAGTAATTTATTATAACGTTTATCTCAACTTCACTTGGCGTCTGTCTGTTCGCTCTTTTGACAAATTGAAATCGATTTTTCATCGACTTTTGAAAATATTTATAGATATTTCAATTGATCTCTAGAAGGTATAGAAGGAATATAATTGAATTATAATTAATTAATTTTAATGTAATTAACTATAATTTGATTTAATATTTGAATAATTATAAAAAAATTTTATATTTATATTATTATTGATGTTATTTTAATTGTCTCATAAAACTGTTCTTCTAATATATTAATATATTATTAATACCATATATTATAACATATTATTAATATTATTAATACCATATAATATAACAAAATATACTTATTAATATTTAACTGTGTTATTAATAAAAATTTTTTAACAATTTTTTGCAGAGTTATTCATATCTTAATAACATTAATTATACAATACTTCTTAATGCGTGATCTTGAAAAACTTACTGGATCTCTGCGAATTGGTTTCATTTATTTGGGATCAGGAATCGCCGGCAATCTCGCATCAGCCATTTTTGTTCCCTACAGAGCTGAGGTTATCATTTTTTCTATGATATTTCTATTATTTTTCTAAACTCATCATCTTTTTAATTTTACAATTTTTTTTTTTTTTTTTTTTTTTTTTTTTTTTGTAAATTAAACATTTTATTATTAATAGTTTTGAAATAATATATTGTTTAATATTAAATTTAAGTTTTACTTTCTTAATGAAAGAAAAAAAAAAATTAATTCATTAATGATAATTAAATGAAATTTTTATTTTTTACAAATTATATAAATTTTCTTTTAATATTGATTTGAAAAATAGAAAATTAAAATAAGAAAGAAAAATATAGTTACAAAACAGAAAATATCTTCTGGTAAAAATATATGATTATAGTTTTAGGAAGTTTTTCATGATTCCGTAAGTCAGACTTTTTAAGAAGATTACAATAAGTATAATATAATAATATAATTTTTAAATATTTCTTATTTTATTTTATTATTGAATGTTAAATAAAATTTTTAATTCAATTTCAAAAATAAAATATAAAATAGATTCATTTAATAGAAATAAAAAGGAAATTCTCTCATTATTCTTTTAAAAATGGGTTAAGTATTTTTTTTGTTTTAATTATTTATAATAAAAACGATGATAATTATATAAACTGGTCATCCAGTCATTGATTTGGATAAAACTTTACCAGTGGGTTGCTTTTTTAATTCCAAATAAACTTTTCTTATGCAATTTTTACGGGTCGCTTGTAGTTTACGAGATAAGTTTATTTTGAAACTCGAAATATGTTGTCATTAAGTAATGTTATATTAACTTATTCGCTAATTATTCACTTATTCACTAAATTTCGGTTTTTTCGGTTAGATTTGGATATAGAGAAATTATTTAATTAATTAAATTGTTAATTTTTCTATATCTAATCGGAAATGAAAAAAAACAAACAGAAAATTAGTGGAGCCCTCTGATGGTGAAATAATAAAACATGATAGCTAAATAGAATATCAATGGTTTTATATGCAAACTTTAATGCTTTTTATCTCAAAAACTAGAAGAGACCCTCAAAAAGAAAAGAAAGAAAAGAAAAGTTTATTTGGAATTAAAAACGGAATCCACTGGTAAAGTTTTACCCAAATCCATGGATGACCAGTTTATATAACAATCAAAACGATTGTTTTGATGTATTAATACTAGAAATGAATTGCAAGTTAATTCTAAGAGTCCATAATCCATGCGTTTGTGTTTTCTTTTCTTTTAGGTTGGTCCAGCTGGTGCCCAATTTGGTCTCCTCGCTTGTTTGATCGTCGAAGTGATTCACATGTGGCCGAAGTTGGAATATCCACGACGCGCTTTGGCCAAACTCCTCTCGATTACTTTTGTACTTTTCTTATTTGGCCTTCTCCCGTGGGTGGACAATTATGCCCATTTGTTTGGCTTTATATTCGGCTTCCTACTCTCCTACGCACTTATGCCCTTCGTCAGCTTCGGGCCCTATGATCGTCAAAAGAAGATCGCCCTTGTATGGGTGTGCCTTCTCTCAGCGGCATTCCTCTTTGTCGCCTTGATTTTATTATTTTACGTTATTCCAGTGTATGATTGCCAAGTGTGCTCCTATTTTAATTGTCTGCCATTGACACAAGACTTTTGCGCATCGCAAAATATCAATTTCAAAAGACAAGATCCTACACATAATGTGGTATGACGCATGTGGTTACGGTTAAGAACCGTACGAAACAGTAAGGACTTTTATAATAGCTTTTTTATAACCGATTCCAGAGTCCATACCACAGACCACGTTTGGACGTTTGCTATTAGTTATCAGTTGGGGAACGATCAGGGTCGGGCCTTGCTTGGGCCCAAAGACTATACATTTCTCTATTTTCAATTGTATCGATTTATTTCGCCGTCTTACCATTTGCGAAAGGAAATTCATTTATTATTCTCAACTTATATGTGATACAATTTATATCTTTAAAGTGTAGAATTTTTATGGGGAAAATATAAGGGAAAACGATATCGAATATATACATATATGTATGTATGTATGCGTATATATACAATATATATATATATATATATAATTTAAATCTATATATTTCATATTTAATGCATTTGTTTTATATAATTAGAGTTTTAACGTGAATTTTAGGTTTTTTTTTATAAAAGATAGGTTTTTATATAAGATAAAAAGCACTTCATTTCTTCTTTAATTTTTTTTTTTAGGTATTCTAACGTTAAAACTCTATTGACCAAATATAGATTCATATTTATTTATTTATGTATTATATTATTGTAATGTAATTATGGGAAATGCTATGTGAATGAAAACGAAATATATATATATATATAAAATCAGTTTAGTAATTAATTTAAAAGGATTAATTTGGAAAAAAATTTAATTCAAAGAGGAGAATTGATTTGAGAGAAATATCAATCAACAATTAATTTAACTCTCTCTCTCTCTCTCTCTTTATATATATATATATATATATATATATTAATATAAATAATATCATTTAAAAATTGTGATATATATATATATATATAATAATAATATATACGAGGTGTGTCTAAAAAGTTCAGTGAATGGTATGATAAAAACATTAAAAAGCGAATGTTTATTGTAAATACCTTTATTAACCTTTAAAATAAAAGATCGGCGATTGACTCTGCGACTAATATTTGAAGAATTAGCAAAGACACAGTAAGTAGTGTTTTCTGGTGTGGTCTTGTGGATTGCCGGCCTGAACGTTGTGACGACTACTCTGAGAACGATTCCAGATCAAGACTTCTTCAACAGTTTTCAAGCGTTATACGAACGTTGTCAGAAGTGGGTTTTGGCTAGTGGAGAGTATTTTGAAGGTTAATAAAGATATTTACAATTAACATTCTCTTTTTAATGTTTTTATCATACCATTCACCGAACTTTTTAGACACACCTCGTATATTAATATATATAATATGAAATCAAGTGGTCTGACGGCTAAGTTTTTTTTTTTTCACTTTCTCTTTTTACTCTCTTCAACTTTCTCTATTCCTCGTTCTCTTTTACGCAATTATTAACCCATTTTTATAATAATTACTAAGACAAAACAGTTAAGAGAAAGTGAATTATAATTATTGATTTGAAATACAAGCTGTTTAATTAATATGGTGACAAAATATTTTTGACACAACACAGACACTCTCTAACAGGATATAGATCTCAGAAAAAAAATGATTAAATGGAGTTTTGCTGATAGACTTGAATAATTATACTCCATACAATAATATGTATAATTATATTTCAATTCAAAAAGCATATGTTAACAGTAAATTTATATAATATTATATATATATATATAATATATATATATATATAATTATATTGATTTATTTTACAGCATCATTATATATATGAATATAAATAATATATCTATTTATATACATATAAGTGTATGCTTTTATTGTTTTGATATATGAAAAGTCTCTTATAAATAGAGAGACGAATTTCATGATAATTCTTACCTTTCCTCTTCCACTTCTGTATAAATATCACCCAAATAAAAAAAAAATAATAATAATAATAAAAAATGGAATTGCATAATAGGGCGAACATTTTTGGTTCCTCCTTTTTTTAAATCTTTTTCATTTCCCTTCGAAAATTTCCTTAAGCTTCAAAAAGTCTATTTTAAAATAAGCAATGAGTCTTGAAGGGTCCAGTTAAGCCCACCCATCTTATCCTCTTATCCTTATACAATCCACTCCTTGAAGTTCCGGTTCCTTTCCGACATATCCAATAAACCCTTTGACCTAAAATTATGAAAAATAAAAATGAAGAAAAAGAAACAAGTGTGTGTCTCGTGTTTTCCCCCCATTTATTCTTCAACTTACCTTAAAATGTATAAAGATTTCTTTTTTGTTTTTATATATTTTATCTGTTTCAACCAAATAACCTAACAATACTTCTAATAATGTGTTTTTTGCTACTAAACATATGTGTGATCGTGATAATATACAAGTGTACGTTACATTTGAAATATATATATATATATATATATATATTTCATGGTTATACAAAAATATTAAAGAAAATTTAAATAAAAAAAAAAAAATCTTGTCCTTTAATCCTGGGTCTAATCAACAAGACATTTAAAATAAAATAAATAAATAAATACATTTGGTGACAAATTATAATCACTTGATCAACAATTTACAAGATGTATGATTATATATTGAATTGGAGAGCAATTTCTATATATATTTCTGCCTTGTTTACAGTTTATAGGACATTTTTACTGTAAAATATTAATGCTCTTCAATTTTCTTCGTTATATTTGTGATTCATACATAATATGTGACCCAGGGTATATATATATATATATATATATATATGGTATATATATATATATACATTACAGAATATAAAAAATTTGCGAGAATGATATAAAAATATGTATATTTATAAATAGAAATATATATGTATATATAGTTATATTATATACATATATATTTGGTTAATTTATAAATATATATACTGTATAAGTTATATATTTAAACAAATAAAATATATATATATAAATTTTATAATATACAAATAATAAATAATACGAGGGAAGAAAAAAATTAAATAAAGATAAAATTATGTTTTTCTTCATAATTTTTCCTTTCATATTTTTATGTATTTTTTATGCTTCAAAAGCAAAAAAATGGCGATCCATTTGTAATATTTGTTATTTTATTTTTTATTTTATTTTAACAAACTATTAAAGATTATTATTAATTTGACAAATGTATAAATCAAAAATCATTAAAGATGAAATCATTAACTTTTTCATATACCCATAAAAAATGATTGTAATAATATTAAATTGATCGAAAAATAAAAAAAAAATGTTATTAATAATACTTACATATAAAATATATAATTGAAAAATAAACAGATATTATAAAGTCAAGTCTTGTAAAATTGATATACTTATGACATGGGTCATTTATTATTAAATCTTTATTTTAATGTGTAATAATATATTTATAAAATAATTTTTTTTTTACCTATTATGAATTATTTCATATTATTATATTGTGGATATCGCCGTCACTTTATATATAAGTATATAAATATATATATATAAATTAATTTTTCATCATTACAAAAAAAAAAACAAACTACATTTCTAATTAAACAAACAACCTTATTCCAAAATTATCCTTTTATTTTTATAAATATCATAATAATTTAAATCATTTTTATATTTTTCGTTTTATCTTTATAAATTTCTTTATTTGCTTCCAAAAAAACAAAAAAAATGATTTTTAAAATATATATTTTGATATGATTTGTGTGTCTTAGATATTCTAATAAAAAAAAGTAAATTTTTATATATAAAAACAAAAATATAATTAAATTCAACTTTTATTAATATAGAAAATTCATTTTATTTCAAAAAAAAAAATAAAAATAAAAAAAAAATAAAATGTATTATATAATATATGGATCTCATATAAAACATAAAATCATTCGATTTATTTTTTTAATAAAAATTTTTTTCTCAAATATTAAATTATAATAATTATATTTAGTAATTTCAATTTTCACTTAAAAAAAAATTCATATTAAATGATATTATTACTGGTGTATGATTTAATTTTTAAATAATTTTATTAGGTTATATATTATATATATCTATATAATCTATAATTTAATTTATTATTTACCTCCTCAATTCCCACCAACACATTCGAAAACCTATAAATACTGCATCTTAAAACATGTATAACACAAAATACACAGACACACATACACATGATACATAAAACAAGTGACTGTAATGGATTTTATTATATATAATTATTAATAATAAACTGTACAGTTTGTATATGTATATTCTGATTTTTGATTATTTTCATTCAATTTATTTTCCAGGATGGATAATAATTATTAAAATTATGAATGAATTTCAATCCTTAATCATTGGCTTCTAAGTTTATATTAAGTATATATCAATTTTAAGATATTGATGAAACATAAAAAATCAAATTAATTACTTTCCAATAAAATAAATCTTATATCTTTTTTTTCAATATTTATATCCTCCTACAATAATTCTAGTGATGTATTGGTAAAATGTAAGGGAACGCATAGTGGGAGCATAAAAAAGCCCTATTTTCAGCAAACTCTTATTCTTACTATACAAAATATTTACGAAATTTACGAAAAAAATAAATTCTAACAATAGATTTAAGTGGGAGTTGTCGGGATATGAAAAAGTACTGGAACGCGTTCTGGTTCTGAGAAAAAAGGTAAGGGAACGTCGTTCCCCGCGTTCCCCTCCCAATACATCACTTGGTATAACCCAAAAACATTTTACATTTGCAAATTAAATTAAATAAATTTACTTTCTGAACATCTTGTGGACTCGCCTTCGAACCTCGACTCTGGCAAAAAAAAAATTTCTTTCTCGGGTCTGAAAAAACCCCATCCAGCATAGGTAATCAAAATTGGGTAGCTATTTGAAATAAGTAGTAACGGGTTTTGTTTCAACAAATCAAGGTAAAAGGTTGAGAGGGGACGTTTTCTTCATCTTTATTTACATTTATTTACCCCGTGTAAGCAAAAACCAACTTAATTGGTTAAAATATCGAGCCAAAAGATTTTGATGACGTAACCGACGGGGAAACTTGTGATTTTGATTAGTTCCGCGCATTAATTTCAATAAATAATCATTTTTTTGAACATTATTTTGTGTTATTATTCATTTTTTTTAATTTTTAAAAAAGGCCCCTAAAGTAAAATTTGACCAAATATTATTTTAAAGAGTCTTTTAATCAGATGAAAACTTTCTTAAAATGAATTAATTCAAATCTCCTATAAAACCAAAACCAAATTCAATTTTAATATAGTAGCGTAGCGAGCAGGCAGTGGGCGCTTATATCAGGCGCAAACTAATATGGGCGGCAGATTTTAGAATAAAAATTATGTGAAATCAAATGAATTACAATAATACTATTATGTCTACTCAGTATATTTAATTTTTAATTAAAATATATGAATACTTATTTTTATCTAATTTATTCTTATTAAATATAATTTTGTGTGGAAAACTATTTATTTTACAATATTCAATTTCATTAATTTTTTTATTATTTTCATTATATATATATATATGTATATATATATATATATATGTATATAAATAATAAATATTCTTAAAAAAATATATCTTTTTTGGATAGTAACTACTAAAATATAAATACAATATTTTTTCTAGTTTCTAAAAATTTTACGGTTTGGAATAAAATAAAATTTCATTGTGAAAAATCAAAGTGTGAATTAGTTGGAAATTTGGCATCTGTCCCACATAAATTTACGCTTTATTAAAAATTATATTATTCATAAAAAAAATAAATTTTCACAATTTTCATATTCATTCACAAAAAGTTAAGACAAGACTTTTAATATTTTTTTTTAAATTTACATTAATTTATTGAAGAAATTTGTTTTTCTTTCTTTAAAAAAAATAAAATAATTAAAAATAAACATTACAAAAATCAATAAAAAAAAAAAATTAAAATATAAAATTCACCTGAAATAAAAATGAAGACAATTTTATTGATATATGTTTATTTTAATTTATGGCCATTTGTCTTTCCAAGTAGTTTAAAAAACGAAATTCTGAATAATCGCCCCACAAGATCTTATATGGCTTCCAAATTCCATCACGGACATAACTGGATTCATAGTCATGATCAATCTTGGAATGGAAATGCTAAACAGTGAGTCAAATTAAATATATCAATTATTTAATGTTAGTTTTTATCTTAAAAATTTCACTACCAAAATAAAAACTATCATTTTCTTCATTGTATTCTTTTTTCTCCTTAGATATTGCCTTCCTTATCTAAAAACTATACTAATCTTTTCAATGAATTTTGTATCAATAATAAATAAAATAAACTAGAAAAATAGATAATTAGACAGACAAAAAAAAGTTTAAAGTTTATATTCAAACAAAAAAAAAACAAAAAAAAATTCATTCTATACAATTTATGTGTGAATAAATAAACCAATTAATCATTTTATTTTTTCTTAAATATAGTTGTATATTTTTTGAAATATTAAAAATATTTCTATTCTTATTATTTTTTAGATTGAAAAATATAAAAAAATGGAAAAAATATAAAAATCGTCTTCATTTTTTAAAAACCAACTTAAATGATGTTAATTTTTTAGAATTAAATAAAAGACAATTGCTTTTAAATGAAAATTTAGATAAATTTATTTCTGAAGCAATTAGGCACACTCCCAAAAGGTAAAGGATTACTATATTTTCTTATAAAATTATTTATAAAATACAAGGAAGTCAAAATTAACAACATTTTACAGAACTTAGTCAAATTTTAAAAATAAATCCCGATCATAGAAATCTCCACTTGCTTCCTCATTTGTTTAATTCGTGACTGGCCCCTTAAATCGTTTTATACTTAACTTTAGTAATAGCTGGGTTAGATAATTAACCACAAACTTCCAAGATGAAATATCACAAATAAGAGAAATTTAAACAAGGTTTAATAACGATTAAACTAGTCTATTAAAAAAAACACTCTTTATTATGAGTTGTATTATTATTAATATTAATATATTATTAGATTTATATAATATTACGAGTGTTTTGAGTATTACGAGTTCATTCTTCATCCCCCCTTCAACCTTAAAACTACTACTTCCGGGAGAGACTTGATAGAAAAATCCATTTGATGAGGAGGTAAATATGTGTGAACTTTGAATTGATCTTTCTGAAAGATTTCTCATCTTATTGAGATTTTTCTCATTTTATTATTCACTAATTAGTATGTAAAATTGCATATAAACATTAAAAAATAGATAAATTAATTTGTTATCTTATTTATTTATTTTTTAAATCTTATTACATTTGAAAATGCCTACCTACATCGCTCGCTCTAGCATTTTCGACGCCCAGGGAAAATGAATAATTGGGGTCCCTATATTGGTATATTAATTTATTACATTCATAAACAAAATGCCGCCCTTTCGATTTTTCGCCCAGGAAAAATGCCAGGTTTGCCGCCTTCTATTATCTATTATACCTCTGACTTTTGTACGTCCTACACAAGGACAACGGCTATCAAGCCGGTTATATTAATGAGGTGTCCTATGATCAGTAGAACGGGTCCTCTCAACCTTTATCTTGATTTTCTTGATCGGAGGCGCTATCAAGTAGCTTTTCCCCAAGGTTGTTCCCGGAGGCTGGGTTGACTCTGTCCCATAGACCCCAGCTAGGGGAATTCCCTTGCCAGGCCCGGGACTTGAACCCGGGACCATGTGAATCAAGTTCGCTACCCACACACCCAATGGCGCCTTGTATTATACAGAAAAGAGAAAAATCTTGTTTATTTTTTTGTTTAAAAAAAAGAATAAAAGTAAATATTAAGTATTAGTAATAGTTTTTATAAATAGTTCAAAATGTACCAATATCACTATTAGAAGTTAATCTAGATAGTTTAATAGAGATTCTGTTGACTCACCCATTGAAGAAGAAATCCATGTAGCAGCGAGTCATTTACTTCAACTGTTGGAGGAAATTATGGCTGAAGCATATTTTCGATCAGCAATGGCCCAATGGGATTTTGAAGTGAATTTAACTCGTTCCACTAAACAAGAAACAGTTAAGTTCAATAAAACTCTCAACTACTGAATTATACAAATTATATATTATTTATTTTTATTTTTAATAATTTTTTTTTATTATTTTCAAGGTTGATAAATCATCTCATTTGGGAAATGTACAAAAATTTGTTTGGGCATTGTTACAAGATGTCCGTCCTTCCGAATTTCATGATCCTTCATTACGAAGACAATTGAAATTACTTCGGATTCAAGGATTGGCTGCCCTGCCTGAAAATAAATATAAAGAAGTATCCTTAAAATTTTTTATAAAATATTATTATGATTCATTAAATCAACATAAAAATTGATTATTTAAATTTAAATTAAAAGAAAATTATTGTATTTTATCAAATTTTATTCAAATTATTTTTTTTTTAAATTCTAGATTAAAAAAAAAATCATTAAATTGATTTTTAAATTTATAGAATCAATTAAATTATTGAATTTGAATTGAATTTCTATATTAAAAATTATATTGAATCATAATGAAATCTCTGATCGTTTCTTTAATAATGCATGATTTTTTTTTTGTAATAGCTTGAACAAATTGTTGAAAGAATGTCTTCAATCTATTCAACAGCCAAAATACCAAAATACAATTCTACAGAATCAACTGAAATGATTCTTGATCCCGATCTCGTTACAGCAATGGCACAAAGTAGAAATCCAGATGAATTAAAATATTTATATCAATCTTGGAGAAAAGCAACAGGCGACCGCATGTTGGATAATTACATTAAATATGTTGATTTGATGAATGAAGCAGCATTTTTAGACAGTATATATTTTTTCTTTCTTTTGTTTTTATAAACCTCTCACTTTGTACGTCCTACGCAAGGAAAACGCCTATCAAGCCAGTTATATCAATGAGGTGTCCTATGATCATTAGAACGGGACCTCTCAACCTTTACCTTGATTTTCTTGATCGGAGGCGCTACTTTTTATCAAGTAGCTATTCCCCAATGTTGATCCCGGAGGCTGGGTTGACTCCGTCCCATAGACCCCAGCTAGAGATATTCCCTTGCCAGGCCCGGGACTTGAAAATTTATATAAGTTTTTATCTATCTAATAATTCAAATTTAAAAATTTGTACATATCTTTACGTTCTATGTCGTAGAGAATCTGTATATCTCTATTTATCGGTCTGTTTGTCTGTCCAAGATCTTGATTAGATAGATGATTAATTTAAAATTATTCCACAATATATATATATATATATTATTTGAATATGATGAATCAATATTTATAAATATTTTTTTCATAAAAATCAAAAACTTCAAATTTTTTAATATTACAAGATTCAATTTTCTTTATTTTTCTTTCATTTTAATTACCTATTTTTAACTCAAAATTTCAAAAATAATATATATTAGTAGTATAGAATGTATTACAGGGCGCGCGCGCCCGGACCCCCCACCCCCACCCCAAGTGCCGGGCCCGTCCACCAGATGGCAGTGCGGATTGTCTAATTATGATTTTTTGAATAATAATTATTGTTTATCGGAAAAAAAAATTATTATTATTCATAAAGATTCACTAATTTCTAATTAGTTTATATAAGTTTGGTCATTTGTTAATTCTTTTTAATTTTTTATTTTCTTTCTAACGTTAATTTATTTTTACTATTATAGATGTTTTTCACATAACAACTTCATGCACCTGTGAATTCTTTATTAAATCTCTTATTTCATTATAATTCTACGTCCCTACCACATAGCATATATAATTAATATGAATTATCATTCCTATTTATTTATTTTTAAATTATTTCGTTAATTTAATTATTTAAATGAAAATAATTTAAGAAAAAAAAAATTATAAATTTATAATTATTTATTGATTATTTTAAAATTATCAGTACAAATCTATACTATCATATCGTATTTACTTTTCATAGAATTTTATTTATTTAATTTTTATATTCACGATGGATTTAAATTAATTATATATTTTATTATATATATATATATGTTGGTTTAGGTTTCCGTGAATGTTATTGTTATTATTACTATTAGATTTATCAGGGATATAATCATTATTTTTTGTGAGATTGTTTTCTCGATGTTTCGGCACCCATTTTGGCGCCATTTTCAAGAGATTATTTAGGTGGGTATATTTTTGGGATCCTGGGTCTTAGTCTGTGTGACCAAGGGTTAATATCGGGATTTTGGATTGATAGGTTGGGTGGTTTTGTACTCACTGCGTTGCTGTGAAGCTCCGAAGAATCCTGGGCAATCCTCACTCTGGCACACGTCCATACTGGACAATAGCCCGAGGCTCTAACTAACTTAGTACAAAACCATCCAACCTATCATCCCAAAATCTCGATATTAACCCTTGGTCACACAGACTAAGACCCAGAATCCCAAAAATATTCCCACTTAAATAATCTCTTGAAAATGGCGTCAAAATGGGTACCGAAACGTCGAGAAAACAATCTCATAAAAATACGTGATTATATCCCTGATAAATCTAATAGTAATATATATATATTATTATTATTATTATTATTAGGGTAAAGATTAACTGTTAATTTCTAATTTGATTTGATTTTTTAATGTTAATGAGGATGATAATTTTAACAAAAAATTCAATCTTCTATTAACTCACTATTCTATTAAAAGTAGATTATTTTTTTTAAATGAATTAATTAACAATTCATTATATTTATATTATAATACATATAGAATACAAATATAATATATATAACCGGTGGTACATGCCGGCGGGAACGTGTTCAATATAAGGATAAATATTCCGATTATAATAAGAGTTGAAAGCATGGTTATGGCCCTCTCCTACTCTTATCTCATGATAATTAATCTTTTTCTTTTTTTATTTCGTTTATTATAATTAATTAAATGATTTTTCATTTCCTTTAAGAATTTTCTTCGGCAGCCGATATGTGGTTAAGTCCTTATGAACAAAGTAAACCCTTTGATCTTATTGTTCAAGAACTTTGGCTAGAAGTTCGACCATTATATCTCGAATTGCATGCCTATGTCCGTCGCAAATTGAGAGACACTTATGGTCCATCCTATATCTCTAAACAAGGACCAATTCCAGCTCACTTAGTCGGTGAGAGGAAAACAATTACTTATACTTTATATTTAATTCACTTTAATTTATATTAAAAAAAAACTAATAAATAAATATATATGAGAACACACATTTATTTTAGGTGATCTTTGGGGACAATCATTTCAAGGAATTTATAACATTTCACTTCCCTTTCCTGAATATAAGGATGAGGATTTTGACGCCAAAATGGTAGAAATGGTATGTGTGGTTCATATAAATAATATATAATATATACGAGGGTGGGGTGAAAAGTTTCCTGCCTGAACAAGAAAAACGATGTTTTTAAATTTTGTTTTTGCTATATTTTTCAACATAATCTCCATCAACACTGGTACATTTCTGATAACGATACTTTAATTTATTTAATTAATTTAATTTAATTTAATTTAATTTAAGTCTCATCAACAGTTATGAATCGAAGCAAAATTTCGTTTGAATTACACCTACAGCGCCAAATTATCGGTAGAAATGGTTTTTCGAAATGGTTTTTTGATCTAACATTAGCAAAAACGCGGCACCTACGTAGTACACAGCTTTCCATATTCAAATGGTTGTGCAAAATATTTCGCACACGTTCAGCTGACATCGCACAGGTCTCAGCTATCTTGAATATTGAAAAATAAAGCAAAAAAAAAATTTAAAAACATAGTTTTTCTTAGTCAGGCCGGAAACTTTTCACCCCAATTATAGAATATATATCAGGTGTGACTAAACTTTTAGCTTTGAGGGGCTACTTTTTGAATAAAATATAGTCTGCGGTCGACTATGGTATGGGCAAATAATTTTAGAATTTTATTTTTTAATTAATTAAATTTTCTATTTATAATTTAATTATTAATTAATTTAATTTTCTATTTTATATGTAATAAATAAATATTTGATTTTTTTTATTTTAATTCTATTATTTACATTTACTTCTATTATTTTTATAATTGAATATAACAAGTTGGTTGTTCTCTTTCAATTTGATTGAGCGAACAAGAATGAATTTAAACGTTGGATCTTGACACAATTGTTATATTTCAATTGAATTTATTTTTATTTATTTATCTTATATAATAATATAATTATCTATTTATTATGTAATAAATAAATATATTTTATATTTATATTATTTTTGATCAACGAATAAAAAAATTAAAATATATAATATGTTTGTAATAAAGTGCTAAAAAATGGGAAAAAATTATATATTATTAATTATATAGTCAAATACTAAAATATAGAAAGGTTAAATCAATAATATATTTATATATGTTCTTAGATATTTGAAAGATATGTTAGTTTTAATTATTATAATAATATTAATAAAAAAAAATTGTAAATGGAAGGGCTGTTATTTTTCATTTAACTTCAATTAAAATAAATACTTCATTTTGGAATGGATATGAAAGGAGGGGGGGTAGAGGCGAAATTTGGGTAGAGTAGAGTAGTCTAGGACTAAACGGTGTTTTGAGAAAGGGTAGCCCTTGGATAACAAGTATATAAATTATCGGGCTAAGAAAAATATAAATATATTGTAATATATATAAAAGATGTAATAACATATAGGATGATTATGATCTAAAATTATTTTTTAATAAATTTAAAAATAATATCCCGGGTAGCGAGTAGATTCTTTTCTATAAACCCCGTAGAAAAGAATTCTATTTCAGGGATTAGCGTCCCTGCCCTCACGTGAGCTCATGATTTCTTCTAAATCCCTCTTCTACCTGGAGGAATCATGTCCTTTACCCATTGACGCCTTTCCATCCATTCCCTTACTCTTACTCTCCCCCCCCCCCCACCCCTGATCATTCAAAAAATCAAATTTATTTGGATGAAGGAGAATACCTAGCATAGCTTCATTAAAAAGAAAAAAAAATTGAAATCTTGTCTCTTATAGGAGACTCTTTAGAGTCTCCTATATATATTTGAATTAACCCCCTTCGGGGGTTAATTCAAATATATCCAGATTACATCAACCCTCCGACTAGCAAAACCCCGTTTATTCACGAGTGAGACATGTCTTATGTGCCTCTGAGAGGACCCACCTCTCCTACGCTTCATATTAGTAAAAATTTGGAACTCCTATTTATTGAACTCTTTGGAGAATTAGCAGAAACACTTCTATTGAATTGGATTCAATTTATACAAATTAATAACAAAATTTTATAAAAAATGAATAAAAGTAAAAAGATACAACAGAATTTTCGCCAGATTTTCAATAAAATGGATTTTTAGTGAAATATAAATGAAAATTATAATTAATTTTTATTTGGTATCATGTTTACACTTGAAATAAACATTTTCTGATAACAATATATAAAACGCATATCAAAATACTCGTTATTCAATGTAGATTCATTTTCACTAGCACTATATAATTTTCTGATGCTTCCTTAATTAAATATTAATTATTGAATTTTGACAGTTGCAATGTGATTTCGGCTGCCATGTTGAATGACGTCGAATCTTTTGATCCATTATATTAAATGATTATTCTTTGCATATCTCTTCTCTCAATACAAGATTATTTTTGATTCTTGTATTTCTTGTATTATAACTATTTCCATGATCATTTTTCTCTGTTTAATCAATATTTAATGAATAAAGTCTTTGCCATGTATTGCTTATGGGCTGAATTTTCGTAGCCTTCAAGTGGATTTCTTTCCTATGTTTTTACTAGTTGATTAAACAGTCGCATCGGATTGGAATTTGACTTGTAATTCTTTTGTCTGAGTTCAAATCTTTCAATTTGTTTATTTTTTATAATTTTATTCTTTAGATTTTTAAAGATTTTTAATAATATAATTATAAATGTTAATATAATATTATTTAAATTAATTATAAAATAACATAAAAATTACTTGAAAAGGAAGGAAATAATTTTATTGTTTTTATATATGAAGCAATAAGAAAAAATTGAATAAGTTTCATGAAATGTAAAATTAATTTTTAATAAATTTAAAAATAATATCCTGGGTAACGGGTAGATTCTTTTCTATAATCCCAGTAGAAAAGAATTCTATTTCAGGGATTGGCGTTCCTGCCCTCACGTGAGCTCATGATTTTTTCTACCATCCCTCTCCCATGGAAATATCATTTCCTTTATCTTTTAACTTTTTTCTATCAGTTCCCTTACTAGTCCCCCTCTGATCTTTAGTAAAATTCAATCTTATTTAGACGAAGAAGAATATCATTTATCAATTCTTTTAATAAGAAAATAAGCTTAGTTAGGGGATTAATTATATATGCAGGTATATTATATATAAATTTCTCACTTTCAATTATGAGATATTTAATTTGCAATGTTACTTTCTCGTGCATTATTCGACCTGATATAACTATTAGATATCTTCACCATTTCTTCTTCTTTCTTAATATAAGAAAATTTCTAACTCCTATATATTATTAATATATTAAAATGCACGAATCGAATGTGAGTTAAGTTAACATACAATTATGTAAAAAACCATATTTACTTTTGTCAAAAAAAGATTTCCATCTATTTTAAAGAGCATCCAATATAATTAAATTACAGCGTACCCAAAACAATATCTTGAGTATAATAACTAAGGCACTTCGGTATCTACCAGTTCGACTATTACATAGAGATCTCAAATTGCGCATAATAGAGGAAGTGATTAAATACCTTTCTAATTAATTTGAGGATGATGCTTCTATAATAGTTTAAACATGAAATGGAAAGTATGCATGTTTTCAATTCATTGTCAAAAACTGTTATTACGGAGTGAAAATTTAGACTCTGTAAACGAAATTCTGGTTGAACACTTTCAGAAACGCTAAAATTATATATTCATTTGTATCAAATTATTTCAGAATATAAATGATTGTATATAATATATAATGGGGGTGAATGCATGAATATTATGATGAGATGACTAGCTTGTTGTTTCCTCCTTCCTCTTCGACCTTTCCTTCGTATTTTCTGATTACATGGATTTCTCCTCTCCAAAGGGCAGACAGCACCAATATTATAAAATATGTAAACCAATTTTTATTGTGATATTTATTTATTTATTTAGGGAGTGAATCCTCTTGATATGGTACACGAAGCCGAGAAGTTTTTCTTGAGTCTTGGATTTGAGCCATTACCAGCTGAATTCTGGAATAATTCTATATTTATAAAACCCCCAAATGTAGATATGGTCTGCCATGCATCCAGTTGGGATTTTTATGATCGAACTGATTTTAGGTTGTTCCATATGTTATATATATATATATACCTAGTATATATACCTAGTATAACTTGTTATTTATTAATATAAGAATAGGTAAATCTCTTTTGAAATATATTAATTTCTTATAGGATAAAAATGTGCGCTTCTGTTTCATTTGAAGATTTAATTACAATCCATCATGAAATGGGCCATATTGAATATTTCATTCAATATAGGGATCAACCTCTTGTATTTCGTGATGGAGCTAATCCAGGTATATTCAAAACTTTTCTAATAAAATTATTTTAAACTATTTTCAAAAATGAATAAAAAATTATCGAGAATTTTCAAGTAAAATTATATTATTTTTTCTTATGAATCCATCAGCTAGAGATGCTAATTTTTAATTTAGTTTTTATATGAGTTATAAATAACAAAAACCTTCAATTGGCTTTACCTTATTATTTATTATTCATTAAAAAGAATTTAGTATTTATCTATTTAGGTATATTATATAAAGCGCCACAGGGTGGGAGTTAGCTATCGTCGTCCCGGGTACAAGTCCCGGGCCTGGCAAGGGAATTTCTCTAGCTGGGGTCTATGGGACGGAGTCAACGCAGCCTTGGGGAAGCTACTTGATGAAAAGTAGCGCCTCCGATTAAGAAAATCAAGGTAGAGGTTGATAGGACCCGTTCTACGGATCATCGGACACCTCATTGATATAACCGACTTGATAGGCGCTATCATTGCGAAGGACGTACAAAAGCCAAGAGTTTTTTTGTTTTGTTTTTTTAGGTTTATTATATAGGTATATATGGATAAATAAAATATAGATATATTGCATTGATTCATTTCTAGGATTTCATGAAGCAATTGGGGACGTGATTACTCTTTCAGTGACTTCTCGAATTCATCTTCGACGCATGCATCTTTTACCAAACCTCACAGCCACCTATGAAAATTGTACTAAAAATAAACAATCGGATGGAGATTTTGAAAGTAAATTATCTTCATCAGGTGTTTCATCATCGATGGATGATATTGAAGCTAAATTAGAAATGAACTCACTTTATATGACTGCTTTAAGAAAGGTAATTTTAATTACATCGATTCCATTACCTATACCTTTCTTTTATACAATATCGATCTAAAATATTTCAACAGGTTTAAAATTACAATTAAAAATATAAAAGTTAAAAATTAATATTATATAGTTAAATTTTAATGTAATTAATGCAAATCAAATTATTATATTATTTTTTCAAATGAATAACGAGATTTTTTCTTTTAAATAATTAAATTTGTAATTTTAAATATTTAGGTGGCATTTTTACCATTTAGTTTAGCAGTTGATGTTTGGCGTTGGGGCGTATTTCGTAAAGAAATACATCCAGAAGATTATAACACGAAATGGTGGCAAATTATGTAAGTTTTGTTTTTTTTATTTTTTTTTTTTTCTATTTTTTTGTAATCGAGATTATAAAATCTTTTTGGATAAAATAGATTTTAGAAAATCGTTTACAAGAATTTAATTCAAAATGAAGTGACAAAATTTGTTTTAATTTTTTTTTTTTTTTTTTTTTTTTTTATTAATTTACTTTATATTGATTTTGTACATATTATTTTTAAATTTATTTTCTAATAAAAACTAACTTACTAGAACAGAGTAAAATTAATTATTCATGAAATTTCCAATTAAGACAGACTTTATTTTTTGTCATATTCTACAAATATTATTAAAATCACTGTTTAAAAAGTAATATAAAAAAATTTAAAGTCAATTCTTACTTTAAAGTGCTAAAACTTTATTTAGCATATTTATTCAGGAATCAAATAAAAAAAATAAGCTGGAGTGTCTCGCAATATGAATTGGATTAAATAACATAATATATTATATTTAAATTAAATTTAATTAATTATAAATTATAAATTAAAATTAATAAATGATATTTATTAAACCAGCGCATGGATGCCTCTTTGTTGATGGCACCACGTCACGTGTTGGCGCGTGAGATTTGCAGTGTTAAAAAATTAATTCTGGTTCTTTCAGCGATTCAATCAAGCTGAAATTCTATATATAGCAGTTTTATACAATTTTTAATCATGTGAAAAAACTATCAAACCTATATCTTTATTTTTACGGTCACTAGAGAAAAAAAATCAAAACGTTGTAGGTAATGACCCTCTTCCAGTTAAGCTACATTTCTCAAAAGTTGATAGAAAACTACGAATTTTGAATAATACCAAATTTCATTATTCTAGCTCAAACCGTTTTTAGGTAATCTTCTCTACATACACACACACACACTCCTTAAAACAAGCGTTATGTGGTCACCCCTTACCTCCCTGATAATAACAAAACAAAATTAAAAAAAAATTAATTTAGTTACAAATTAATAATTTTGACAATTTGTAACTAACTTAAAAAACAAATCCATCTTAAAAAAATGATTTTAGTGAAACTATACAAGGATTGAGTTCTCCAGAACGGCCAGATCCTCGGGGTTTTGATCCTGGAGCAAAATACCATGTGGCTGCTGGTGTTCCTTATATTCGATATTTTGTTGCTGCAATAATTCAGTTTCAATTTCACGAAGCTTTATGCAAGGATGCAATGCCTGATGTACCACTCCATCAGTGTGATATTTACGGTAGCGAAAAGGCAGGCAATCGTTTAAGGTGGGTGACTAAATTATTAAAAAATAACATTAATTAATTAATTAATTATTAATTGTTACTTAACTTAAATAAAAATTATAAAGTAGTAAAATGTTTATATGTATTTCAATTAAAATCCATTCAATTTTAGAAGTATGCTCTCACTAGGAGCATCCAAGCCATGGACTCAAGCAATGAAAATAATGACTGGTGAAACTACAATGAACACACAACCATTTTTAAGATATTTTTCACCACTTTATGATTGGCTTAACAGAGATAATAAAGCACATGGAGAAATTCCAGGATGGGATGAAAATTTAAGGTAATTTTTATTTGATTGATTAACTAATAATATATATAATAAGTTGACCTGTGGCCAGGTCCGAACCGAACGACGGTTTGAAGTAAATTAATTTCCAGCTACAGAAACAATTTCAAATAATTTTAATATATCTATTAATGTAATAAAAAACAGATAGGCATATAACATAAATATTTTTAATTTTATTTTATTTATAATATATATGTAAGACCAGGCTGTGACGTCATGAATGGTTGGATGACGTCATATAATTTTAAGTCAAGAAAAAACTAATAAATATGATTTTTCTCGAGGATAAAACCAATACAAAGTGCATGATTCGTGGAGATATGTAAAAATCTCCACATGTGAAATTTGGTGTGAAAACAATACCTCCCTTACTATCGTCGGTCGGTAAAAATTATTAACTATTTTTAAAAATTCAATAATAATAATAAGAAGAAGAAAAAAAGAAAAACTAAATTAATTAATTTATTTTATTTTATTTTATTTAAATCAAATTTCTATTCATATGAATTTTCTTTTTTGTTAAATTTTACTTAAGAATTAAAATAAGCTTACATTTAAAATTTTAACATTATTTTAATAGAGGAATATACATTTTTTTTCTTAGAATTAACAATACTTATATTTCTAATACATACTTGTAAATAATACTTGATAAATATTTATTGAGAATATCTCTATCTTTATATTAAGTGCCACGAATTAAAATGAAAAAATAATTTTTAATATAATCCATAGGTTTATTATTAATAATAAAATATTTATATAATTTTTGCATTTCGTTGTTGTCATGTCTATTCAAGGAAACATTCTACTAAAACAATAAATATCTATAGGAGAAATCAGTATTTATATTTACAGCCAGTATTGATAGGCAAAACCACAGGATGTTGACAATGGAAAGTTGCTGAGATACTTATAGAGTGATAATGATTTTTCTCAATATTTGGGAATTGATTTTATATAAGATCCAACTAAACAACTGTTTAGTGGAAACGTCTTGAAATTCGAAAAAAACGAATTACAGTTTTCACAATCATACCCAACACTGTTGGTAACTATTCTGGTGACGATTACGATGTTGTCTCCTATGATCTGTAAAAAATCATTTGCAACCAGTGCTGACATCTAAGCTCAACATTTAAATAATCATTTAAAGGCTTTTTAAAATGTCAATAATTTTGTAAATAGTTTCTTGCCTTACTGATTACAATTAAGGTTGCAGGTTTAATTAAAAAAATAGATTAAAAAAAGATAAAACATACCAAATGTGCAAAGAGACTGATTTAAAAACGAAATGAATTCAGATTCAAACTGAGTATTTTAGTTTTTGTTTGACATCCATTAATAGCAAACTACCTCGTTATTGGAGAAGAAAATGGAAAAAAGTGAATTTCCATGCAAACCCATGAATTGGGATACGAATTGCTTTCGCGTCCTCCTTATTCTCCAGATTTAGCCCCGAGTGACTATTTCTTGTTTCCAAACCTGAAGAAATGGCTCGGCGGAAAGAGATTTGATTCCAACGATGAAATCATCTCACAAACAAATACCAATTTTGATATCCTCGACAAATCTTATTTTTTGGATGGAATAAACTAAGTGTATGGTGCTCAAAGGAGACTACGTTGAAAAATAAAATAATTTTTATCCAAAAACCTGTGTTTCATTCAAAAAGTCACAGACTTAATGACCGGCCCTCGTATTTATGTAATGTTGTTATAATTGTATATTAATAAAGGACCAACGGGTCCTACCTAACTAATCAATCTCGTAAATTTACATAAAATATGGGGAAATAAAAAAATATACATTGGCTAGTTTCTTAATATCTTATAATAAATACTAGAGTTCATAAAACATGAATGATATTTTTTCAATTTTATATAAGAATTTTATGAATATAAAATAATAATAAAAAACAAATTGAAAAAATATTGTAATTTTATTTATTTATTATTTTATTATATCATACATATATATTAGTCAATTATATTGTATATATAATTGAAATTATTTTGAAATTTATAATAATTTTATGTATCGTGTGTAGTTTTATTATTTTTTTTTTCACGATTATTAAATGAAATCATATTAAGACGGTCCTCAATTATTTTATGAATATTCCTATAAAATATTTCTAGAAGAAGTAAAATCATTGAGAAAACGATACCGATAATTAAAATTAAAAAAATTGAAAAAACATCTAATAAATAAATAATAGTAAAAGTATTTTCATATTGAAGATAAGAATTACTACTAGTAGCTTTGAAACGTGAAACAATTCCGCCATTTCGCAATTTTAATAATCTGAAAAAATCAAATTAATTATTAAATGAATTATGATATGCTTACATTTGAATGATGTTTAATATAAAAATAATAATAATAATACATATATCTTATATATATATATATATATACGAGGGTGGGGTGAAAAGTTTCCGGCCTGACCAAGAAAAATGATGTTTTTAAATTTTATTTTTTTGCTATATTTTTCAACATAATCTCCATCAACACTTCTCATAGCGGTATTAATTAATTAATTAAATTTAAATTTATTTTAAGTCTCATCAACAGTTATGAATCGACGCAAAAATTCGTTTGGATTACGCCTACAGCGCCAAATTGTCGGTAGAAATGTTTTTTCGAAGCAGTTTTGGGTTTAACGTTAGCAAACGCGGCACCCACGTTGCACACAGCTTCCATATTCAAATGGTTGTGTAAAATATTTCGCACACGTTCAGCTGACATCGTACAGGTCTCAACTATCTTGAATGTTGAAAAATAAAGCAAAAAAAAAAATTTAAAAACATCTTTTTTCTTGGTCAGGCCGGAAACTTTGCACCCCACCCACGTATTATATATTAACTTACGTATAAGCAAGAAAACCACTATAAGGACTGTATTTTGGTTGTATATATGTAAGTGTGGTGCGAGACATATCAATTGGTATAATTTCATTTGGACATTGAGTGTGAATTGTTTTTACATAAAGTTTACTAATCAAAAGAGCATATCTCTTTTGACAAATTCGTTTCCAGGCCATGTCAGGGGTTGCTGGGAAATTGTCCTTATCTATATTCATTAATTTATTATAAATTTCTTGCATCATTTTACTTGATGAATTCTGAAATAATATTTAATAGATAAACATCAATTGAATAAATGAATAAATATATATATATATATATAATTTATATATATATATAATTTCCGTCGTATGTATGTTATGTCTGTAACATTATGAAGTTAGTTACAAATTGTCAAAATTATTAATTTGTAACTAACTTCAGTGTATTAAGACTAGAAGCTGCTTGTCCCTCTAAGAAGAGTTTTATACCGCACCCCGGGAAAGACTAGTATCATATATAAATATATACTTTAATATTTTATTTTATAGTAAACAATACTTACAGAGAAAAGATAAATTTCAGGAGATCCCGCTAGCATTCCAATTTGATATGTTCCATCTTTTAAAAATGTTGATAAATCATTAAAAGGTAACAAATTTGGTCTAATAGTTAAAAAAGAAATCAAATTTGCCGCATATGAATTCCAAATAAAGCCGGAGGTAATATAAGTGATAAAAATAACAATTCGATAAGCTGTTGATGACAATGATTGAGAAATACCTAAAGAAAATAATAAAAATAAATATTATATGGTAAATGAATTCAATCGTATATACTCGTATATATATAAGGTACTTGAATTAATAATGAGCGTTTCGCACAAGAGGCCGCCACTAGTGTTTTTTTCAATATTCCAGTTGAACAGCTTGTTTCATTTGGTTGAAACGTAAACAACAGTACTAAATATTGTTTCGAACATGTCCAATTTCGTACCAGATAAAGTGTTTTTGCTTGGAGTTCTTCTTCATTATTTTAATAATGAAGAAAAGTGCGGCCGAGAGTCATCGAATCTTAGTGGAAGTTTACAGCGAGTATGCTATATCTGAACAATCGTGTCGGAGATGGTTTGGTCGCTTTAAAAGTGGTGATTTTGAGCTCGAAGACAAGGAACGGCCGCGTCAACCCAAAAACTTTGAAGACGAAGAATTGGAATCACTACTCAATGTAGATCAACCCAAACGCTTCAGGAGTGCGTTTAAACCTCGCACTGAAGCAAAAAACGGCCGGAATTTGAAGAAAGGCACGACAAAGTGATTTTGCAGTATGACCACATGTTGCAAAACCGGTGAAAACCTACCTAGAAACACTACCACACCCACCGTATTCTTCAGACATTGCTCCTTCGGACTATTACTTGTTACGGTCGATGACACATGGTCTGTCCCATCAGAAGTTCACTTCATATGAACAATGCAAAAAATGGGTCGATGATTGGATTGCCTCAAAAGACGAGTCGTTTTTTCGAGCTGGCATCCGAAAATTGCCAGAAAGATGGGAAAGAGTAGTGGCCAGCGATGGACAATACTTTGATTAATATATTTGTAACCATTATTTGAAAATAAATCCGTAAATTTCGAAAAATAAACGCTCATTATTAATTCAAGTTCCCTATACAGTATACAAGTTTGACATAAATGACCTATAAAATAAGTAATTAGGAAATTATAATTAGAATGCAAATGGAATTTAGTAATAAATATTAAAATTAAAGTATATGAAAAAAATGAGTGTACCAGTGTATATAAGATTAGATATACACACACCTTGATTAAGAAGAGCAGTTATAGATAGAAAAATTGGACCTGTCTGTTGAAGAGTATTCTTTTTATTAATACAAATGAATAATAATTTACAAATAAAATGTAGCGTTAAACTTATGAAGAAAAGAATTCCAAAGGCACAAAACCAGAGTGGACCACTAAGTGGTTTGGACCAATTGAATAATTGAACGTCATCTGAATATTTCTCACGACGTATTACCAAAAGATAACTAAAATTTAACAAAAGATAAAATAAAATAATGCTTATTCTATTTTTAAATAATAATTTATTATACTTTAGATATTATATTCTAGTTTTATTTTAATGTGTTAGTTGTATTTATTTACATTAAATTAATTAAATTATTAGATTATAAAACATAATCATGCCAGAGAAGATGATCATTTTGGTTAAGGGGTTGAAGGGGGGGGGGGGAGTCGAAAGGGTATTTTGCCAAAGGAAAACAGAGTGCAAGTGTGAAGTTGTGCAAAGTCAAATTCAAAAACAAATTCTTTGAATGTTTAACACTTTGAAGTGAAGTCAATCTTGATAAAAGAAACCTGGGGGAGGGGGGGGAGGATCTGCCTTTGAGCATTTATGTAAAAGTCAAAAGAGTCCCTGGATATTCTCGAGCAACGCAAGCAAGGAAACGATGACGCAGAAGGCGACAGGGTAAGATATTTTTAAGAGAAATCTGAGTACAGTGAGAGTGGACAAGGACTTTTATGATTTAAGTTGAAGTAATTAAAATTAAGGAATTTTATACTGATTTATATTTTTATAATAAATAATAATTATTATTATTATTATTAATAAATAATTATTTTTTTTTTCGTTAATTTTCAGCCATTAAGAAGATAATTGAAGATTTTGAATTGAAAATTACAGGTGAGTTGGCGTACGTTGATATACAAGTTTATTTTATCAATAATAATAATATTAATAATAATAATTAATACTAGTCAAATAAATATAATTTTTTCCAAATTTTCCGTTATTAAGTTTTGTTTTGAATATTTATTGACATCAAATATTAATTACTTTAATTATGATGAAAACCAATAAAAAATAATTTTTCCCATAAATAATATCAATACACATATATCGATTGTTCACGACAAAAACTTCATAATATGTGTATTTCATAAAAATCTCAGAAAAACATTCTCATAGTTAAAATGCAAATAATATCAATAGTGGATTTGTTTCTTAACACGTTCCCACCGGCATGTACCACCGGTGGCTCATGCAGCCACATAAAATAAATAGACAAATTATGGAGCCAGCGGGATATATAAAAAAAATATAAAATATAAATAGAATATACTCGTATATTTTATATAAATATAAATTCATTTTATATATGAGAAAATTATTTTGGTTTAGCGGATGTTAATTAACTAATTAAAATCTTACAATAAATTCAAATAATTAAGATAAAAAAAAGAATGTCAAAGTAATTAAATCTAAATAAAAATAATATAATCAGGTAAATTTTCATTTCATTTTCATTTTTTAATAAACAAAATAAATACTAACGATCTTATATTATCTCTTTATTAATGTTGATTGATTCAAATAATGAAGCTTTTCATAAAATTTATTATTATAAAATCAATCGATTCTTGAACATTGACATTTTTCTTTAGAAATCATGAGAAATGAAAACATTAATATTTGAATATAATAACAAATTAATATTCATATATAATTACAAATAAAAAAGAAAAGGTTTAATAATATAATCATAATAATTCTGTTTCAATTATATATAATTTCCTTAAGGGTAATTTTTAAATTTTTATTGTTATTATTATTATTATTTTATGATATAAACTATACTATATTATTATTTTTTAGGAATATTAGATAATTTCAAAGAATATATAAAAATAATATAACATGAATAGAAAAAAATATACAAAAAAAACAATTGCCTGTGAGTTATGCAACCAGCAATACAGGAGACCCATTTCAAGCCAAAACCCCCCATTTTCCATTTTCGTTCCACTCATTTCATTCTGTTTCTTTGTTATTTACATCAAAACCTAATAAATCTAATATTTTATAAAAATAGGAATTCTACTGTAATAATAAATAATCAATCAATTTATTGTAATAATAAAAATAAAGATTATTTCCCATAAAATGTTTAATATATATGTTAGTTGTATAAATACATCATAGTACAGTAGTGATGAATACGCATTCATAATTTCTAAAGAGTTTTTACATACCTGGTCTCTAATAATGGATGAGTATACTCAATAGCCATTTTACGTTCAATTGTCATAATAAATAAACTACTGGCAGCAAATACTTCTCCATTTTGTACTTGTCCAATAACACCTGTCCAATTTCCATTAGGAAGACGATAACTTAAAGTATTTTTTGGTTTAATTTTTATTTCACTAAAAATTTTTATTAATTGAATTGTATTTCAATAAATCTAGATATGAATAATATAATTAATAATTCAATAAATATTTATTTATTTATTTCTCAAATGCATACAACCGCATTCGGCAATTCAATAAATATAATAATTGAAGTTATTATTTTTTTTATATTATTTTTGCTTTTTTTTTTTTTTTTTTTGTTTTCTATTAAAAATAGAAATATTTATTCATGTAATTAATAATTTTGAATGAAGATTTTGTTCTCGTGCCCGAATTCAATTCAATTTTAATTACTAATTATAATAGGCAATTTTTACAGAACAACTCATATAAGTATTGAAATTAAAATTTAATCTTGAAAGCGGGATCGCGATGAAAATTAAAGAAAAAACAGAGCCTTTCTATTCTATATTCTATCGCAGTGATTCTCAACCACTGTGCCGCGAGATTACGAGGCTCTTAAACATTTTTTTTCTAAATTTTTTCAATTTGGTTCAAAAAAAAAAATGTAAACTGTCAAATTTTTAAACCATTAAAAATGTGCCGCGGTAAAAAAAAAGGTTGAGAATTCCTGTTCTATTATATAATTATTAATAAATTTTTATCTAAATAAAAAATAGGTATACCCAGAGAATTATCTCTTATAATTATTTTTTTTTATTTACTAGCTAATAATATAAGTATTAAACAAAATTATATTTCAATTTAAAAAAAAAAAATAATAATTTTTATATCAAATTTTTTAAGTTTTTTTTTAATATATATTTATCTTAATTATAAAATTTCTACTTTGTAGGATTTTTACTTTTTTTTTAGGATGATACATTTAGGTTAAATAAATATTTGTAAAAAATAAAAAATAAAAATAAAAAATTATTAAATAAACTTTTAAAATGATAATAAAATAGTACTATTATTATTATTATTATTATTATTTACTTGATATTCATGGCTATGCAAACGCTGTTCCATATATCACCGATTTTATTGTTATCGAAAAAACTAAAACTTCCATATGGATCCTGTACAAAAAAAAATGTTTATTATTGTATTTTTAGTTATTTTATTACATATAAACCAACTGGAATGGATGTAGTTGGAAATGGTAGTTGGACTAAATCGTATCGTCTGGCATAAAGTTCACTTTTAGGCCATTTAGAATGGATACCCACTGAATTCCATATACCGTAGAGATTATGAAATTGTTTTGAATTGGGCTCAATATTATAAATTTCGATTAATTCTAAAAACGTATTCCCATTTGAAATATTTTGTTGTAATAGCTAAAAAAAAATAAAATGAATTATCAATTATAAATTTTAAGAAATTTATTATCAGAATCAAATCAATGAATAATTAAAAAAATTATTTTTTAAATAATTGCTTACAATTTTAGAATCATTCAAGAAAATTGGCGATCGTTTCTGTTTTTGATTTTTTTTAATAATCCATGTATTGGTTAATCTTTTGTTATTTTGTAGTGAATTCAAAACGGCACGATCTTGAACATCTTGTTCTAAAGTGTTTGGATTTCGATTTCGCATTTCGACAATCTCTTCAACTTTCGATAAAATAGATTTCACATCCCCTTTTAACATTTTCGGATATACAATATAAAATTCCATATTGAATGGAATATAAATATTTTGAAAAAATTTTATCCAATCACTTTGTGTTATTAAAAGTGAAAAATAATAACCAAAAAGTTTATTGACGGTACCTTTGGATGCCTAATAATAAAAAAAAAAAAATTATAATTTTATCAATTTTACAAAATGTTTGAAAAATAAAATAATAAAAGAAAAAAAATTAATTTCTAGAATTAATTAAAGTTGTTTATGGTAT
This sequence comes from Labia minor, assembly GCA_963082975.1. NCBI lineage: Eukaryota > Metazoa > Arthropoda > Insecta > Dermaptera > Spongiphoridae > Labia > Labia minor. Next base: position 87,973,719 of record OY720345.1, read on the forward strand.
TGTACATTTGTGCAAATTATAGTAAAATAAAAAAATGAAAATCAAAAATTTCAAAATTCATTATACAGAGAGAAGATTTTCATTTGATTTAGTAAATTAAACTCCAATCAAAATTTGATCAAATCTATATTTTTGTGATTAACTTGTTTTACAATTTATTCAAGTGAATTTCCAAGATTTAATCAGAAGAAGATGAATGTTTGTGTTTTTGAAGTGAATTTCTCAAATATATACCTCTCTATCGTGCAGTCTATTCATACATATATACTTACATGTAATCACAATCTCATAATAACCAATTGGTAATTGTTTATAAAACGGGAAACTTCATGTATTTGGATGAAACTTTTTCAGCGAATTCCTCTTATGCAATATTTTCGGGTTGCTTCTATTTTTATTTTACGAGATAAAAATTATTAAATTTTGACAGATAAACTAGTTATGAATGAGCAGCCATTTAATAATTTTTTCATTAATTCATTAATTATTCACTTATTTACTAATTTTTTTTTTTTTTTTGGTTCGGTTTGGATATAGAAAGATGATTTAATTAATTATTTTTTTAATTTTCATGTATCCAAATGGAACTGAAAAAAAACCCAGAAAATTAGTGGAGCCCTCTCTCTGATGGCCAAATGAATAAAACATGATAGCTAAATAGAATATCAATGGAATTTAATAATTTTGTATTACGTAGACTAGAAGAGACCGAGAAATATTGCATAAGGAAAGTTTCTTTGGAATAGAAAAGGAATCCACTGGCAAAGTTTCACCCAAATTCCCCGAAGCTTCCCGTTTTGTAAACAATTATCAACCAATTTTATAATTTCTATATTTACCATTTAGTATAAAAAAAAGTCTTTCATTTTTATATTATAAAATTTAATTACAAAGAATCTCCAAAAATCTTAAAGAGTAGGAAGCGGAATTCTCGTCTACTTATGAAAAAAACAGAAAATACCTTAATGAACCAATTTCGAAAAATATCATTGACAAAAGTAACACCAATAAAGGAGGATGATTGTGGACATAAACCATTATTAATGATGTGAGAGAATTGATCAATTCCCAAAATTACTGCTTGTTCATATTGGTTCGATACTCGCTTATAGTAACTCACAAGTTCAGGAAAGTCTGAATAACCTGTAAATATAAAACTTCAATATAACATTTAATTTTTATATTTTATTTAATTAAATTAATCATTTATTTGATTCATTTTTTTTATTATTTGTAATTTTTTATCCTATTATTTTATTTCTTAATTTTATCAAAAACAAAAAAAATCTTTTTAAGCATTGGTTAAATTTTTTATTTCATTTACATCACCAAACAGAAAGTAAGAAAAAGAAATCTCATATTTTATGTAAATACATAGGTAAAAGGGAATTTAAGAAAATTAAATATCTTACTTTATATTTTTTTTAATTGTGTTTAAAGACATGACAATAAATTTTATTATTAACCGAAAAATAAATTTATTGAAATTTCGAAATAAAAAGAAAAGTTTGTTTGTTTTTCTTAGTTGCTTCATAAAATAAAGTTAATTTTATAATAATTATTAATTTTGGGAGATAAATTTAGAGAAAAAATAAAAAATAAATTGAATTGTTATTTTATTTTGTAATATTAAATATTTTTGATATTCTAACTTGTAAGAGATTATTATATAAATTTTTTACAGCATATTGTAGTAAATTATATATTTATAATTTATTTATTTATTTATAATTTATTTATAATTATTATAAAAATAATGATATCTTCCATTTTGTAATTAGTTTATTTAAATTTTTATTTTTTTTATATTACAAATTTCCTGATATTTTAACATTTAACATTAATCATTTGTGTTATTTATATGCATTTTAATCAAAATTATAAATACTATCTCGCAATATGAATTGGATTAAATAACATAATATATTATATTTAAATTAAATTTAATTAATTATAAATTATAAAATTAATAAATAATATTTATTAAACCTAGCGCATGTTTGCTTTGTTGAAGGCACCACGTCACGTGTTGGCGCGTGAGATTTGCAGTGTTAAAAAATTAATTCTGGTACTTCCAGCTATTCAATCAAGCTGAAATTCTATATATAGCAGTTTTATACAATATTTAATCATATGAGAAATTATCAAACATATATCTTTATATTTATGTTCACTTTAGAGGAAAAAAAATCAAAACGATGTAGGTAATGACCCTCTTCCGGTTGGGGTACATTTCTCAAAAGTTGATAGAAAACTACGAATTTTGAATAATGCCCGTATACCAAATTTCATTATTCTAGCTCAAACCGCTTTTGTGTAATCTTGTCTACATACACACATTTTTCTCAACTTTAGTGAAAATGACTTAGGGACCTTCGAAACGTATAAAAACATCGAAAATTTTCGTGATGGCAATACCATCTCTGGCGAGATAGTAATTATATTTTTATTTGCTAATTATTTTTTTATATGAAATTGTATACTTACTATAATTGTATTTGCTATAAACCAATAATAAACAACGTGAATAAAAGTGTCTTTTCAAATTAATGATAAGATTAATAAATTCGTGTTTTACAGGCTCAATTGACTCTACTTTAGTGAAATGAACAACTACAAAAATCACAAAGATTAACAAGCGATACATATTCGTAGGATTCAAAAGAAAAATTCCTTTTGATTCATTTCATGTTATGCTAAGACCTGCGCCCTGAACTTTGATTGTTATCCCTATCCCTTTCTTCTACCTATCGTCTCGCCCTTGTCACAAAGTTCAATAAATAATAAAGCTGATAATTATGGTGTTTTTATTCTTAATTAGGACAAACTCGACTGGAGGATTAATTACATGTCAAGATTGAATTTATATTAATGAATAGATTATTTAATGAAATAATTCAAAGTAATCACTAATTGAATAATACATTTTATTTATTTATTTATTTATTTTTTTTTATTTGTTTTTTAATCTGTTTTTTACTATCTCACCAGAGATAGTATTGCGATCATGAAAATGTTGAATGTCGGGATTTCGGGATACGTTTTGAAGGTTCCTGAATCATTTTCACTAAGGTTGAGAAAAATGTCTCTGTGTGTGTGTGTGTATGAATGTAGACAAGATTACGCATAAACTGTTTGAGCTAGAATCATGAAATTTGGTATACGGACATTATTCAAAATTCGTAGTTTTCTACCAACTTTGGAGAAATGTAGCTCAATTGGAAGAGAGTCATTACCTACAACGTTTTGATTTTTTTTCCTCTAAACTGACCGTAAAAATAAAAATATATGTTTGATAATTTTTCACATGATTAATAATTGTATAAAACTGCTATATATAGAATTTCAGCTTGATTGTTTCGTTGAAATTACCAGAATTAATTTTTTAACACTGCAAATCTCACGCGCCAACACGTGACGTGATGCCATCAACAAAAAGCCAAACATGCGCTGGTTTAATATTTATTATTTATTATTTATAATTTATAATTAATTAAATTTAATTTAAATATAATATATTATGTTATTTAATCCAATTCAAATTGCGAGATAGTCGAGTGGAGACACTCCAGCTAATTTAATATAAACTTCCCGGATTTATTTAATTTTACCGTCAAAATTATGAAAGGTTGGCCGACGATGACCCTCCGTTTTCGGCATAAAAAATAATCATAATATGAATAATATATTTTTTTAATATTTTTATGATGTAAAAAGAACGAATTTATTATTGATTTTTAAAAATTTCATTTTTTAATTTTCCCGTAAAAATTTTGAAAGGTTGGCCGACGATGACCCTCCGTTTTCGGCATAAAAAAATAATTATTCATCAGAAATTTCAATAATATATTTTTTTAATATTTTTATGATGTAAAGTGAACGAATTTATTATTTATTTTTAAAAATTTCTTTTTTTAATTTTACCGTCAAAATTATGAAAGCTTGGCCAACATAAAAAATACTTATGAACTATAAACGGATGAAGTATTATGAGATATAATTTCGGCTTAAGGCCAAATCGTTCAATATTAATTACTATATTTTCATTATGACAACCACAAATTCAAAATTTCTGTTCACTAATTATTTGTAGACTTTAGTAAAATATATATATATAAATTGTTTTGTTTTATATGAAATATTTTTTATATCATTCCTAAGCTTTAATAAATGCTTTCTATTTTATAGAATATTTTAGAAAAATTAACAAAATATTAATTAAGAAAAACGTGTTTTATTAATTTTTTTGTTTTTTCTTATCCTTTGTTTCAACACCCAATCGAGAATATTTTTTGTCTTTTTTTATTTAAATTAATATTTGATATTAATTATTAATTATTATAATATATTATATTAATTTAAATATCAAGTAAAAACTATTCATGGATTCTATCTATTAAAAATATTCTTAATTATTTAAATTTTTACAAACTTGTATTAATTTATGAGATTAAAGTTTGAGAAATCATATAATAAATAATATGTACATATATTATATAACGATTTATTTATTATTTTATAATATATATAAAGAATATGGTAAAGGATATGGGATTGAATAAGTAAAACAAAATATAAATTCACAAATTTCATTTTATAATATTTATTAACATTAATGAATTATTATTATATTTAATAATTAATATTAATTAATATATACGTTAAAAATATTAAATACAATCGTCTTTTTTAAATAAAACATCAATTTTACATTTAAATACAAAAACACAAGAGAAATTTATTTAATTTTTATAGTAAAATAATATTTTCACATCGTAATAATATTCAAAATTCAATGAGTATTTTGTTAAATTTTTATATTAAAGTTGCTTTTATTAACTTACAAAAAAAAAAAAAAACATTGATGACAATATGATTTAACTTTAACAATTTCTTTTACATTTCAATATACATTGATAATTTTTTTTACATTTTTCATATTAAAGTTTTCTATATACATAATTCTTAAAAAGTACATAAATCTATTTTTATTCATTTTAATATAATTACATATAAATACACCTATACGCTATTTATTTGAGGTTTTTTTCTTAAAGATGTATTTTTAATCAATAAAAAGTTTCTATAAATCTTATTATTATATACTTAGCTATATTATAAAATATCCATCATATACATTGAAATAATTTCGATATCACTTGCAGAAGGTAACAATTTTTTACAAATGCCATTCTCCTCTGTTATTGTAACATCATCGTCATCATCATTTGTATCAGTTGTATAAATGTTCAATGTATGAAGACGCAAGTATTTGTTCATTTTAATTAATGAATTAACTTGTGTCTTTTTTGTCAATGGAAGAATTAATTGATATAATTTTTTACATTTCAAAATGTATGGAAGTACTTTATTCGATATTTTTTCACATGCAAACAATGATAAAATATTTAATTTTTTTATTTGATGGATATCTTTTAGATAACTACTTCTTAATAAATCACAGTATTCTAATCGGAGATCTGTTAAATTTTCAAACTGATGAAGCATTTTCAATGCATTTCTATGAATATCGTCGCATGACTCTATTTTCAAATTTGTTAATGGTAACCTTTTTTCAAGAAACACTTTAACTAGTTGTTTTGTAAAGGATTTTATTTCTATTAACATTACTTTTTTCAATTTACCTAATGGTGCAATTTCAAAATAACTCCTGAGAATTTCTTCAGGGCCATTATATCTAATTTGTAGATGTTCTAAATTTTGTAATTTTGACAAATAAGATGGCCAGGTTTTATTATCAGAATGAAAAGCGATTACCAATTTTTTTAAATTAGAAAAATTAACTATGGATTGCAAGGGTTCCATTGTTTTTATCTTTAATATCGGCAAATTTAATGTTACAAGTTTGTTCATTTTCATTATTAATTTATTTATACTATTACCACAAAAAAATTCATTTGGAAGACTTAACTTTTTTAAATTTGGAAAAAACAAATTAATATCCCTTAGAAAAATATCATAATTTAATCTGGACCCATTTATAATAATTTCTTCTACCTTATTGAAAATAGGACAATTTGGCAATTTACCTTCTTGGAGTTCACTTGATAATTTGAGTAGAAGATTTCCTATGATAATTAATTGACTTTTGGAGAAATCTTGAAAAACAATTTTTTTTAATCTTGGCATGGATGAATGTTTTAGCAACATGATTAAAAATTCCAAATTCGATTCACTTACATCAACAGTTTCTATTAAAAAATGGAATCGTTCAAAAAACTGTTCAGCGTAGTAGGAATTTGGACCGTCGAATGAAATAGCAGGTAAAGAATAGACAATTCCAGTATTGATAATCACATCATAATAATATGGATCTTCACTAAAGAGAACCAATTCTTGGATTGTTGTATATTGCAGAATATTACCTACTAATTCTTGCGGTAATCTCCTCATATGTTGATCGAATTCTTCATCATCACTAGAATTAACAGATAAACGGATTTACAAAATTAAAAAATGTTTTTTTTATTATTATTCTACATAAATAGCTTTTAAAAATGCACAATACTTACTGTTGATATTGAGGAGTCATCTTCTGAACACACACACAATGGTTGGTTTTTTTCATCTTTTTGGATGGCATGATTAAAAAACAAAAAATCAAATCAAAAACAAAAAAATTTGAAAAGTACACTCAGGTAGCAAGCGCGCGTAGATGTTCACTTGGTGAGATGCAGAGAGCAAATGGTAACTGAAGGAAATTGAGGGTGCCGTTTAAGTCGAACAAAGGGGTGTGTCAAAATAGGCAACCAATCAGAAGACCCCTTAAGTAAAAATAACAAGAGTGGGGTTCGAACCTTTTTTCTACCTCGCTATTATATTTTTTCCAATATTTTGATTTTCTTATTTTTTTTAATCTCTCTTTGTAAAGATAAAATTATAAATTTCTAATGATTTTATATTTAATTATTAAAAAGTCAGGAATTATAATTATTAAAAAAGTGAAAATTGTTCATAAAATAGCCTTTTAATATATGTTTAAAAAATGTACATAATATTTTTACTATCTCGCCAGATAAGGCTGAGAAAAATGTCTGTGTGCATATGTGTATGTAGACAAGTGTAGGAAGAAACGGTTTTAGCTAGAATAATGAAATTTGGTATACGGGCATTATTCAAAATTCGTAGTTTTCGATCATCTTTTGAGAAATGTAGCTCAACCGGAAGAGGGTCAATACCTACAACGTTTTGATGTATTTTTTCCTTTAAAGTAACGGTAAAAATAAAGAAATATGTGAGATACTTTTTCCACGTGATTAAAAATTGTATAAAACTGCTATATATAGAATTTCAGCTTGATTGAATCGCTGAAAGGACCGGAATTAATTTTCAAACACTGCAAATCATGTGCCATTAACAAAAAGCCAAACACGCGGTGGTTTAATAAATATTATTTATTAATTTTAATTTATAATTTATAATTAATTAAATTTAATTTAAATATATTATATTATGTTATTTAATCCAATTCAAATTTGCGAGATAGTCGAGTGGAGACACTCCAGAATTTTTATATACATTTTAATAGCAATTAAACAGAATGATATAATTATATAATAAATAATAATGTTTCTATCTTTTTTAGTTTGAAATTATGAAACTACTTATTTATTGAATTCAGAATAGCATTTTAATACAATTTTTCTCAATTGCACCTGTGGCTATCACCGCCACCACGGATCGCTGTGAATCAGTGCTTTAGACTTGAGACCATAAGTGACGAACTTTTTATCACGAGGGCGAATATACGAATTTAAATAATTGGGAATAGAATATAGTTTGGTGCATCAGCGACGGTTCATAAGGGAAGAGGTAAAATTGAATTCATTCAGTCATCCTACGATGACCTTTCATAATTTTTAAGGTAAAATTAAAAAATGAAATTTTTAAAAATAAATAAGAAATTCGTTCACTTTACATCATAAAAATATTAAAAAAAATATATTATTGATATTTCTGATGAATAATTATTTTTTTATTTATTTTTATTATATTTAAATTAATATAATATATTATAATAATTAATAATTAATATCAAATATTAATTTAAATAAAAAAACACAAAAACTATTCTCGATTGGGTGTTGAAACAAAGGATAGGAAAAAAAAAATTAATAAAACACGTTTTTCTTAATTAATATTTTGTTAATTTTTCTAAAATATTCTATAAAATAGAAAGCATTTATTAAAGCTTAGGAATGATATAAACAATATTTCATATAAAACAAAACAATTTATATACTCACACACACCTGTACTATATATTTATAGAATATATTTTTATCGTATAATATTATATTATAATAAATTATAATTTATATATTATCTTAAAATAATTTTATAAGAAGAAAAATATTCAGGTATTTTAAAAATCTATGAAACTATTTCGCTTGTTCATTAACAATTGAATTTTGTTTACTACAAGTTGTAGAATAATGAAAAAAAGGTCAAACCAACAAAAAAGATCTTTAGAAATGTCTTTCTAGAATTTTCTGCACCTTAGGGAAAAAAAATACTTTTTTAAATACGAGAGATAAATTTATGTAATATATATAATTTTCTTCATTTTCTGATACTAAATAAGAATAAATTCATATTTTATTGTTATCATTATTAATTAGAATCCATGAATGTTTTTTTTCTCAATATTTAAATTAATAATATTTTATAATAATGAGAAAAATTAAGATCAGTTAAAATAATTATTATCAAATATTAATTTAAATAAATAAAGACAAAAAATATTAAAAAAAAGCAAAATGTGCAGCATCGTACACGTGGCGGAAGTGAAACTTCTTACAATCTAGAGAATAAGATAAATTTTAGTTGAGAGTGTGAGTGAGAGAGAAATAGAGAAAAATAAAGGGATCATTTCGAAAGACATATAACAGTATAAAATTTTCGTAACAAATATTCGCTTTATTATTATTATTATCTACTCTATCATCATATCTACATTGCCTGTACTATTGTCGGTTGGTGCTTCAATTGGTAATACTGATATTAATGGCTTGTGATAACTAAAATAAGATATATATGTTCGTGATTCGATATTTTCTATATAACGTGTAAAAACAGCATCTATTGTAGTTCCAGATTTTGTTGTTGATTCCTTGGGATCGTTATTTATAAGCAGACCAAATGTTTCTCGAAGAAAGTTGATCAACGGCAACGAATCATCAGATCCAAAATTTACATTAAAATCTCCCCCGAGAATTAGAGGGATTTTATCTTCGCCTCGTTCAAGTGCATTAGCACCTGTGTGGCTATAAACCAGTAGTGAACGGTGTATGAAATAAATAATATCGTCTAAATTTTGGTCGTTATTTTTTTTCGGCATAGTGAAATCTGTGGAGTAGAGAAAAGCAGTTTTAAATGCAATAATAATTTTAAATTGATTTAGTAGTGTTAAAGTAATGTTGAGATTCGGATAAATAACGTGAATGGTCATCGACGCACATAACTGTATGTGTTGGCGTGTGAATCGCCGACCATGTTCACACACACAATTACATGCGTCGGTATGCGTGCACGCTGTATATTTGACTTGAGAATTTTAATTATTTCACGATATATATCTTATCTTATTATGCTAGCTAAAATTGTATATATCTATCTATTTATCTATAACCATTGGTTCTCAAAAACCGCTCTAGCGATTTTTTTCAAATTCACACTAGATATAGTATTTATAAAGAAAAATTGAGTTTTATTGATTACATCTCTTGAAACTTACAGCTTCATTATTAATTTCTTAATTGAAAATTATATATGGGTGACGTAAATGGCATCCATTTTGAAATTTTGCTCCCGCCTTTTTTTAATTTTGTATTAATATTTTTTTTATATTTAAAATATTTTAAAATTTATAATTTAATTTCGAAATAAAATTAAAAATATTTATTTTTAATAAAATATATATATATATTTATTAATCCCGCTTTTTTTTTAAATGATATTGTATTAACATTTTTTTATATTTAAAATATTTTAAAATTCATTATTTAATTTCGAAATTTTATATTTAAAATATTTTAAAATTTATTATTTAATTTCGAAATAAAATTAAAAATATTTATTTTTAATAAAATATATATATATATTTATTAATCCCGCTTTTTTTTAAATGATATTGTATTAACATTTTTTTATATTTAAAATATTTTAAAATTCATTATTTAATTTCGAAATAAAATTAAAAATATTTATTTTTAATAAAATATATATATATTTATTAATCTCTCTCAAAAAAAAACAACAAAACAAATAAATGTCTTTGAAAGATGGTAAAAATATCTTTGTAATTATCAAAATATCATAGACCAGCAGTAAGAACAATTGTTTTTACTCCCCGAGTTCGAAAGATCGAAACTCGCCGCGTGCATTTTTTTTTTATCTATTTTCGTGATTTATTTATTCATTGTTCTTTTATTAATTAAGTTTTAGATAGTTTTATAATTTTTAATATTTTTTCAATAAAATATTATTTAATACATTTAATAATTGTAATAAATAATTAAAGAATTGTATATCAATATTTTTTAAAGGGTAGAGCGAGCTCGGTGTCTCAGGTATTAATATTACCAGCCAAATCCAATAATAATGAATCATTTTTTACTATCTCGCCAGAGATAGTATTGCGATCACGAAAATTTTCGATGTTGAGATTTTGATGTTTTTATACTTTTTGAAGGTTCCTGAATCATTTTCACTAAGGTTGAGAAAAATGTCTGTGTGTGTGTGTCTGTGTGTGTGTGTGTGTGTGTGTGTGTGTGTGTGTATGTAGGCAAGATTACGCAAAAACGGTTTGAGCTAGAATGATGAAATTTGGTACATGGACATTATTCAAAATTCATAGTTTTCTATCAACTTTTGAGAAATGTAGCTCAACCGGAAGAGGGTCATTACCTACAACGTTTTGATTTTTTTTCCTCTAAAGTGACCGTAAAAATAAAGATATATGTTTGATAATTTTTCACATGATTAATAATTGTATAAAACTGCTATATATAGAATTTCAGCTTGATTGATTAGCTGAAATTACCAGAATTAATTTTTTAACACTGCAAATCTCACGCGCCAACACGTGACGTGGTGCCATCAACAAAAAGCCAAACATGCGCTGGTTTAATATTTATTATTTATTATTTATAATTTATAATTAATTAAATTTAATAATAATTTTTAAATAATATAAATAATATTTAATTATAATCTAATCAAAGAAAATAAAAGTTTGAATCTATTTGATAGTTGATCTTTTTACATATAATTAATCTCAAATTAAATATTTTTTAATATTAAAAAAAAATAACAAATTTCATATGTATATTTATTTTTATAAATGTTTAGGCAAATTTTGAAATTAATATATATTTAAATTCAAATTGTATTTAATTGCGATATCTACTGGACAAGGTGGAGATCTCGCCCTCTTTTGATCATAAGTCATACTAATTTTTATTCTTTGACCCAGTAGAAGCTGAGAAATATTATTCCGCGTCAACGTACTACCGCGCATGCGCGCCGTGGACTTTGGACCTAGCGAGAGCGTAGTAGAACGAAAGACAGCACAAAACGAAGAGGCAGATAGCCTCTTTCTCAAAGACGAAAGACCGGACAAAAGAAAGACCCAGATAGCCTCTCTCTCAAAAACGAAACACCGCACAAAAGAGAGTCGGAGATAGAGGCTATCTCATTCTCACTCGTTATATCTATATCTTTTTTCTCTCTTGCGTTTCGTAACGCGTTACGAAATTTCAATTTTTCAATTCACTCTCCATTCTCAACCAAATGTCAGGACGCCGCTAAAGAAGTTTCACTTCAATATTTTCTATTGGATACAAAATTTATAATTATAAGGGATATTTTCATATTCTGTGGTGTTGAAACAAAGGATTAGAAAAAAAAAATTAATAAAACACGTTTTTCTTAATTTTTATTTTGTTAATTTTTTTAAAATATTCTATAAAATAGAAAGCATTTATTAAAGCTTAGGAATGATATAAAAAATATTTCATATAAAACAAAACAATTTATATACCTATATATATATATATAAATTATGTTATCGCATAAACAAACATTCTGATGAAGGCTCACACAGGGATTATGTTACAAATATCTGGTGGAAGGCAAAGCCAAAATAAGATAAGGATAAGATAAACATTCCCACATAGGGACTAGACTCATTATTCTTTGACACCAATACTAATGCCTGAGACCCCTTTAAATATCGACTTTTCTCCCAACACGAATCAGTTGAAGTGTGTCATCGAGGCCGTGTCCACGTGACTTTGATCCAGTATAAAAGTGTGCCCAATCGGCTCACTCTCAATTTCATCCGCGCATAATACCTTCTTTTAACCCCCGTTCATGTCAGTGTCTACTAGTGTCAGGTAGCTCCGAGGTGAAATTCCTCGTCTTGAGGTGAATGGATATTGTTAATCGCGATATGCTGGTAATAGCTGCCTACCAGAATTCACACTCCTCCTGATAGACCATTGTGGTTAAGTCTATCAACCTCCCGAAACGGGTCGACATGTTAGTGTAGTCACGACGTCAAAACGAACAACGATTTAACGATTTAATATTGATATAATAGTATATTTCAAATATGATTCTGAGAAAATGGGTTGTAATTTAAAAATTATTTCTTTCCTATACATCAGTGGTCTTCAAACTTTCTGGAGTCGCGGAACCCTATACAGTAATGTATTTTTAATAATAAATTTATCATTTTCTTCCATTTCGGATTCTAAACACCAATCAAGTCATATTTCATCGTTATATTAATTATTTTCATTGAATTCATAAATAAAGCGTGATTTTTTTACAAAAATCTTAGGGAAAAAAATACTTTTTCAAATACGAATGATAAATTTATATATTATATATCATTTTATTCATTTTCTGATTCTAAACACAAATTAATACATATATCCCCGATATCTTAATTATTTAAATTGAATTTATATTAAAAGCGTGATTTTTACAAATATTTTATGGAAAAATCTACTTTTTTAATTATGAGGAATAAATGTATGTATTATATATAATGTTTTTTCATGTTCTGATCCTAAATACCAATAAATTCATATTTCAGGACTATATTTTTATCGTATATTATTATATTAGATATTAAATGATAATATTTATATATTAATTTTTAAAATCATTTTTCAAGAATAAAAATATTCACGTATCTGAAATATCGATGAAACTAATTTTTTGCTAAGTTGGTTCCTTGTTCATTAACAATTGAATTTTGTTTACTTGTAGAAGAATGAAAAAAAGGTCAAACCAATACAATAGGACTTTTTCAAACCTTTGAAAATAGATAATATCCATGTATATATTCCACTTAAAGAAAAAAATGTTATTATTTGATGATTTTTTATAATAGTATTAAGGAAATATTTGTATTTATTCATAGAAAATATTTTCTCTAAGTCACTTTTTTCTACCTGTTTAATTTTTTTAAGTTATTTAGAAATATCTTTCTAGAATTTTCTGCATCTTTGTTTATTAAAAGCAGCATAATCATGCGAATATGTTACAATATATTATATTTAAATTAAATTTAATTAATTATAAATTATAAATTAAAATTAATAAATAATATTTATTAAACCACCGCGTGTTTGGCTTTTTGTTAATGGCACATGATTTGCAGTGTTTGAAAATTAATTCCGGTCCTTTCAGCGATTCAATCAAGCTGAAATTCTATATATAGCAGTTTTATACAATTTTTAATCACGTGGAAAAAGTATCTCACATATTTCTTTATTTTTACCGTTACTTTAAAGGAAAAAATACATCAAAACGTTGTAGGTATTGACCCTCTTCCGGTTGAGCTACATTTCTCAAAAGATGATCGAAAACTACGAATTTTGAATAATGCCCGTATACCAAATTTCATTATTCTAGCTAAAACCGTTTCTTCCTACACTTGTCTACATACACATATGCACACAGACATTTTTCTCAGCCTTATCTGGCGAGATAGTAATAATATTATGTACATTTTTTAAACATATATTAAAAGGCTATTTTATGAACAATTTTCACTTTTTTAATAATTATAATTCCTGACTTTTTAATAATTAAATATAAAATCATTAGAAATTTATAATTTTATCTTTACAAAGAGAGATTAAAAAAAAATAAATTTGGCCCTTTGTTGATGGAACAACGTCACGTGTTGGCGCGTGAGATTTGTAGTATTAAAAAATTAATTCAAGTACTTTCAGCGATTCAATCAAGCTGAAATTCTATATATAGCAGTTTTATACAATTATTAATCATGTGAGAAATTATCAAATATATATCTTTATTTTTACGGTCACTTTAGAAGAAAAATTAGCTGGAGTGTGTCTCCACTCGACTATCTCGCAATTTGAATTGGATTAAATAACATAATATATTATATTTAAATTAAATTTAATTAATTATAAATTATAAATAATAAATAATAAATATTAAACCAGCGCATGTTTGGCTTTTTGTTGATGGCACCACGTCACGTGTTGGCGCGTGAGATTTGCAGTGTTAAAAAATTAATTCTGGTAATTTCAGCGAATCAATCAAGCTGAAATTCTATATATAGCAGTTTTATACAATTATTAATCATGTGAAAAATTATCAAACATATATCTTTATTTTTACGGTCACTTTAGAGGAAAAAAAATCTCTGGCGAGATAGTAAAAATGAAATTTTTAAAAATAAATAATAAATTCGTTCACTTTACATCATAAAAATATTAAAAAAATATATTATTGATATTTCTGATGAATAATTATTTTTTTATTTATTTTTATTATATTTAAATTAATATAATATATTATAATAATTAATAAGTAATATCAAATATTAATTTAAATAAAAAAAACACAAAAAATATTCTCGATTGGGTGTTGAAACAAAGTATTAGAAAAAAAAAATTAATAAAACACGTTTTTCTTAATTAATATTTTGTTAATTTCTCTAAAATATTCTATAAAATAGAAAGCATTTATTAAAGCTTAGGAATGATATAAACAATATTTCATATAAAACAAAACAATTTATATACTCACACACACCTGTACTATATATTTATAGAATATATTTTTATCGTATAATATTATATTATAATAAATTATAATTTATTTATTATCTTAAAATAATTTTATAAGAAGAAAAATATTCAGGTATTTTAAAAATCTATGAAACTATTTCGCTTGTTCATTAACAATTGAATTTTGTTTACTACAAGTTGTAGAATAATGAAAAAAAGGTCAAACCAACAAAAAAGATCTTTAGAAATGTCTTTCTAGAATTTTCTGCACCTTAGGGAAAAAAAATACTTTTTTAAATACGAGAGATAAATTTATGTAATATATATAATTTTCTTCATTTTCTGATACTAAATAAGAATAAATTCATATTTCATTATTATCATTATTAATTAGAATCCATGAATGTTTTTTTTCTCAATATTTAAATTAATAATATTTTATATCATTTCATACTGTATTAAAGGCTAAAGGCTAAATCAGCAAGTTGTTAATGTTTCGGTAGCCAATAATTCAAAATGATAATCTTTAAGAAAAGCGTTTGAAGTATTCGTTCAAAATATTAAATAAACATTTTCCAGATCTATTTACTTTTTACAGAATTATGCACAATTATATTCATTCGCACATGATAACCATCATTCACGTTTATCGCGTGTTATTTTACAATAACTATTATTTAATTTAATCTAGGTTTCGACGGAAGGGGAATTCTATATATATACATATATATACATATATACACTCACATTTATATTTATATATATAAATAAAATTCACAATGAAATGAGATTATTTTATACAATTATCACGGTATTGTTATTCCCTTTAATAGAATATTTTTCATGTTTTTAAGCTTTTTATATGTTCAAATGAATAAATCAAAAATGATCTAGAAATAATTTGACTAGGAGACAAAGGGACATTTAAAAAAAATTTATATATTGTTTAGCATGATAATTAATTAATGATCCATATAGATCGTGAAATTACTTGGGAAGCTTTATAAAATGGTTTATGACCACCTTTTAATATTCAAATAAAAATAAACTTATAATCGTATCGGCACATGACAATTTACAAATAAAGAATTAGATTAAAATATAACTAGTAAATTAACAACAAGAAAAATTATATCTTTATACAATTCATTAATACCAGTTTTCCAAGTAGTTTTACCTGGTGAGTACTGGGAAAAATTCTTAACTTAATAGTTTTAACATTTATATTCAAGATTAACTTAAACTGTACATAATTTATTCTAATTAAGTCCCATTATATATATGGATTGATATACATCCACATTCATGGTTAAAATAATTATAGATTTATATAAATAAAATTAATCTATATGTTTTTTTCAGAAATAATCTATCTCTTAAACTTATAGAATTATTTCATCTCAAGAAAAATATTCATTCGAGTAGGATATCTTTATTAATATTTACGAAAATTTAGACATAATAAATTATGTTGTTCCAAAATTAGTGATCGGATGTTGTCTATGAGCAGTCTTCATCCGATTCTTCTGTTTCCCTCATCGAAATGGATAAAGGAACTACAAAGGAATAAAGGATACTATAATAATACTATAAAGGAATTATATTAATTGATAAATTAATAATAAATGCATAAGTGTAATAATAGGTTAATGTTAATAATAAAAATACTTTACTATTAAAATTAAAGAATAAAAATTAATTTAAAGTGCTTGAAATATATACATACTTCTTTCATATATTTAGCCACATCTTCACCAGAAATAAAATCTTTAATTTCAACGTTTTGAGATTCCATTTCTTGACGTATAGTTGCAGGATTCTAAAACAAAAAAAATAATTGTTGAATTCGCAAAAATAAACCATTTTCTCTTTTTTCTTTATAATTACTAAATTTTATAAATTTATTTATACATAAAAAAATAGTTTTTTTTTTCCCTCAGAATCAATTTTCATCAAGTTATCTCAGAAACTCTAGTCTGACTTAAAAAGTTATGTTTCATCATTTTATTTAAAATACAAAATTAAAATATGCATGTAAAATTAATTATAAATAATATAAACTGTGATTTATTATTCATTACCTGAGTCTTCACAATTATTTGAAATAAATGAGGAAGAAGTTTAGAACAATCAATATCTTTAATTTTAATAGCATCTCGGAATTGAGCCCAAGAAATGGATTTCGAAGTAATAAGTGGGGCTAAAAAAAATGAAAATACATTAAATAATAACTTATTATAGAAATATATCAAATCAAAATAATAATTTAGTTTTTTCGGTCCTGTTGAGCTTAAATCCATCATAGAGATCCGTAAATAAATTATCATCATGTTTAAATTATTTATTATATATATAAAATACTTAAGATGGAAAAAAAAATATTAAAAAAGTTTAATTACCAAGGAAATCCGCAGCAAAGTTCCAAAACTTGGGAACATCAATGATAATATCTTTAGCTATTTCAAATATATCCATAAAACTAAAAATATAAATAATATTAAAATAATATAAATAATTATTAATTAAATATAAAAATTAAGTTTAAACATACCCATTCAAGATATCATCAACTTTCAAAATATCATTGGATACAAGATGTATTAACATTTTAGAAATGCTTTCGCGAACATTAACCGATCTTTCAATTCCAAGGTTAAGTAAAATATTAACAAATTCAGATCGTTGTTCTTCAATTAATTCCTCAAGAACATTATCTGAGAGTTCCTTTAATTCAAATAATTATAATTAATTGAAAGAAAATAATAAGATATATATATAATTTAAAATCTATAAAATTCAGTAACGAGGAATTCCAAAATAAATCTTCAATGAAATTATTAAGAAAAAGAATATTCATCATATATATTACATATATATATATACATAAAAGTGTGTATGAATCAAGAAAATATAATTACTTTTAAATTGTCGTTTGATAAATATTCATCAAGAATATTTGATGTATGTAGTTTCAGTTGATTTTCATCTAATTTTACTGGAGCTTTCAATAGTCCAGATGTTGAATTGAGATTATGTGATGTATTTGGAGGAATAATTGGTCTTGTAGTTGGAGTAATATTTGAAGTTTGTCCAACTCCACTTGAAGATGTTACTGATGGGGATATCCCAACATTTGAAAAAGGGATAGAATTATGGGCATCTCTATGTGATGATGATGAATTATCCCTTGAATTAGAACGAGAAACCGGAGGAGTTGCTCTAGCTAAATTGAAGAATATTCAAATAAAATAAGGTATTGCTAAAAATTTAAATAAATAGTTTATTATCATTATTATGCATTTATGGTTTTACCTTCATTTTTATGTGAGCTAAGCATTCTTTTACGTTCACTTTCTACGTCCAATCCTAAAGTATTTGAAGATCTCATGAGATCTGAAGAACGT
Organism: Labia minor; assembly: GCA_963082975.1. Classification (NCBI taxonomy): domain Eukaryota; kingdom Metazoa; phylum Arthropoda; class Insecta; order Dermaptera; family Spongiphoridae; genus Labia; species Labia minor. Next base: position 87,992,203 of record OY720345.1, read on the forward strand.
TTATCATCACTTGTATCTAATGCAGCAAATTTGTTACTATTAAATGAAGCTGATTTTTTCTCATCCGTTTTCGTGGAAACTCCTCTGCGCCATTGTGAAAATTTGCCTTTATGGCCAAGTTCTAAATGGGTATCAAGTGAACCTTGCTATAGAAGGGAAAAACATTATAAGAAAAGTGAACTTTAAAACAAAATAATAATAAATTTATTTCAATAATGTTGATTATATTATATATTATTAGGATGTTAAAGTAAATTATTTATAATTTTCGAAATAATATATATTAAAAAATTATTTTGATGAAAATTTGAGATTATATTAAAAATAAAGTGTTAACTAACTAACCTTTAATTGTTTAATTTTTGTTAAATCAAAAGGAGCAGGCCTTCTCCAAGATACCGATTGCCATTCCTCATTTTCTGAAAAAAATTAATTTTTGATAAATTAATGAATTCACAAGAAACGAATATCAATCAATGGTTTTAATATATAATTAATGATAATTTATTTTTAAGGCAAATCTAACTTGAGTGGACATGTTTTTACATTATTTTTCATTTTAAAGTCAATAGGAGCGAACTTACTAAGTTTTCTACGATCTTGAAGTCTATCATCCTTTCGAGGAGTATTCATAGTATTTAAATTAAGAGTTTCTATCGTCTCTCTTTCACGATCAGCTTCTTTTTGAATTTGATCGATAGTTTTTGGATTAGATTCATCTCTTCTGGGAACCCATTTATTTAATCGCAATTCTTCCACATCTTGTACCATAAAACGGACCCGAGATGAAATTTCTCCTCTTCGATTTGCAAGCTGTTTCATTTGATCTATATAGGGACCGAGATCCTAAAAAAAATATTAAGATTAAAATTAAAAAATAATTATATATAATAGAAAGATTAAAATTATTAAATAATTACCTGATAATTATTATTACTTTTACTTTCAAGATCTTTTCCAATTGTCGTAAGTAATTTACATAGACATTCTAAACTTTCTTCATCACCTCCGCTTAGTAAATGTTTGATACATCGGATCATTATATTTACAGTCAACATCGATAATTTGTATAATTCTCCAATGAATCTAAAAATATATATGTAGTTATCATTTAGATAAATAGATGAACATATAAGAGAAGAAATAGAAACTTTAATTTATAATGTTCAGATTTTAAAATCGTCAAAGATACTCAGAAACTCTAGTCTGACATAAAAAATAGTTTCATCATTTAAAAATAAATTAAGAAATAATTTATCATATAAAATTATCATTATTTTATAGGCTTATCATTTTAAATAAATATAAAAATCATTAAATAAAAAAACAAATTAACAATAATTCATTATTAATTTTTTATACAACTTCTGATACACCCGACTTTAATAGAAGAAAAAGACAAGTGTTCTAAATAAATATTCAATCTTTCTTTTCTATTAAACACAAATTATTAGTACCTTATATTTCCCAAGGATTTCATTCGAATTTTTCTCCAATCTTCATCAAATTGCAATTGTAATTCTTTCTTTTTTTCCTAAAAATACAATTTTTTTCACACAATTATTAAAGAACGATTTATTAATATTTTCATTTTTTATTAATTATATTTAATCATAAAGAAATTACCCTTAAAATATTTTTAGCTTCACTACTTTCATTAAATAATGTAATAATCATTTTATTGTTTTATTTAATCTGTATATATAATATAATAACTTACGGGATCTACACAATTTTTAATTTCCTCAAGCTTTTTATCTTTATCAATTTCTGCTTCTTTATTTTTTTCAAATTCTTCTTGACATCTATTGATTAAAATTTTTCGAAAATTACTCGTTTCAACTTTTTCACCAGGTTTTGTATTGGAAGAATTAGGGACCGCCATGTTTTGAAGAACTTTACACATTGCAGCGTAAGCAACTGAAAATGATGGCTCATCGACGGCCTAGAAATATAAAAATAAAAAGAAAATAATAATTTATTAAAAAAATGTGATTAATTTAATACACACCTTATCGAAAACTAAATCGATTACACCTTTCAATCTTTGTGAATTATCAATCGGTAATTCTTTAACTTGATTTACCAAAATATCGAACTTTTGAGGTGTTAATTTATTCAAAACACCTCTAACTCTTTTATATAAATCGTCTGTTTTTTGAATTTCATTATCTACATTAGGTATGGAAGTTCCTTTAAATCTTCCAGGTTTCCAAGCATTATCTGATTCATGAAGCTTAACATCTTCTTTGAGTGATATTGAAAATTGAATTAAATTTTGTTTTCCTCCTTTGTTAGGCTTGCCTTGTTGACTATTTCGTTTTGATAAGGTTTGCTATCGAATATAAAAAAAAATATTTGTAAATTCATTTATATTTATTTTTATTAGTTGAGAAATTTTAAATTTTAAAATTTGATATATTTACAGGCCGTGCATTGTTTCCACTTCTCAAAAAAGTGGGTGCAAGCAAATCATGTTGATTACGAATATTGGATATTCGATCAAAAGTCCTTTGTTGAGAAGTCCAATCCTGTAAAATGAATAATTATATGATTATTATTACTTTATTATTATTATTTTAAAAGAATAATTTAATAATTATTTTTTTAAAATAACAAGTAATAAATAGAAAATAATTTACCCTGGTACTATTCATAACAACATCTAAATCTGGAAGATTATCAGGTTTCTTCTTTGATTCAGGATCATTCATTAACTCCAAAAGGAATTCTCGGCCATATTTCTTTTTACCAAGAGGATTAACCGGGCTCCATTGATCTAAATGTCAAAAATCAATTATTTAGAAATACAAAATATAAAAATGTAATTATATATATATATATATTGCAAATTTTGGCCAGGAATAAAAATTTACCTTGTGAATATTTAAGATTACTTCGAGGAGTTGGCTCCGTTTTGTTTACAACAGGAACTGAAGGTTCAGTTTTTGTTTCGGTTAAGTGATTAGTAGTTTCTGTAGTTTCTGTATTTATATCATTTTTATTATCTAATTTCTCTTTTTCATCATTTTCAGATGATTCATTAGCTTTAAGAAAAATGTTTGGAACAACGGCTAGTTTCTGCTCAAAATTATTATTTTGAATTGTAGGTGATTCAGGTCTTGAAGAAGAATTCGAAATACTATTGGATATATTGGAATTTTTATCTTCAATTTGTGAAGGTATATTGTTAGAAGTTTTAACTTCTAAATATTTTTCATCTTCTATACATGAAAGAACTTTCATTATAGTTGGGGCCTGGTTGGCAGATACAGGAGGAGATGGCTCTCCAGAAACAAGTTGATCAATTGTTGGAGTAGCACTATCCGACAATTCAGGCTCAACACTTTTGGAGTTTGTAGTGGAAACGGAAGTGTTTGTACTTCCAACTTGACTTCCTCTTTTGGATTTTTTCTTGTTTGAACCTGAAAATCAAATAAAAAAAAAACAAATTTAGAAAATGTTTATTTATATTAAAAATTAATTCAAAAATTCTGCAATAATATTCAATATATATAAGTGCAAAAAACTAAAATAGTTTTCAAAAATGCAATTTCTGCCAAGACAATTTCAAATTTTCTGAATAATATCAAAATGTAAAATAGAAAAATAACAACATTTCGAAATTTATTGACAATTACTTTTCTTTAATAATATATTATTTATAAGATATTATCAAATTTATAAATTTGCGTGGTAGAGAATTATATAAACTAATTTTGGAATTCCTAGTTAAATTTTGAATACAATTACAATAAAATGGTTTTATAACCTATTCATTAAAAAGAATTGTGCAAAATGAAGAAAATTTTAATGTAAAGTATTTAAAATTTCGTGAGTATTTAACCAAACAAAATCATTTTTCTATTTTTCAAAAAACTTTAGATTAAATTTGATAATAAAAGAAAGTCTTCTAGAATTGAAACTTTAAAAAGTTGGTTAATACATTATTTCAACAACTCTAGTTTCGTCATTTTAATAATTAAAAATATAAAACTATCTATTTCACTTATATGATACATAAATAAATGGTACTTACTTTCATCATCGCTAGAATTAGTGCTGCTACTGCTACTTATGTAGACAGCTTCTTCTTCTTCAGCCTGAGAATGAGTAGTTTCAGCAGGTTGAACATTTGATAAATCAGGCAACGGTGAAAATTCAACAGGTAAAGAATTATTTTCAGCTTTAGTGGTGGTGAAACCACTAGTAGGAATCGAATCTTTAGATGGAGAAGGTTTCACCAATCTGAAACCATCAATATTATATTAAAACAAAATATATTTTTCTAATTTACTTAATTTATTTTCAATATAATTTGTTTTTTAAAAAAGTCCCATTTTTAATGAAGACAATCTAAATTATATTTATTAAATATCCATAGTAAACGCATTTAACCAGTATCATTTTTGTAATATTTTATTTTTTTCTATGTTCTCTATAATAAAACTAATTTATGTGAATTTTAAATTCCTACTCTTATCAAATTTGTTTTTTTCACTTAAAATTTATAATATATAATAACTTTTATGGAATGGAATCATGATTACTATAATTAAATGTATGAATTAAATGGAATCAAATATATATCAAATGGGAAAATATTAGAAGAAAAATAATTGAATTAAAATATATTAGCATAAAAGACAAATTACTTGTTAAAAGAATGAAATATTTATAATTATAATAAAAGCGGATCATGAAATTAATATAATGAAATGAAAAAATGGAAAATTACAAGACTAGTTTCGAGAATTAAAATATTAAGATAGCAATTAAAGAAATTCTTGTTTATCAGTTTTAGATGTAAACTTTAAATGTTTTTGTGATAAAAAGTGATTTTATTTCCATTAATTTTATATATAAATTAATTATTTCTATTTTTATTAACTAGATCGAATATTTTATTTACGTTAAATATGGAACAACCTAAAAAAACTTATTATTGAAAATGATTTACCCGTCAAGATATCCCGCAGGAACAAAACGGCAAGATTCGTTAGATGCAATATTTGATAAGGGGATTTCCCTCGGAATTGGACCAGTATTACAAGACAAAGTCTCGTTTGACGGAGCATTGCTCCCCGGAGCCGCACTAGGACGCTCCCGATCTTTCGACTTGGAAGTTTTCTCAGAGCGTTTCTAGAAAAAAAAAATCAGTTTTAATAATAATCATAAAATTTGCTTAAGAATTTATTTTAAGAATCTCAATTTCGAGAATTTAAGGCTCGTGAATGAATGAACTATATAATGAATCTTTATAATATATTAAATCTTTGAACCTAATACCTGAAATATACCTAATAAATGAAAATTATTCATCGTTTTTCGATAATTGTGTTTAAAAATTGATGAATAAGAGAAAAATGTGTCTCTCTATGTTAATGTTAAAATAATAAAAATTTGAAGTGAAAATTATATACCCCCATATTTCTAATTTATTATGTTTATGTCAGGCGTGAAAATTAGTAAAAAATTTCAATTAATTTACCTTACAGAAGCAAAAACATTTGAGACAACCCATATTTAATAAATATCCCCTGATAAGATTACCAGGGTACTGCCTATTATTTCAAATTTATTATTGAAGAAAAAAAAATGGATTGTTAACTGGTAAACATAAACAAACTCGCTATATCTAAATTCTTCAAACTCCTTAACATGAATAAATACGCAATCACTAAAATTAATGCGTAACAAGAAAGCAGAAAAACTCAAAATGCGTCCCAATTACAAAGGACTAAATTTCCATAAACCTGGATTCTAACAGTGTATCTTGAATCTTATAAACCATACAAACATCATGATTTAAGTCATCGGAAATTATACAATGTGATGAGACTATTTTTTTGTCATCAACACACATGTTAATTATTACTGGGTGAACAGTGCAGGAGTCTGAGGTCCAATGATAACCCTGTACCTCATCTTGAATCACAAAAGAGAAATTCTCGCTGAAGTCACTTGATTGATATAATGACTTGATTTGGCGCGCAGTTATCCTTTAGACTTTTAAAATAGCCCGACTGACTTTTTGCAATATAAGAATTTGGGATCAATTTTTCTATTTTTGTTGTTAGTTCATCAATAAATCATCAATGTGTGTGTGGTTGAAGTTTGAGTTATCATCTGTGTCCTTTCTGTAGCTACCCACTGTTTGAATTCGATCCTATCTTCTTCCTCATAGTTTTCAAACTTTGTTTGTAAGAGTGCTGTTAAACTTTCCTTCGATGGACATTTTTAGGTAAAAATATTTTATTTAATATTAAAATGTCTAATTATTAACAATATTCAGTCATTGAGACTGGCACAACCTCATATTGCTCATAATTAATGTGTTGTAACTTGCAGTGGTCTTAGTAAATAGAAGGAGGCAAATACACAAAACTTTTATTTTATTAAATTAAAGCCCATTTCATGTAGATAATTTAGGAAAAAAAAAGTTCTTGATTATCTCATTCCCTTGTGGTGATATTTCATTTTACGCTAAACCTTGTTTGTAATTTTAAAATTTTATAATGTCCAACATATAATTTTTTTTTAAATATTTTGGGGTCCGTTATAATTTTTTTACAATTCCTCATAGTTATAAGAACATGCCTTAAAAATTTCAACAAGATAGGAGGTTAAATAAGTGAATGAGAAATTATTTTCTTCTCCAATACACGTTTTATTTGGACTTATCCGAGACTCGGAAATTTAAAAACGCCAATCTTTAAACTGCCATTACTGAAAAACTATGTGAGATAAAAAATTAAAATTTGGTGGTGTTTTTCATGTTTATAAATAGAACATATTTACCAATTTTCATAAAAATCTGAGATTTTGGGTGAAAAAATGACTATTTTCTGGTTGAATTGACGTGGAATGACCCTACATTGATTGTTTTGATAAGGATATATATTTTGAGAATTTAACATTAGATTTGGAGGTGTAGCCGAAGCAGTTGCTTGATAATAATTATGATGATTCTGTTGTCTTTGCTGGTTGGAAAATGAAAAGTTTGGCAGAAATTGTGGTTATTGCAAAGCTATAGTAGGAAAGAAAAAATCGCTGATGGAACTCTTATTACATTCTTTTTTTAATACATTTTGTCTGTTAAGATAAAATTTGTATTATAAATAAATTTTAATTAATTACAAATCATTTATCAAGAAGTTATTGTTTAAACCACTAAAAAAAATAATTAATTAGTGGAATTGGAGTAAAAGTATATTTTTTAAATAAATATATATATATATATCTCCAGGAACTGACAAGCCCTGGTTCTATACAGCCCTGCACCAGCAGGACTACTTCAAAAACAAGCAACCATAAGCAACAATAGATCGTGATGAGAATAACTCCAGGTGGTACCCAATTTACCCGTCACCTGGAGGATCCGGATCTTCACGAGCACACAAAATGAAGAATAAAGTTAACACCTAAAGAACATTCATATATGGGCCCACTTAACATCAATACCCTTAAATGTATGGGAGCTTTGCGTGATCCTAGATGGTCCAAACGCAAATAATAATAATAATATATATATATATATATATTTAATTTTATAAAATGTTCTTAGAAAATATTATTATCATAATACAGGGTTATGCATTATAATAAATAAAATTATTCAATGATATATATAAATGAAATCAAAATAAATACAAATAATTTTTATCTGTTGCAAAAAATCGTTGAAATTTGAACACTAATAAATTAAATTAATCTAAATTTATTAATTAATTATTGTATTTATTTTGTTTTCATCTTTTTTTTGACCCTCAAATGACTTTAAATTATAACGACACTGAAGTCGAAATATTTCTACCTGAAGAAGAATCTTCTGTAGACTCCGCACCAGTAAATAACTCAAGAAAAAAACGAAACATGGTTATCTCGGAAATAATTAAAGGTGTAAGACGAGTATTTGAAAGAAATGCCTCAGTCAAAGAAATACCTGAAAATCTTGACCTCTCAATTTCGGCCGTTTATAAATTAATAAAACAAAATAGGGAGGAAATAGTTTTTACTAAAAAAGGAAGAAAAAAGACATCAAATGGAGGAAAAAAAATAAAATTTCTCAATATCTCTTTAGAGATTCTTCATGAAGAATTGGTTTCTGAAGGAATTTTGAAGAGCCGAAATACCCACTCAAGGACCCTTAAAACCATTAAATATACTAGGAAAAAGCTCGTTAGAATTCAAATGAAACGAAACAACCAAAGAACAGTTGAAAGTAGACAACTGTATCCAAGAGGTATAGAATAACTTAATGACTCAAATTTGGTTTTTAAATAAAATTTTGTTTATATTTATTTTGAATTTATTTATATACTATTGAATAATGTTATTTATATTAATGCAAAACCCTGTAATGAAAAAAAACAAATAATTAATTTAAAAAAAAAATATGCAAAGCTTAAGGCGCCACAGGGTGAGAGGTTAGCGAAGCTGCCTCACATTCTCGTGGTCCCGGGTTCAAGTCTCAGGCCTAGCAAGGGAATTGCTCTATCTGGGGTCTATAGGACTTTGCATTGTCGATCCGACATACTTGCCCCCACCCCCTCCCTCTTCATCTCAGTATATCTACCAAGAAAATTAATATAATATTGTCTTCTATTATAACATATACAATATAATATGTTTAGTATAATATTTAATCAATAAATGTGTGTGTGAATAAATTAAAGAATAAATAAGAAAATAAAAAATAAATTAAGGCTTTGATATACTGAAATGATAATATAATTGAAAAGTCTTAAAAATAATTATTATTATATTTACATGAGCACAAATTAATGAATAATTAATTTGATTTTCTTATCATTAATTATTATATTTTTGATTCTTGAATGTTTGAGATACATATATATAGTGTATATTATTGGTTTACCTAAGTATAGCATATATGGTAGATATATATAATACATAATAATACATATAATATATTTATTTAATTGTGTTAGAAGCCATAGGAAAATAAATTAAAACGACTTTTTACATTTTAAGTCAATTAACCGGCTTGTAATTAAATTGAATTAAAAGATTAATTTGTCATGTTAACAAGATTCTTGAAAGAATTTAAATTAGCTTGAAGTTATCGAATTCTTTTAATAATTATCGATAAAAGTGTTTACAAAATTATTTTATCACATAATTTTAATTTACCTAAAGAGAGAGAAAAATAATAAATTTATAAATTTTAATAATATATTGAGAATTATAAATTTTTATAGAATTTTCGTAATTTTCGATAGTAAAACATATTCAATTACTTAATGAATTTTATTTCTTGTTAGTTTGATTGAAACATCAATGAAAAGGAAATGGTTTCTTTTTATCTCACAGGAAATATTTTATCTACTATAATATTCCCTTTACATTACAATATACATATTAGTGGTTTCGAGGTTTTATCATATTCATTTCAATAATAATATTAAAATTGCAAAATACTAATAAATAATTGGTAATAGTTATTTCCCTTTTTGGATAATTTATCATTTGGTCTGAAATCATCTTAATGTTTATTTTTTTCATCATGATTAAATTTCAAAGAAATAATCCATCCAGTGGCGTACCTAGGGGGGTGCGGTGGGTGCGGTCCGCACCGGGCGGCACTTATCTTATATTTCGTTATAGTTGTAAAAAGCAACTTATTCATTTCATATTTATTTTTTTTCTTTCTTGAATAATAAATGATTATTATGATTATTATAAGTTTACTATTTGATTTATATAAATTATGATCAACTATATGATTTCGAATATTATTCCTCGGTGTATATAAATGTATTTTAGTGTAAATTTTGAATTCTAATTCCAAGAACAGGATAATAATTTTATTTTATTCTATTCATTAAAATTCGTTGAATTCGTAAATGCATCTTCGGCAAAATTATCTTCATTCTACAATGAGTCAATTAAGACTACAAAATCTTGCAATATTGTCAAAAGAACAAGAAATTACAAATAATATAAATTTTGAGAGCATTATACACGATTTTTCTAGTATGAAAGCTAGAAGAGTAAATATTATATAAATATGTTTACGAGTGCATACAAATATGTGTAAAAAAATTTACTCTCTGTGTATTAATTAATATTGATTAAATAACTTAATAATTTATTTATGTGTATTAATTTATAAAAACCACTATTTGATTGACTTATAATAAAAAGGGCGGCAAACTGAAGATCGCCCCGGGCGGCAAAAGTTCTAGGTACGCCACTGAATCCATCCAAAATCTTGATTATAAATAAAATAAAAAAAAATTATATTTTTTAGGGGTTAAATGGAAGACTGGCATTTGCAATCGCAGCTGCAGCTCTTAGCTCATCATTTCAACATGGTTACAATACTGGAGTAATCAACGCTCCCGAAAAGGTAATTATTCACATATTTGTAAATAAAAGATATGTAGAATGTAGAGTATAATATTTATTCATACCCTTTCGGAGATTGGCTATCATAATGACTAGGATAGCCATAGAAGCTGCCAAGCCATGATGATTTTTCTTGGAAATGTTCCCGTTGCCTTCCGCATGTGTAGAACCAGGAACTGGAACCGGAGGCAGCTGATGTTAAATTGAATTTTATTAGAAAAATTTCAATTGAAAATGAAAATCCAATTATGAGATCAAAATTAAAACTATTTATTCATATAATTTTGAATGTTTTCGTGTTTTATAAATAAAAACAAATATATACATATTCTTTGAATCATTTTTTTGAACATTATTTTGTGTTATTATTCATTTTTTTTAATTTTTAAAAAAGGCCCGTAAAGTAAAATTTGACCCAAATTCCAATTTATATGATCTTAATATATTGTGAGAATTAGAATGAAAATGTCTATAATAAAGATATAAAGAATCATATATTTTAATTTTTATATAACCAAGAAATCATTTTTTCACTTAAAATATAGTTGTAAAGCCCAAAAATATACGACGAATAAAATTTTAGATTTTAATATTTTTAATGATATTTTTATTTTTAATACTAAATAGGCCTCTACCCCAAAGTAATGCTAACGCGGTTCCAGGGTAGAGGGCTCTGATGTGAAGGAGGTCAGTCTATCAATTATTATTGGTGAACAGAAATATTGAATTGACCTTTTTCTTTCGAATATACCTTCGTGGATAATAATATCCGAGAGAATCTTGTACGAAGTTGTCAAAAGAGAAATTCCTCTATATTTATTGCAGCCCCGTTTTATTTTCTTTTTTTAAAAAGTGGGATAATAATTGCCTCCTGTCATTCTAATGGAATCTTTTCCTAATGCCAAATTGAAAAACCTAATTTGTGCATACTGTATTTAATTAATTCTGCATGTATCCTATCTATTCTCGCTGCTTTATTATATTATTAAATTTTCCTATTATTATTTCTACTTCATGTATGTATAACATCGGTTCTTAATTTCTATTGAATCTACCGTTAAGGTTTCTGTTCTATTAAATACTTCCATTCATCAAAATAGTTTCACGATATATTTTTAATATCATCCACGTCTGTTATTTAATTATTATTATTATCATCTCTAATTAAATCAAATTGTGCCTGATAACCCTTTTTGATACTTTACATTTCTAAATATAAATCTTTGCTATCTCTTCCTTGGGACCACTTTCTTCTATCTTTAATTCTTTCTATCTTCTATTAATCTTTTATTATTTACGATTTCCCTTTCTTTGATTTTAATAATTTTTTTTTTTACTATTTTTCTTTACATTAATATATTTCAACCTATCTAATTTGAGTTTATTACTAATCCATTGTAATTTATTTATTTTCTTATTTTCTATTAATTCTAAACATTCTTCATCGGATTCTTCATTTTGTTATTTTTAAAACCTATTCTATTTGATGTTCCCGTTTTAATATTGTTCTTTATTTTGTTCTATATTTCTTCTGGTTGGCATCATCTATCTCGTCATTTTCTTAATGATTATTATTATTATTATACAGGGTCATCGAAAAAGGTGGATGGGATTTTATTGTACACCTATTCGATAAATAAACACGTCATCAACCCGAAATTAACGAGAGAGTGAGAAGCATTATAGATACTTTGAGTAGCATTTACTCGAAGCCAGTGGATTCATTCTTGCCGTGCACCGCCATTACCGTGCGACTCGACTGGGTCAGTCACTTCAGAGACGCCATGACTACCGTGCAGCAGAAAGCACAGTGTGTTTTGTCGTATCCTGAGTTTGTGCAAAATCCTCTTAAAGCTATTGTACATTCAAAAATTTGTCCATTGCATTGATTGAATTAAGAATATAAATAAATATACAATTTCTCTTTAACTCTTAACTTTAAATAAAATAATACGACATTTATATATGATTATTATAATTTTAGATGATAATAAATATTGTATAAATAAATGATTAAGTTAACGAATAAATAAAAACAGAGAACAGAAAAAAGGTACGCACCCAATGCCAGGACGCGTGTGTCCGAGGCATTGGAGTCAGCAGCAGTATATGAACCACATATGAACTGACGCCATTAGAGAAAGTACCACATTTTGTTTAACCCTGTATTTATGAATAAAAAATATTATTTCTTTATCTATTACAAATAAATAACTGTGTTAAATGTTATTCAAATCCTTTTTTTAAAATTGCGAAGAAACAAGAACGAACAGTTTAATCAATATAATGAAACTGGAAGTGTTGATATCAAGAAATCTCCAGAGGGCGTTTAAGACTGTAATGTGTCCAAAGTTCATTGCAACTGTCACTCCTGCAATGCTTCATAACACGTTACGGGAGATTCATTATCGTCTATAGAAGTCTGCCGAGAGACGGGGGGGGGGAAGCAAATATCGAAATTTTTTAGAGTAAATTAAAAAAGTTTAAAATTTTCTGTGTGTTTTTAATGTATAAATAAATATTCTATGATTTGTATTACAGCTTTTATTAATCTTCGAAATCCCGTCCAATTTTTTCGATGTGATCCTTAATAATATCTATAACAATTATTATATTTATTAAAAAAAACAAAAAAACTAAATATACATTCATAGTCTCTAGGTAAGTAATACATTTTCTTTTTTTAAGATAATTCTTATTTTTTAATACTTTGATATTATGTTAATATAATAAAAAAATAAAGAAATGAAAATGAACAAATTTGATCATACAAATTTAATAGTAATATATTTCATACTACAAATTTTTAATAATATTAATTTATCATATCTTAATTTAAAAAAAAAAGAAGAAAAGATAGGTACACTGAGATAAAATTTGTTTTTTTTTGTTCTACTATTTACAGTGTTTTCTTACATACAAATTATTACTTTTCATAGTGTGTATACAATTTAGAGTTCATCTTTTTGGGATTTTTGTATTTTATTTAAAGAATTCCAAAATTCCATTCTTTCTTCCAATAATCCAACACGTTCTTCAAGAGTGCTGGAATTTTCGATATGTAAATATCTTAATGGTTTTGTATTACTAGATTCTAATGGTTGCCATTTAATTCGTGGTGGTGGTTTTCTAATAAAAAACAAAAAACAAATAAAAAATAATAAAAAAAAAATATTAGGAAATAGTTATACAATAGTAGAATAGTAGATAATTATTTTTATTTTTTTTTATTTTTTTTATTTTTTATTAAATATTATTTTACACATCTAATGTAAAATAAATTTCTTTTACCTATAAGTTATTCATTATCTATCTTTATAGATTATTAAAATATTAAAGTGTAGATAAAATGATACTAAAATATTAAATAGTTATACAAGTACATAACCAATGAAATAAAATAATCTATCAATATCTAACTCTGTGGCTCTAGGGAACTCGAAAGTTCTTGGCCGCAGCAACCACACTTTTCCAAGTATCCCTATTCTGAGGCACAACCCTCCAATCTCTACCCTCTCCAATCTCCCTTTCTACATTGTCCTTGGTCTTCCAAGCGGGCGTTTCCCACTCGGTCTCCCCACCAATATATTTTTCGCCATTCTTTCTTCTCCCATTCTAGCCACGTGCCCTGCCCATCGCAGCCTTCTCGATTTTATATCGTTAACTATAACTGGAGATCCACATTATGCACTCTCCGCCATTCTCAGGTAACCTCATCTTTCATTGATCCATTAAATGTTGCAAAGAATCCTATTCTAAAATGCTCAAAATCTACTCTCGTCTCCTAAGGTCATTGACCCATATAATACAACAGGCAAAATAATTGTTTAATATATTTTAATTTGATCTCCTTTCATAATAATTTTGACGAAATAAGCCCCTTTACTGCATGATAACCGGCGTTACCCGATTGCACAACCTCGGTTTAAATTCTTCTCGAATATTATTATCCTTCGTTATTTCAGAACCTAATTATATAAATTTTTCTACATTTTCGAATTCTATATTTTGTATGTTAAGTCTTTAATAAAATAATAATGAAATATTTTCAAATGAATTAATTAGAGTTAATCACAATGAATATTTACCCATTTTTAGCAAATTCCGTCCATATCTCTGTCATTAAATCAATCATATTATTATCTTCTTTACTTCTTACATGATCTTTCATAAAGAATTCATATGGAAATAGAAATAATAATTCATCTCCGTGACAAACTCCTAAATTAAAAATATAATAATTTTAAGATTATTTTTTATTTTTTTTTTCATTTACTTTTAATATTAATTTACCATTTCTTAAATGTTTTTGTCCAAAGAAATTTTCAAGGGATTTATCACCATTATAATTAAAATAATAAAAATATGTTTGACTGTTTGGTCGAATTGTAAGATGACGGGCTGATCTAACGATAGATTCTGTGAACCAAGAATCTGTGAAAAGCTGTAAAATATACATACCATATACTAGTTAATTAATTAATAAATTAATAAATGACTTTGCGTTAATTTCATTTCATTATAAATAGTCAGCCAAATTGATTGTTTGGATTTTTTGTTTTATTGTGTTACACTTACATCTATTAATGCTTTTGTACTATCATTTCCAATTTTATTATTATCAAAATAAAATTCCATAATTTTGTTTGTCATTTCTTTAGGATTTGAACTAGTATATTTATAAAATAATGTTAATGGTAAAATTTCTTCATGTTGATTAGCAAGTTGTTTATATTTATCAAGATCATCTAAAAATTCTGAAATAAAAAAAAAATATATTATATATATATATATATACCATATATCAATTTATTTAATTCCAATAAATATTAAATAGAAATATTAGAATCAATTTATTCATAGGTGTATTTGATAAATTAAAAGTTAGAAAATACAAAAACACCGGAGACACATACCGTAAATACTTAAATCTATAAATAACAATATACTAAAATCCGAAAATGTATAAAATTTGATTGAGTAAGTGAGACAACAATAATTATTAAAATGAGCTGAAAGTGTTTAAAAATGGAAATGAAGAAATGGATATAATTTAGAAATTTCACATTATACCTATACAAATGTTGTTGTTTACATATATGTAAGTTCGGGTTTGGCCACGGGAGGGCGTTGGATTGAACAGAGCCAGACACACACGAACAGAAAGAAACAAGCATTCATCATAGAAGCACCTATCCACTATTATTTTGTTATATATTTTTCCCTTATGAATTTAACCAAGTTACGCTACCAAGAGACTTGAGATTTGTTTCTCTATACATTTCAGGTACTAGCTTGGCCATTTTAAAATCAATGTACATATGTAAATAAATATCTCTATACATTTCAGAAACTACATCTCACTTCTTTTATCTCCAAATAAATCCCTCACTTATAAAACAAATCGAGCTTCTTCCGAGATGGCAGCGAAGGTTATAATACATATGGTCAAGGAGCAAGTTGATGGCGCTATGGTGAGTTCCTTCCACGCTATCAGTTTCCAGGGCTCTTCCCTGACTTACTTATTTCCTGAAAAGTACCGTCACGAATCTCATCACCTTAAGCTGATGAAATTAAGCGTTATTCAGGCAGCCTGTAAAAGTATGACAAGGGTCGGGAATTTCAGAAACCCAAAGGTGGCTCTAGATGAAGATATAAGGAAATTATATTTAGACAATGATGATAATTTCATTTTTAAAGACGAAATGCTTGAAGAACAATTAAATAATTCTATTAATTTAACAAACATGGATAACACCATTGACATAAATAATTCAATCCACGTATTAAAGGATATTGAAAAAAAATTCAATTTAGAAATATTTTTAGGCAAAAACCAAGATGTCGATGTATGGATTGAAAAATTTGAAAAAGAATGTTTGAGGTTCGATCTACAAAATGAAACAATAAAAATTCAAGCATTAAAATATTTTTTGGCAGACATTGCTAAAAATTGGTATGAATTAAATCTAAAAAAAAATCTACATTTATGGGCAGATTGGAAAAAATCAATCTTATTAACTTTTCAAAAGAGAGGATGGTCCCAAGTTAGAAAAGCTTTTAATTTTAAATTTCTAGGGGGCTCCATAATAAGTTATTGCATTGAGAAAGAAAATCTTTTAATAGATTCGGACCCTCATATCTCAGAACAAACTAAAATTAATTTAATTGTCATTGGATTACCATTAAAAATTCAAGATGAATTAGATAAATTTCAAATAAAGAAATCTGATCATCTCATAAGTATATTGCAGAAATATGAGAATATTCCATTACATAAAAACAACATTAATATAAAACAAAGTAATAAAATTGAATGTCTTGAATGTTTAAAACTAGGTTTTTCTAAGAGATTTCACCCAGTGCAACTATGTAGGAATATTCAAAATAAAACACGCCCAAAAGTAATGCTTGGTGAAGAACAATTTAATGAATTGGTTAAAAAAAAACTAATTATGCCCTGCGATAAAACCCAGCTGATTAAATTAAATGTAATAATTAATAAGAATAGATATTTAAAAGGAATCTATGACACCGGTTCTAATATATCAATCATCAATTTAAATGTGGTGAAAGGATTAAATGATAAATTGAAGGACCACAATAAAATTTTATTCAAAACATTAGCTGGTTTTTGTCGTGTTGATGGACAAATTTCTTTAAAATTAAAAATAGGTTTAATAGAAAAACAAGTAAATATATTCTGTATTAATAATAATAAATTTTCCTTTGAATTGATTCTGGGATTAGATTTAATAACGAAATTTAAACTATGTCAAAATAATGAATTAAAAATATTTCAAAGAATAAATTTTAAAAATATACCGTTAAATAAAAATAAAGATATTAAAAGCTTAGAAAATAATTCAAACCCATTTAAAAATAAAACCTTAACAAATGATTTCTCCTTAAACCATATTAATAAAAAAAATAAAATTATATTTAATAATACATTGTATAATATAAATATAGACGAATATATAAAATTAGAAGAATATGGACACTATTTAAATCATTTAAATGCAAAAGAAAAAGATAAAACATTTTTATTATTAAAAGAAAATAATGAATTATTTGCAAAAAACAAATTCGATGTAGGAAAAATAAAAGATACAGAGGCTCAAATAAAATTGCGTGATTATCAATATATATATAAAAAACCCTATAGATGTTCTGTCACAACACAGAATGAAATAGACAGTCAAATAAAAAAACTTTTAGAAATGAATCTAATTGAAGAATCAAGCTCGCCTTTTGCGGCTCCAGTAACATTGGCTTATAAGAAAGACGAAGGAAAAAAATCACGCCTATGTATCGATTATTCATGTCTAAACAGGATTTTATTACCTGAGTCTCATCCTTTCCCAAGAATTGATGATATAATGATAAAGGCAGGAAATTGCAACTGGTTCACGGCATTGGATGTTAATTCGGCCTTTTGGTCTATACCATTAAGAAGAAAGGATAGGGAAAAGTCGGCCTTTGTAACACAAAATGGCCACTTTCAATGGAATGTACTCCCATTTGGACTTCGAGCTTCATCTGGAATATTTCAAAGAATTCTTGCAAATTCCATTAGGAGAAATAATTTAAACACGTTCTGTATGAATTATATTGACGACATCCTTATTTTCTCCGAAAGTTTTGAAAAACATTTAGAACATTTAAAGTTAGTTTTTAAGATGTTGAAAGAAGAAGGTTTTAAGCTGAAATTATCAAAATGCAATATCGCGAAAAATGAAATTAAATATTTAGGACATATTATTAAAAAAGGCAAAATAAGACCTTTAAAAGATAACTTGATAGCAATAAAAGATTTCAAAATTCCAAAAGATAAGAAAAATGTACGGCAATTTCTTGGTAAAATAAATTTTTATTATAAGTATATAGACAAATCGGTAGAATTGTTAGAACCTCTTCATAATTTACTAAGAAAAAATGTAAAGTTTGAATGGACGGACAAATGTCAGAGTGCTTTTAATAAAGTAAAAGAGCTTTTATGTACCTCGCCAATATTATTAATTTTTAATCCAAATAAGAAGAGTTACATATTTACGGATGGATCGTCGGAAGGAATCGGTGCAATATTGAAGCAAAAAGATGATGAAGGATTCTTACATCCAGTAGCCTACTTTTCAAAAAAACTAACTCCACTACAAAAGAAAAGAAAGGCTATCTATTTGGAGTGTTTAGCTATAAAGGAAGCTGTACAACACTGGCAATACTGGCTAATAGATAAACCATTTACAGTCATCACAGACCACAAACCCCTGGAAAATTTCAAAGTAAATGCAAGACCAGATGAGCCCCTTGGTGAATTAATTCTTTATCTTTCCCAATATGACTTTGAAATCATTTACGCCCCTGGCAGCACAAACACTGAGGCCGACGCCCTTTCCAGAAATCCAGTCCTCAGTGATTGTCATAATGAAGATGTCATCAAAGTGGTAAACTTAATAACACAAGAACAAATAATGGCAGACCAAAGTTTAAATATCACTGAAATAAACAATTCTAAAAACATTATAAATGAAAAAGGAGTTTATTTAAAGAAAATAAATGATGACAAAAGAATATTTGTATCTATGTCCTTAGGAAAAAAAATAATAGATTTAACTCACAACTACTATGGTCATATAGGGGTAAAACATATGTTAAGTAAAATTAGACCTGAGTACTATTTTAAAGGAATGGATTTTTTAATACGAAAGTATTGCAGAGAATGCAAGGCATGTTTAGAAAATAAGTCAAGAAGAGAGAGATTACTCGGAAAAGCATCCATTTTGGGTCCAGCAACAAGACCCTTTGAAATCATGTCCCTGGATACAATAGGGGGTTGCAAAGACAGATATACAAAAAAAAGATACATGCATGTGCTCATTGATCATTTCTCAAGATTTGTCTTTATTTTAACATCAACAACTCAATCGTCAAAAGATTTTATTAAACTTATAAAAAAGGTTGACGATTCGAACCAAATAGATAACCTGTTGGCGGATCAGTATCCTGGGATAAATTCGGAAGATTTTAAAAAATTTTTAACTAAGAATAACATAAAACTGATTTTCACATGTACTGATTGTCCGGAGTCAAATGGTTTAGTTGAACGAGTGAACCAGTCTTTAACAAATAGGCTGAGGATAAAGAGAAATGATTCTAAAAATAAAGGAAAAGGATGGGCCGTTTTGGCAGAAGAATGTGTCAGAGAATATAATGGAACAACACACAGTTCCACCAGATTCTCTCCTGAATATTTACTACTTGGAAAACATTCAGAGATAGTTCCAGAAGAATTTAGCAAGGAAAGAGATCTGGAATATGATAGAAAAGAAGCTTTAAAATTCTCGAATAAGTCAGCTGAAGAAAACAGATTCAGAATAAATAAAAAAAGAAGGGATTATTCATTTAGGAAAAATGACTTAGTTTATGTAGAATTAGGAAATAAATTAAATAGAGACAAGCTAGACAAAATTCGAGACGGGCCGTACAGAGTTATAGAAAGAATATCAAACTCTATATATAAAATAGAAAAGAATAAAAAAAATAAAAAATTTTCCTTATTTCATATTAAAAATCTTTTACCCTTTACAAAATAATGTGACGGTACTTTCTTTTGTGGGGGAGATGTAAGTTCGGGTTTGGCCACGGGAGGGCGTTGGATTGAACAGAGCCAGACACACACGAACAGAAAGAAACAAGCATTCATCATAGAAGCACCTATCCACTATTATTTTGTTATATATTTTTCCCTTATGAATTTAACCAAGTTACGCTACCAAGAGACTTGAGATTTGTTTCTCTATACATTTCAGGTACTAGCTTGGCCATTTTAAAATCAATGTACATATGTAAATAAATATCTCTATACATTTCAGAAACTACATCTCACTTCTTTTATCTCCAAATAAATCCCTCACTTATATATATATGTAAGTAGAAATTCAAAATTAATTTAAATTTTTACCATATAAGAGTATTAATTATTAAAACTACAATTCTATATGCTATGCTATATAAATACTATATTTATAGTAAATGTTGATTAAATAATTTAATTAAATAAGAAGAATTGAGACTGAGTCAACCCAGCCTCCGGGAACAACATTGGGGAAAAGCTACTTGACAAGAAAATCAAGGTAAAGGTTGAGAGGACCCGTTCTACTGATCATAGGACACCTCATTAATATAACCGGCTTGATAGCTGTTGTCCTTGCGTAGGGCGTACAAAGTCAGAGGTTTTTTTTAAATTAAATAAGAAACGAGAAAGAATAGATAAGAAGCATTGTATATTTCTATTGATAAAAAAATGAAATATACTAAATATTCAATTTGTTATTATACATTAATTTATAAAATAATAAAAATATTTTAATAAAAATTATTACTTATTTTCATAATTATAAATCATTTATTTATTTATTATTTTGAAAGTAATAATTAATATTTTATTTTTTCAATCTCATTCTTACGCGTTATTTGTAAAATTCCTTCTTCAGAATTGAATCCAATCATAACAGGAACAGTTGATAGTTGAGTAGTATTTTTTAATAACTCCATTGGATGATCTGTAAAGAAGCGTACATTTCCAGCCTCTTTGTCTTCAATAACAGCCCTAAAGGTAAACATAGGAAATCTATCCCATTCCTAAATTAAAATTAAAATAATAAACTTTATTCAAAAATAAATTATCTTTCAAAATTATTTTATTATTTGTACTATACTACATATTTGTAGGTATATCGTTTAAGTATGTGTATTATATAATTAATCTACTATAAATAAATTTATTTGTTAATGTTTATAAGATTTATTTTGGAATATATAAAATTAAAATACCTCAAAGATTGATAAAGATTCAATAATATCTTCTGCTTTTCTAGTTCTCATACATTCAATGAGTTTGTCTGATGTTAAATCTTCACAACCCAAAAAAGCTGCTAAACGTTTTGTTTTATCTTTGAGTGAATCGGCAAAGAACCATGGTGATAAACTTGATCCTGACTGAATTATTCCACGATGAAAGAGTCCTAGAAACATTATTATTTTAAACATATTTTTATTTTTATTATTATTTATTTATACAATAGAATCTCGATAAGTTAAAGTCCAAGGGAAACACAAAATATTTTAAGTTATAGAGTTTTTAAGTTGCCAAGGATCTATGTTATGGATAGGCGAATAGGTTAATAACACTTTTTTAAAGGCTAAATCATGTCGTTTCTTAAAATTCTCTAAACAGCAATTGACGGCTTTCAAATTTTGATTTAACAAACTCTTCAGCTTTTTCTTTCAGTATGGGTCCACTAACACTGATGTTTTTGTTTCGACACTGTTTGAATCACGTAAACAAACATTGTTAAGGGAATTCAGCAATTTTTCGTTTTTTACATTGAAGACTTTCTCCTAATTCTTATTTCTTCAAGTTTTAAGCTTCTGAGGGCCAATTCAGAGATTACTTATTTAAGTTATCGAGGTTGCGTATTTTAAGTTATTGAAGTTTTGGGCTCTGATGGGAAGGGAACATATTATTTTTTGAAGTTATACAGGTTTTTAAGTTACCGAGGTTTGAGTATTTATAAATAAATCAATACATAAATAAATAGATAGATAGATAGATAGATAAATACTTAGTTATATGAAGGATAAAAAGAAAAAAAAACCTTTAGATAATGGAGAAAATAAATGAGATTCCACTGAAGAACCTCCAGCAGATTCACCAAAAATCGTTACAAGATTTTTATCCCCACCAAAATGATGAATATGCTTTTGTATCCATTTGAGTGCAACAACTTGATCTTTAAGACCTTCATTTCCTGGACATATAGCATCACCCGTACTTAAAAAACCTAGAATAAATATTTTATTATTATAATATTATTATTATTATATTATTAAAATATTGAAAATATTGAATTTTGATTTAAAAAAAAAAAAATAATTTCTCACCAAAAGGGCCCAATCGATAATTAATTGATACATATACAATGTCTTTATCTAAAAGGAATGTTGGTCCATAGAAATCTTTATTTCCTGATCCAGCTTCAAGACCACCTCCATGAAAATAAATCATTACAGGAAATTTTGTTTTAGTTGATATCTAAAACAATCGATGCAGGTATACAATAAAAATTCTCTTTTTTCTATTATCATAATATATAATTAAAATAGAATAAAATGGTTTGCTTACATTTGGTGTGTATACATTCAAGTAAAGACAATCCTCTTGTCCACGTAATTTGATGTCTGGAACAAATATGGTGCGTTGAATACAAATTGGCATTTGAATGTTTTTTCGGACAGTGGTCCATTTTGTTGGAGGTTGCGCTGGCTTTATGTAACAAATGAAAAATAATAATCATTATTCAATATTTTCAAACATTTTAGAGTTGATTTGAGTTTAAACATTTTTAAATAAATATAAACTAATATAAAATTTATAAATTTGTAAATTTAAGTAATTCTTTGGGTAGGAAGCGACAGAGAGACATCATCGCTAACTGTTACGACAGTGCCAGGAGCATACATCGAGGCCAACCAAGAAGTTGCTTGCCAAGAGAAAATGTATCATTGAATATCTGGAAAGAACCGCCCGGAAAATCAACACTTATTTCGTCTAACCCTAAACTCTATTCTAGTATCAATTAACAGCTATGTGATCGACCCTTTATCAATTGCAATTGCCAAAAAAATGTAAAATTTGATATATCCATATTATTAAAATAAATTAACTTTATCTTATAGTTAATTACTAAGTCATAATTTCTCATGAATCTTATTATAATTATATTCATTTCTTTCATTATTAAATATTAATTTTATTACCATTTAATGATTTATTTTAATCTGAATGAATTCAAATTTACCTTTTCCCTTATTAACCATCGCTAGATTCACCCAACTATTTCAAATTAATAATAAACAGAGTTCTACCAATTAAATTAAAGATCAATTTTATTAATTTTAAACCCATTTTTTTTTAATAACCTAACCCACACTAAGCCTCCAAAATACGATAGATAATCTATATATATCGAAAGAGGGAGTGAAAGGTAAAGAAAGAGAGATAAAAAAGTACCAGTTTTAATTTAAGTGAAATAATAATTAAGTAATTTTACTTGGAAATATATTTATTTAAAAAAAACAACAACATAATTATAAGAAAACTTTTAATTACTTAATAAGAAAAAAAAATGTATATATAGAAAGAAAAGAAAAATTAAATCTATAAATAATATTATATAAGAATTTAATCAAAAATTGGTGTTGCGAAAAAGATTTTTCTCTTGACATTGAAATATAAAACAAAATAAAAAGATAATATTATATATATATATATATATAATGTAAGAGAGATATCAAAAAAATATTTAAATATTCTCCAAATATTTGATAACCTATATAACTTTTTACTATCATTAATTTATCAATTTTTAATATATAATTTATTATTATAAATTTTTTGATAAGTTAATAAATTATAAATATTTCTTAAGAATTCAAAAAATTTTAAATTACTAGATCCATTTCAATTGATTATTTTAATAAATAATTTTTCTATAGTTATATCAATACATGATCATAGAGAAATGATAATGTTTAGTTTTTTAAATGAGAAATTGTGAAAATTTTATCAAATGTTAAATATTATTAAACATTTAACATTGTCAAGAAAATTTTATTAATTATTAAATAAAAAAAAAATCTCTATCTTGACTTTTTTTAATTTTTTTTTTTTTTTTTTTTTTTTTTAACATTTCAAATTCTTACATTGCCTCTTGTAAAGTTTTATACACGTGCTTTTATTAATTAAATGTTTGTGGTGATTATTTTAAGTTAAGTTATCAATTAAATTCACGTTGAAACATAAATAATAATAATAATAATATTAATAATAATAATATGCCAAGAATTTCATTAATATAATAAAGAATTTATTCGTTTGTAGAATATAAAAAAAAATTATAATAAATTTTAGTGTTTATTCAATATTTTTATTAATTTATAACACGCGAACTTTTTCATTAGTATATGAAAGTTTTTATGAAATTAAATCTATTTATTTATATGTTTGTTTAATGACTTTTGTAAATTTTATATGATATTTGATTTAATATCTAATTTAATTTTTAATCCATTTGTAAACGTAATAAATAAATAAATTTTTAAATATATTTGAAATATATTAATAATAGTATAAGTAGTATTAATTGTCAAAATAGTAACATAATAATAGTATTATATTAACTGCATTTTTTGAATTTTCTTGCATCAAAATTTCATTAAATTTATTATATACTTGCTTTCACAAGATTCAATGAACCACTTGTTAAGAACATATGACCTAAATTAGTGGTTCTCAACCTTTTTGAACCAAACGCCCATTTCGTAAGGCCGGCTTCATAATTTGCCCCCCCCCCCCTATAAATTTTAAAAGATAAAAATTGCATGATAATCCCTAATATAAGGTAGGCCTTTTTTTTAACCATATTGAAACAAATTGAAAAAGCGGAAATGTTTAAAAGCCTGTTCGCAAAATTTTTTTAGAGTTGAAAATGATTTCGCTCCCCAAAAATAACTTATCGCCCCCAAAAATCGTATAGTCAAATATCGCCTAGATTGAGAGAATCACTATAACACTAAAATTATATTAATATTTATATTTAATAATAATAATAATAATAATAATAATAATAATTTGTCATGTTTATCTAAATATAATATAATATATAAATGAATGCAATCTATAAAGAGATAAATTAAAAAATAGAAAAGTAAAAAATATGTGTGTTTTACCGCAAATCGCAAATCTCCAATTGGTGGTTTTGCATATGGAATTCCAGTAAAAGCAATAAATTCCCTTCCCAATCGTGATTTTAATATTTCCCCACTTAATGGTCCATCCGAAATGTTGACATTAACAGATTTACTTGTTGAAAAGAGACAAGTTAAAATTGCGAATATTACTAAAATTGTTATGGGACTAGTAGATAGCATTTTTGCAACTGGCCAAGCTTCGAATGTTACACACGCCTAAGAAACCAGTTTTGTCTGCTGTGCTGTGTGTGTGTGTCTCCCTCCTCCTTTTTCTCCTACCAATTCAACTTTAGCTAGTTTATATATTTTAATACGTATCAAAAAAATATCAGTGTATTTTAAATTTTTAAAATATTCTATTAAAGTTAAAATAATAATTTATAGAATTTTATTTGATATATCATACATACATTAAATGTAGATAAATTAGATTGAAATAAACATTTGAATGAGTTGTGTCATGATTCAACATTTCATTTCATTCGGGTTCAGACAGAGCAACAAAGCATAAGTGAATAAACATTTGTATATTAGATATAATTTTTTTTTTTTTTTTTTTTTTTTTATAGTAGGTGAAATGCTTTTACACACAAGACATGCTAGACGGTCTACCGACTAAAACATCTACTCCTTTTATTTTATTTTCCAATCCTGTTTTCATGATAGGAATCGCCTATCGCATAGGTTCTTAAACTTATGTACTCCACGGACCCCCACTTGAAAAAATTTTTTTTGACGGACCCCCATCACAACTTTAGGTACTTTACGTCATTTTATTAATTAATTTCTGGCTTACGATCTCATAAGGACAAGGATATATGATGAATATTTCTAACAGTGATTGGTGAATAACGATTTTTTTGCATATTGTAGAACACATTTTATTAGAAATTATAATATTGAAGAAAGAAAATACAAACATTGTCATAGCAACAAATCTCACAAATTATAATGGGTACTTACATTAAATTCATATAAATATTTTATAATTTTTTTCAGAAAATATTAAATAAGAAATATTTTAAAAAATAACTGCATCTATCTCATTAAATATAACTTACATATTTAATGAGATGTATGCAGTTGTTTTCTTGAAACAAGAATCTCAATATCTGGCTTAATATTGGAAACTTTTAATCTAAGATCCGGCTCTACATTTAATTTGTTTCTATATTTAGACTTAATATAAAATAGTACCGAAAAAGCTTGTTCGCATAAATATGTTGTGCAGAATGGAATCAAGTGTTGAAGTGCTTTATTTGCAAGCGCAGGATAATCTGACCTGAGAAGTAACCAAAAGTTGCTCAATTCAGTTTTGTTAAATTTTAGTTTATAAGTTGTATCACATGATAATTCCACGAGAATATCTTGTTCAGGTGCAGATAAATGTTTAGCATTTGTAATTTCCATATTAAATGGATCTCTGATCCAGTTATTGCAAGGATCAGGAGTAGAAAAATACTTCCTGAAGTTGCTTTTCAAAGTAATTAAATGTTCAACAAATAATTGACGCGTTTGATTAAGCAATTTTTCACTGGAGCTTTCTATGAAATCATTGAGAGTTGGAAAAGACTCATATACACCGTTCTGGATGCGTTTCGACCACAAGTCGATTTTTTTAATCATTGCTTCTATTTTATCTTCAACTTTAAATATATTTACAACAGTACCTTGCAGGCTCAAATTAAGTTCGTTCAATTTTGTAAAAATATCAGTCAAGTAAGCCACCTTAGCTAACCAGATAAAATCATTGAAACATTCGGTCAGTTCAAAATGCGCATCTATTAAAAACAATCGTATTTCATCTCAGAGCTCAAAAAGGCGAATGAGTACTTTCCCGCGGGACAACCAACGTACATCTGTATGTAATAATAAATGTGTATGTTGACTACCCATTTCCTCACACAAAATTTTAAAAACTCTGGAATTAAGTGGACGAGCCTTAATGAAATTGACAATTTTAACTACTTCGTCTAATGTTCTTTTCAAATCTGGTGACATATTTTTGGCTGCTAATGATTCTCTGTGAATGCAGCAATGATTCCAAACAACCTGAGGCGCAACATTTTTAATAAGAGCAATCAATCCAGTTCTTGTACCTGACATTGCACGAGCACCATCAGTGCAAATTCCAACACATTTTGGCCACTCTATTTCATTTTCGGTTATAAAATTATTCAAACTGTTAAATATGTCATTAGCTGTCGTTCGTGAAGGTAGTGAATCACAAAATAATACATCTTCTTGTATTTGATTTTCAAACTCATATCTAATGAAAGCTAACAAATTGGCATTATTAGTGACATCAGTACTTTCATCCAATTGTAATGAGTAATAGTGACTTTTGCGCACTCTCGATATTAATTCTTCTTT
The DNA here is from genome assembly GCA_963082975.1 of Labia minor. Lineage (NCBI taxonomy): Eukaryota > Metazoa > Arthropoda > Insecta > Dermaptera > Spongiphoridae > Labia > Labia minor. The sequence continues at coordinate 88,019,764 of OY720345.1, forward strand.
TATATTACATGACATGTCTTCAATCCTATTCTTAACCGTATCATTTGATAATGAAATCAAATTTATATCGTTTGCTGCTTTAGTTCCTAACATTATATTTGTAATTACTTTTGTAGCAGGAAGAATTAATTGCTCTGCTATATTATGCGGCTTTCCTGCTTTAGCAATAAGTAGAGCTACTTCATATGATGCCATTACTGCTTTCTTACTCATACCACCAGATCCCGTCTTTACCATCAATTTCTGACTTGAATTAAGTTCTTCTTTTTTCATTTTAAAAAATTCGATAGACTTACTAACATGCTCGCTGTGCTTTGTTTGTAAATGACGTCTGAGATTAGCAGGTTTCATACTTTCATTGGATAAACTTTCCTGACATAGAACGCAGACTGGTCTTTCCACATCATTGTTGCAAATATAAGTAAATCCAAATGATAAATAATCATCCGAATATTTTCTAGTTTTGCGTTTCTTGGTAGAGTTTGCTGTTGATGCCTCATCATCTGATTCTTTCCGTTTCTGTGTTGAACCAGTTTGTAGCCAACGATCCATTTTATGGAGTAATTTATTAACATTGAACTACAATAATATAAATATAATATAAATATAATATAACTATAACGAATTATTATTTACTAGCTATGTTTTAATATGATTTTAAATGAATGTTTTAATATCATTTTAAATGAATGTTTTAAATCATTTTAATAAATGTTTTAAATCATTTTAAATAAATGATTTAATATCATTTTAAATGAATATTAATTTATATAATAAATATATTTCGTAATTTGATTCTAAAATATTATTAATTTCGTAATTTGATTCTAAAATATTATTAATTTCCTAATTTGATTCTAAAATATTATTAAAATAAATATTTTTTATTCATAAAACTAACTTATACTTACATCTCAAAAACAGCCTTTCTGGGAAATTGCAAAATGTGTTTAGTGTTTTTATAAAATAATGATCATGCAAATTACACTAAAAATTAAAAAAAATTATTAGCTATAATAAACTATTATTAGCTATAATTTAATTATAATTAATTAAATTAATAAAAATAATTTAAAGATACAACTCGTTGAGAAATGAACTTATAATTAACATTAATAAAAATAATTTAAAGATACAACTCGTTGAGAAATGAACTTATAATTAACATTTGCTTTAAAACTGTTTAAAACCCCAGAGTGGACGCTGACAATTTGGGTTTTTCCGGGTAAGACTGTCCCCTCCCCTGGTTTTCCCCAATAACAAAGTGAAAGAAAATTCCCTTATATGCCTCCCCTTCCGAGCCCCTAAGAGGGGTTATTTTAAAGGAACAATCGAAAAATGATTTTAAATGAATGAATGGATGAAAATTCAAATTTTATATATAGTTTTTTATATATGTTTATTTATTCACAAAAAATTAATTGACATAATTATCAATTTAATAAAATAAAATAGTATTATTAATAGTATTAAATTATAGCCGTAATTCTCTAGGAGGATATAGTTAAACAATGAACTTTAAATATTTATATATGTATATATTTTTACGATGATTTTTTTCCGAGGACCGCGGACCCCCAGTAAAGGCTTCGCGGACCCCCAGGGGTCCGCGGACCACAGTTTAAGAACCACTGGCCTATCGTATAAATTTTAGGATTATTTTTTCGTCTTCAATATTGTTTTCTCTTTTGATTTAATTATTTCTTTTATTAAATTGTTAATAAGACCCCATTTCTTCATCTGGTCAATTAAATTTTCGGTTTATACAAATTTAACTTTTACTCTCATTACAAATATAATATAATATATTTATAGAAAAAAAATGATATAATATTCTCAAAAATAATGATATCACATGATTTTTTTAACATTATAAAAATAAAGATATACTATTCATAGAATAAAGAGAACGTATACGAGTATATTATTTTTTTCATTCTTCTTCTTATGTCTTTGACTTGTCTAATATTCATTTTAATATTTTTATTACACAATATAAATAAATATCTTATTAAAATGTAAAAAAAAAAAAAAATTCTCAATTATTTTTAGATTTTTAAGCTTTTTTTCTATGAATTTTTTTTTTTTTATTTTGTCAAATTTTCCATCAAGGAAAGAAATTTTTTAAATCTGTTTATGATTATTGAATTCTTGGGGTAGATCATCTATTATTATTAAATAGACTTTTTTTATTTATTTTATTATTCCAAAAGCGAGAATTTAGCTCTGAGTATGTAATGCAATCGCTCTTATAATAATAATTAAATTTTTCTAATAATATAAATAATATAATATAACAAGATAAATCGATATTTTATAATTTTGAATATTTTTCAGAATCAATGGTCTATTCATTATTTATTTATTTATTTTTTATGTTTATATACAGTGGTGTATTGGGAGGGAAACGCCGGGAAATGACGTTCCCTTACCTTTTTCAGAACCGGAACGCGTTCCAGTACTTTTTCATGTCCCGACAACTCCCACTTAAATTTACTGTTAGAATTTGATTTTTTGTGTACATTGTATAGTACATTGTATAGTAAGAATAAGAAAAAATGAAAACTTATATGAAAAAAAATAGTTTGCTGAAAATAGGACTTTTTTTTGCTCCCACTATGCGTTCCCTTACTTTTTATTTTATCAATTCATCACTGATTATATACTCAATTAACATTTATGATTAAAATTAATTCTTATCTAACAAGATTTAAAAATAAAAAATAAAATATTTTTTCCATAACATACTTAATTTAAAATTATATTAAGCAAATGTAAAAAAAAAAAACAAATAAGGAAGGACCTTGCTTCTGCCAAAGATAAGTAAAATAGAAAAAACTAAAACAATAAAAGTTACTGATAATAGAACTAACTATCTTTTTTTTTAAAAAAAATATAGATATCTTTTTATAATTCTTTTTTGATTACTTACTACTTGTAGCTTATAATATCTCGAACTCCTATTATTATACAAATAACTTTTCTCATTAATATCCTCCACTTCTACTAACTTTCAATACTTGTATATTAATAATAGTAGTCTTATAAATTTAATAATTCCAAAGTCAAAAAACTATGTGAAATTTTGGATTGTTTATTTAATTTTGAAAATATGAACCAGCGTTGAAGTGTTTAAATTAAAACCATTTTAGGGGAGAGAAGGCCCATCAATAGCAACCTTCCGCTATATCTTTATAAATATCACTTAATATCTATTTTTGTTTAGATTAATATATATATATTTTTTCTTTTCTTTTTTGTTTATTTTATATTTACAATTTTTATTCAAACTATAATATTGTAATTATTATAATAAGATAAATTAATACGATGTATCTGTTTTTTCATTGCCAGAAGAATTAATGATTTTACAAAAAATATTATTATATTTGTACTAGTATTTGTAACTAATTCTATGTTAAATTTTCTTAATATCTATTTAAACATTACACATTTCAAAAAAGTCCCAATTATTATTTATTTTATGATAAATAAGGAATTCTTTTAACATAAAAAATATAAACCATATCATATATTATTAAAGTGATTTTCATTAATAAAAAATAGAAATTATATTTTTTTTAACTCTAGGAAAACCTGTTTATAGGTATTCAAGGGACAATCCTTAAGCCTAGTTTACACGGGCTTAGTACTTGTCATTAGTTCAGGGGTGGGCAAATACTTTTAAGCGCGGGCCGGAGGACCATATTTCGAAAACACTAAGAAAAAAAATTATCTTTTTTTTTAGAGACATATTGAAAGAAAAATCAAAATAAGAGCCAACTTTTTCAACGGGCGTTTAAAAAACCCGCGCTTAAAAGTATTTGCCCACCCCTGAACTAATGACAAGTACATTGAATTCTCGATTAAGCAACCCATGATACACCATGATATTAGCAACTCTCGTTATAAGCACCACTTGATATAAGCAATTTAGGAAGTATTTATTCAATAAAAGCAACTGGCATAATTGTCAATTCTAACCTCACTTCTTTTAAGTGCACCCTAAAAAAATAGTTTAAAATGGTGAAGCGAAGAAGTTTATTACTGAATTCAGATCACAACTCGTTCTTTAATTATAAACTTCTAATTATTGCTTTGATTTTTCTATATTTTCAATATTTCAATTGTAATTTCTTTTTTTTTTACACTTAATAATTGAGAATCTACAAGGTAAATATGAATTTAGTCTTTATATACGATATAAGCAACTTTTTGGAATAAATGATTTCAGAAGTGTTGCTTATATCGAGAATATATATTGTGTACTAAGCCCGTGCAAACTAGGCGAACTGCGAACTTCCTGGTTACCATCTATTCATCAAAAACATTTCGACTTCCACCCTCATCCAACCAACTGAAATGGAATCAGTTCAACTCCAGTCGGATATATAATTAGTCCCTTTTTCGCTGGTTATCTCACGTCTAGACAATCAGCACCCTCCCCCCGCCTGATCTTTTAAAGCGATTATTTATTTAGATATTCTCTAAAACTAAAGTTAGTGTGCCTGTGTTAAAAAGTAATTCAATTCGCTACCAAACTTCCTACTCATCGAGTTCTTGAGATTGGGAAGTAACCTACCCTATAAGTCCAACTTTCGGACATGTCTTCATTCCATCTCTCTTCTTGCTACTTTGTAACCAATCATTTATCATCTCATTTTTGAATTTGATATTCTTATCTTATTATCAGATATGTTTTAAGATTCTTAGTCCAATTTAGTTATTAATTTGATCGTTTTTTTTTTAGAAATTGTCTAATTATTCATTTTTAAATAAAAAAATAATCTTCAGACCAACATATTTAGGAAATTTGTGCAATACAAACATAATTTTGAAATATTTACCTACAATAATTTTCTATTCTATTTTAGTTCATTTATAATGAAATAACTTGTAAAACATATTTTCTTTTTCAAAGAAAAATTTATTTATTTGTTTTTTGTGTGTAAACAACAAATATTCTTCCTCTTTTCATTATTTTATTTACACAAAAGTGACAATATTGAGTTACTAATTTGATTTTACAAATCCTGTACCTTCCTGTGAATATTTTTGTCTGTGGCTGTCAACATACAAATTAAATTGATGTATGGAAAAAATTTGACATTTTAAATCTATTATTCGTATTCATGACCACAATTGTCTTTTTTTTATATTTAAGAAACCAAAAATTTAACATTTGAAAAAAAGTCAAAAAGATCAAATAATCAAATAAGGAAGGCATCCTCCTGTTATTAGTACAATCAAAGTTTAAATAATAGATTATCATTTACCGTATGTTTTCATTAAAAAAAAAATAGTTATAAAAATGTTTTTCAAAACAAAAAATAAAAACAATATCTTTAATTGAAATGTAAAAGAGAATGAATTATTCAACATACAAGTAGATAAAGATTAATTTATCTCTTTTTAAGATTCATTTTCGGGTTTTTTTTGTCATTTTTGGGAGGATAATAAAATTAAAGTTCATCTTTCCATTTGTTAGACAATCGAGAGAGTGAGGACCAAAAATTTATTCTCTCTTGGATAAGTCCTGTTTGAATATTTAAATGATCAGGACTTGATATATTTAAAAATGTAAGTGGTTCAAATACACTTGGATTCTTAGTTACGCTTGGCCATTGTAATGAAGATGGTGGATGTCTAAAAAAAAATAAAAAATAAACACTATCAATGAAAGTATACAATTAATTAAAAAAAAAATCTTACCCATTCTTAGCAAATTCTGTCCAAATAGTAGTCATAATCTCTATCATTTTATTATCATCAGCACTTCTAATATGATCTTTGAATAGAACTTCAAATGGAAATAAATAAAACAAATCGTCCACATGACATACACCTGAAAATAGTTTGTTTTTTTTATTATTATTATTTAACTAATTGAAATAAGAGATAATCAAGATAAAGAATGAAATGATCCGTTGTACTGATCAAACAACACATTTGTCCACTTTGGAGATAATCAACTTGATAATAAAATTATCAAACATTAATATATTAGTATTACTAATAGAAGAAAGTTTAGTTGAAAAACTATTTTCTTTATATTTATATATTAATCAAAGTGTATTATAAATTGAAAATAAAAATTTACCTTAATATTAATTATTTAATAAATAATTCATTTACAAATGTTTAGTTTAACTTATTTTAACTTACATGTGGATTAAAATGTAGAATAGATTAAATTTACAATTACTATGTATTTTAGTATTTGTTTTATAACATTTAAACCACTCTCCCGGTTTATATTGGATGTACAACTTTGCTTGCAGCATTTTTTTTTAAGTCTAAGTTTTATTGTGAAAAACATTTGTGGTTATACATTTATGATCTCAAATATTGTCCATCGCTGGCCACTACTTTCCGGCAGAATAAAAATCCCACGTAGAAAAAACTGGTGATCTTTTAGGACAATACATGTCAAATGCTGGTCAATCTCTCCGTGTCTCATTGATTGAAAAAAAGTGATAGACAGAGGGAGCAATGTCTGGAGAATACGGAGTGTAGAACTTCCCGTCTTAACCTTTCCAAGTTATTATTATTATTATTATTTATTAAGAAATTTGATACATTCTTTTTTGTATTTTATTTCTTTCCTTTTTTGGGAACAATTTACATATTTACAAAAGGATTTCTTACAAATTCATGCTCATATATGACCTTAATTTGAGGAAAACCATAACAAACTTAATATTTTTAAAATCATTTCCAAAAAAACTTATAAAAACAAAAAATAATTAGCTGGAGTGTCTCCAGTCGACTATCTCGCAATTTGAATTGGATTAAATAACATAATATATTATATTTAAATTAAATTTAATTAATTATAAATTATAAATAATAAATATTAAACCGGCGCATGTTTGGCTTTTTGTTGATGGCACCACGTCACGTGTTGGCGCGTGAGATTTGCAGTGTTAAAAAATTAATTCTGATAATTTCAGCGAATCAATCAAGCTGAAATTCTATATATAGCAGTTTTATACAATTATTAATCATGTGAAAAATTATCAAACATATATCTTTATTTTTACGGTCACTTTAGAGGAAAAAAAATCAAAACGTTGTAGGTAATGACCCTCTTCCGGTTGAGCTACATTTCTCAAAAGTTGATAGAAAACTACGAATTTTGAATAATGCTCATGTACCAAATTTCATCATTCTAGCTCAAACCGTTTTTGCGTAATCTTGGTTACATACATACACACCCACACGCAGACACATATATATACACACACAGACATTTTTCTCAACCTTATTGAAAATGATTCAGGAACCTTCAAAACGTATAAAAACATCAAAATCTCGACATCGAAAATTTTCGAACTCTTACGAGATAATAAAAAAAGGAAAGATCAAAAATAAATTCACAAACTGAAATATCCTTTTGTTTGGTTTTATAACTTATCATTATGTAATATTTTAATTTATAAATACTTATATATTATATATAATATATAAAAATAAATATAAATCGATTTTTTTTAATAATATTTCTAAAATAATCGAGATTCGCAGAAGAGGGGAGTAAGGTGGACAAAGTGCTTGAGGGGTCGATTGGTAGGTTCTGGGTTCGTGGAGGACATTCAAGAAGGAATCGTCTTTGTGTGCGGGCTTGCCTGTGAGTGTGACCCTTTTCCCTTCCCCGCTGCACGTCTGGCCTATACTCAGAGGAGTACGTATATATATTTGGTTTAAAGTGATTATTTGTGTAGTGTTACAATAAAATTTATATTATTTATCAAACAATATTAAATTAAGTGTTAATTAGAATTTATATTTATACTTATCAATTAATAAGTAATATAAATTCACAAGTTAAATAGTGTTAAGTGAAGACTAAAACTAAGTCAAGAAATCAAGTTAATTGGATTGGTGTTATAAATAAATAAGTTATTTTTATAGAATTTAAACTATTTTGTATTATATTAAGAGTAAATATTTATAGTTGTTAATTTTTTAGTAATATATTAGTTAATCAATTATTTGTATGTATAAAATATATTAAATTAAGTGTAACATTTTAGTTATAAGGATTACAACTAAATGTTAATTTAAAATTTTATCAATTTTTTATTGTTAAATCAAATAATTTAATAATATGTACATTAATAAAAGTTAGTAGTGTCTGAATTTAACAACAATATTTTCCCACATTACAATTACTATCATTAACATTACTACTTTTTTAAGAAATATATTTATTTAAGAATTTTAGTATAAATGCTAGTATTTTATTCCAATCCACGAACATTGAGCTCCAGATTTTGCATCTTCCACCCCAATGCCAGTCTCCGACATCGAAATCACCTTTCTTGAAGTTCGGCACGTTCTTTCATTAATTCCACTCTCTCCGTAGTTATTTGAGAGCATTCGATAAGTTCGACGAAAATTTATATTTTTCTTCAAGAATAACTTTATAAAGCAGACACAAAACGACTAATATTTCAACGGCGTTATATTTAGAAATGCCTAAGCTTATTGTATGACATCTACGATCTATTTACTTCAATCACGACTTATCGTTACAGGAAAAGAGCGAAAGCAAAGTTATACACCTATCATACATACATACATAAATATTAAATAATAATAATACTTACCAAGATCAATATCAGCAGTACCATATTTTTGAGAAAATGATTTATCTCCTCTATAAGAGAAATAATAATAGTATGTGGGTGCATTCTTCCTTTCTGCATGTTGACGTACACTTTTATCAATATCAATAGAAAACCAAAGATCAGTAAATACCTAAAATTATGATATGAGAAGAAATTAAAATATTGACTAATCAGGTCACCAATTGTTTAATACCATCCACAAATGATAAATTATTATATAAATTCAATTATTTTAAGGATTATAAACTACTTTTTCAATTAAAATAAAAAAGAAGTAAAAGAGGAAATATTATCATACTTAAAAACTAGAAAATAAAGAATTAATTTAAACTATCATTTTGTTTTATGGATAGTGTCAAATTAATAATAATAATAATGATATGAATGATATCCTTAAAACTACATATAAGATAAAACCGAGGGATATGACGAAATTAGGAATATGTCGTGTTTTCTTCTTCTTCTTTGACTTGGGAAGGCATTGGTGGACGATAGTAACTACATTCACGAACAGATAAAGCATGTTTACCGTATTTGTAAGTGAATCGTCGTCGTAAGAAGGATTGGTTTTTTCCGCCATCTTGAAGATCAAGGGAAATTTCATAATTTTTATTTCAAACGCTTGTAATTTATTTTCTTTTGCAATTTTTGTAAGTATAGTGTATTCTACGATTTTGCACATTCTTTAAAATTAATATTAATTATTTATTTATTCACATGTTCTTCATTCTTTATTATTTGCAAGGAGTGATAAGACGCATTGTATGTGAGAGGGATATAGCGTGCGTTATACCTTTGCGTGGCATTGGAAAATTAACCTCCCCTCCTCCTCCTCTCAAAAACAATTTAGTAAGTCGAAGGACATATTCATAGACACAGGCTTGTGTAAATATATTACTTTAGATATGTACTTTTGTAATTCTTAAAACTTACCTAAATTAATATTTAAACATTTTAATTTTATGAATTTTTATTTTTTGTTTTACATGTAATTTCCCATAAGCAATGACACAAATAAAAGTATACTCTAACACAGAGATTCCTAATCTTATCTGGTTTGCGGCTCCCTAAATAAAATCGGATTTTTTTCGAAGCTCCCTTAATACAATATATCAAATTTTTTATAATTTTTTTTTTCTTTCCTGGGGGGAAAAACTTTTCTTTTTTAAAAGCGATTACCCATTTAATAGCGAAAAATTAAATAGCTTACAAGATTGTCGGCGCAAAATTTCAAGTATTTGAAAATTTAATTAAATATTTCGCGGCTCACACTTTGGGAATCACTGCTCTAACACAACTTATTCAAAGTCTTAAAAAACTATATTTTAAAAATAATATTTAAAAGAAATTCACAGAGGGAGGAAAGAATATAAATAGTATACCAATACCTTAATTAGTTCTTTAAGAGACTCATTTCCTATTGGTTTATTTTTAAAATAGAACTCTTTTATACGCTTAGAAAGTTCTAAATAATCTGATGATGTGTATTTATAATATGCAGAAATTGGTAAAATATTTTCAAAATTTTTAGACATTTCTTCTAATAAATTAACTTCTCGTGTGAATCCTGAAATTAAATATTAATTAAATACATTAAGTACTTATATATACTAGTAATTATATATAAATTATTTAAATTAAAATTAAATTTTAAAAAAAGGGAAACTAGGTAGTTGTATTAAGGATGGTATAACAAACGATATGCACATTAAAACAAATTTATTAATAAACAATTGTAATTGGTATTAAAAAAATTAGTATGTATTATAAAGTGTTAATATATATATATATATATAGTGTTACTTTATAATTTATAAAGTAATATATACTATAACAGCGGTCGCCAAACTTTTTGACCTCACGGACCAGTTAATTCATAATTTAAATCCCGCGGACCACTAATAGGATTTTTAACATGATGAGTAAGTATATTCCACATTTTTCTGTGGACCAGCGAAATTTTCTAGCGGACCACCACTTTGGCAACCGCTGTACTATAAGATTAATTTTTCTAATTTTGCTAAGAATTCTCAACAAATCAATTCAAATTCACAATATGAACTTTTGTTTTTCCGACAGTAAATTGTTAATTGATTCAGTTTAAGTCAACTTAACTACACCAATATATTATTATTATTTTGCAAAAATTAAATTTTAAGAAATTTCATTCAGAATGGATATAAATTTAAAATAATTCTTATTTTATAAGTAAAAGTTTTACAATCCTATCCACTATAAGTAGGGTGACCAAACGTCCCGTTTTACCAGGATTGTCCCGTTTTTAGGTGCTCTGTCCCGGCTTCCCTAAAAAAGTCTTCGGGACAGCCGTAGTTTAGGGTATTTCGTACTTTTTTCAATATTTTTTCAATTTGCTTCTAAAAAAAAGCACAAACTTTTTCTGGACTGAGCTCTTAAACATTTCCGAATTTTTTTCTCAATTTGGTTGTAAAAAAAGGGTAAAATGTCCATGTTTGGTGTTTTCAAAATATGGTCACCCTAACTATAAGTGGTATCGAATAGAAATTGTTCAATAATAAATCAATTGTGTTGTATTTAAATCAATAAATATTTAAACATATACCAAAAAATTTTTGTCTAATTCTTAAAATATCTTACTTACTTGCAACTTTAATTGCTCCTTCTTCGGATGTAAAACCAATCAAAAGTGGTACTTGTGAAATTAAATTAGGTTCTAATAAAATGTCTTTAGGATGTCTTGTCATGAATGCATTTTCTATGTCATCATTTTCTATTGTTAATCGAAATGGAAACATCGGATCCAAGTCCCATTCCTAAAAAAAATCAAATCATTTTTTTTAATATCTTTAGTGCTTCCTTATATTTCTTAAAAAAAAAATATTTCTTAAGTGACAACTAATTTCGAGAGGGTAGGTTTTTTTCAATTAAATAAAATAATTATTATAATTATAATATGTATATACACAAAGTATTTTTAAAGAATTTTATTTTGTAAAAGAAACAAATTTGAATTTTTTTTTTAGAAATTTAGAATATTTAATAGTAAGAAGACAATACTTATATATAAGATAATGTTCATATTTAGTTTCAATTTATGAACTTAAATAAATTATCTTATAAAATTAAATTGAAATATGAATTATAAAAATACATAATAAAATCAAGATTCTAGGTAGATAGTAGGTAGTCGTATAGGTATATTATTTTTTTTTTACCTGATAAATTGATAAACTTTGTATAATTTCTAATGCATCTTTATTTCTAAGACATTTAATTAACTTTTCGGAACATGAATTCTGACATCCTAAATGAGCGGCAAGACGATTCGTTTCTGAAATTAAATTTCCATTTGGTGCAATAAACCATGGATTCAATGACACACCAGATTGTGCGATTGCTCGATGAAATAAACCTGAAATTTATTTTTTATGATATTATTTAATTAAATAAATTAAATTAATAGAGAATATGTATATTAATGTAGTCTTGGAGAGAAGAGGGGAGTGATAGAATCTTCGAGAGATGTCAATGGAGAGGGATGAAGAGTTTTAGTTATTGATGTTACAACAATTTTGGGATTAGTCTTCATTATGTTGAGAGAGAGAGACCAATTCATCCCTGAGTGGACCCCCAGGAGGATTCATAGCGGCCAAATCCCATTGAGTAATTGCCGCAGTCTAAGATGTCCAAGAAACCCTGATGATTGAAACGGAAGACTCAAGTCTCTAGAATTCTCCAACTATTCTTAATTATAATACAGCTAAGTGGTCGACCCTTACTTATATAAAATTGCAATTGCTCATTAAGTTTAAACATTTCATTTAATTTATCTGATTTCCCACGGTACCTTAATAAACAAACGACTCTTTATAATTACTCTGTACCAATTATTATAATATCAATTCTTTAGTATTAAATATTCAATTTTTTATAATTTTATATCTGCATTATATTCTAAACGAATTCAATTTTATCATTTCCCTTATCAACCTTTGCGGTTTCATTAATTAAATTATTCTTCAAAATTAACCAGCGTGCTACCAATTAATTAATTATTAATTTTCAACCCATTTTTCTCATTAAACCATCTAATATACGACAATATATATATATATATATAATGTGCCATGGCGAGATTTTATATGATTTTATAGTGAAGGACAAATTAAAGACCTTTTCCCCCACTTTATTGTACTAACAAATTCACAAAGTATGTGATCAGAGACCCTTTAGAAGCCATAAAAATATAAAACTGGCAAATATTTAAAATTAAATGGGTATTAAAAATTAAATTTCTGTAATGTTGAAATTCACATTTTAATTATAATACTTAATATCAACTTCTTATTAAAAATTATCAAAAATTATTTTTTTAAACGAAAGTACTTTCTTAATTTAAAATAATTTGAATAAATGTTGAATTTAATTTGAATGACAAATATTAATTAATTGATATTCTCTAAATTCAAAGCAAATGAATGAATTACCATTAGATAATGGTGATAGCATATGTGCTTCCACGGAAGAACCTCCAGCAGATTCTCCAAATATTGTTACAAGATTGGGATTTCCATAAAAATGTTCAATATTATTTTTTATCCATTTCAAAGCAAGCACTTGATCTTTAAATCCTTCATTACCAGGACACGCTTTATCACCAGTACTCAAAAATCCTATAAAAAAATAAAAAAAAAAAAAAAATAATATTTTTATTTATATAAATTTAAATACATACTTTTATTTTTATATTTTTTCCAAAACGTAGAACCTTTTTTGCTTTTGCTTTATTTATATTGAACTTTAATTTAAGAATTTAATTAAATATTTGATTTAGACTTTCATTTCTATTGTGAAATGATTTTATATTAGAAAGATTTAAAAAAAAAATCTATAGATATTTTCATAAATTTAACTATTAATTAAACAAATTAAAAATATTTATATTAAAAAACAGAAAATAATTTTTAAACAAAAAAAAAAAAGAGAATTGTAAATTTGGTTTGTAGATTATGGGCGCAGTTCACACAAAATTAGTATTTACAAAGGGAAAAAACATTAAATCACACCGCATTTTTTTTCCTACTCCGTTTTCTTTAGGTTTACTATTATAGTAACTCAATTGAATTTACCCATCAAGACTTACTCTTTCCCCCCTCCAAAGTAATGACAGTTGAACCCGTTTTGTGTTTTTTGTCTTTCTACCAATTTTGGACTGCGCTCCATGTCAACTCCTAAACGTCAACTATAGTACTATAGATAATTAAAAAAGTTTAAGAAATTAAATAAATCAATGAAATAAAGAAAATAAATTTAACGAAATATATTTACCTAAAGGTCCTAATCGATAATTGATTACTACAAGAACAACATTTTTATCTAAAAGAAAATCAGGCCCATATAATTCACTTGAACCAAGTTCAAGTCCACCTCCATGAATATATACCATAACAGGGTATTTATTATTAGATTCTAGCTAAAAAATAAATAAATAAAAATTAGTGTTTTCTTTTTTTTATTTTTTTCATAAAAATAATCTTTTCTTTTTCATTTATAAAAATCTGAATATCGATAATCATCATTGAGAAAGGTTCCAAGTTAATCAAGATCATTTTTATAAAAAAAAAAAAAAAAAAAAAATAAAATATTCCACCAATTTTATAGGCACAGAAAAATGCCAGAATATATTAAACGAATATAATTCAATACCTTTGGTGTATAAACACTCAAATAGAGACAATCTTCTTGACCAATTATTTTTATTTGTTTGTCATATAAAGTCCTTTGAATACAAGTTGGAACCTTAAGAGGATTCGATCTCAACTCTTTCCATGGTGTTGGAGATTCTGCAGACTTAAAATTAATCAATTTTTTTTTTAAATTTTATATTATTATTTATTTTTTTTTAAATACGATAATAATTATTTAATTTAATATTATATAATAATAAATTTTGATTAAAAAGAAAGTGTTAAAATGAAATACAAAAAACTATAGGTTGTAATTACTAATAAATTACTTAGAATTCTAGTTTTATTCGTCTTTTCTTTTCCGTTCTATCATGTTTCAACATTTTCTTTTTTTTTTTTTTTTTTTTTTTTTTGTAATATGTTGTTTCATTCATTCCAGATTCTATTTTTAAGAAAAATATATTATTTAAGTTATGGTGATTTAATTATTTTTATACTTAGTGAAGATTTTTTTTAAATGTCTTTGTTTTACCCCGATGAATTAATTATCAGTAGCATAACAGGAGGATGAAGATGGCACTTTTCTTGAAGCCACTCTGATAGGGACTGCAGATTTTAAAATTTTAGATCATTTTTTTTTTTTTTGTATTTTTAAGATTAATAAAATTTCATTGAAAATTCAACGTGTGAATGGGTGTAAATATATAATTATATTGTGGCAAAAACGATGATATCTACCCCGGACAGAGCAGAAACCTACACGACTGATAAATGTACTGTTAGTTTCTCTTTTCAGTTTCATCTTAAAACGCATTAAGAATATTTTTTTTACTACTTACTAACTTCCTGATCATTTTAAGTGAATTATTATGATTATTAAAAATTTTACTTTAAGCAGGTTTAATTAATGAATTTTAAATTAATCAATAAATAATTTATTCTCTTGTAAAAAAATTAAGTAAAATTTGGAAAAAATATTTTTTTAAATTGTCATATATTAGAAAGAAGTAAAAAAAACAAAACATTAGATTCATTTAAACATTTTGATTATATCTAAATTCAATATTTGAATAAATCTAGTATATTCTTGATAAACTATACTTATAAGAAATTGCATTTTAAAATTTTCAATTCACTTAGAAAAGATGCAATAACACACACACACACACACACACAAACACAAACATAGGGAGAGATTCATATTAAAAATTTATATTTTTATAAAAGGTTGATTAAAAAATAAATAAATAAATAATAAATTTTCAAAGTAATCATTGTAAAGAAAAAAAGATATTTAAAATACTTATATTATGTAGTTTAATTATATGGTAAGCATTTTTTAGATACATACCGAAAATCGTAAATGGTCTAACGGTGGCTTTGCATATGGAATTCCTTTAAAGGCCAAAAATTCACGACCAAGACGTGATTTTAAAATTTCACCTCTCCATGGTCCATCTTGCAAAGTCACATCAACATTACTGATTCCATAAGAAATATTAAAATATACAAATAGAAAAAAGAGAAAAGTACTTTTAAATTTGATCATTGCATTAATAATTAATAATAATATTCGATATAGTGACTATCGATGGAAATCTTGTAAGATATATATATATATATTCTTATAAATCAATGTTGACTTTGATCTCTCTAAGTAAAGATAAATACTAGCATATGATAATAAGACGATTATAAATATAATATATATATATAAATTCAAGGCCACTTAATCAGGCAGACAACCAAGACAACGTATAATTAACTCTCGGCTACACTGAGAACCGGACACACCGTTGTGTGGGACGTAAAAAACAGTTCAGCTCCCGTGGGTATAAGAAGTAGTCGAATTATTCGGTATATCAAAGGAAATAAAGTACATAATATTTTACATCGAAATGTCCAGAAGGGTAGATACCAAACCGCTTTTTATTGGTTGGTAAGTGTACTGCTTAGAGAACGTAAACGGCACAAATTTTTTGTTTAACCTGGCCAAGTTTTATCCATTCTTAGAATAGGAACCTTGAAGATTTCAGTTGTGCTCTTGTTTTAGTTCTAGTCAGGAAAGACAAATTTAAATACAAGGATAAAATTTATGTATTATATATATATTTTGTCCATTTTCTGATTCTAAAGACGAATCAATTGGGATTTCATTGATATCTTAATTATTTTCATTGAATTCATGGAAAAAACGTGATTTTTTACAATTCGACTTTAAAAACAAAAAAATATAGAAAATGATATATAATAAATAAAAAAATACCTAGTATTTAAAAAAGTAGCATTGTCGCAATAATATTTGTTAGAAATCATATTTTTTCGATGAATTCAATGAAATAATTAAGATGTGGATGATATATGAAGTGATTCGTATTTAGAAACAGAACGGAAAGAAAGAGATATATAATAAATAAATTTTGAATTTGAATTTAAAAAAGTAGTATTAGTAGGTTAAAATATTAATCAAAATTCAAGCTGTTTCTATGAAATCAATGAAAAAAAATTATGAATTCGGTGAAATATGAATTTAAAGATGTTTAGAAATAAAAATAAAAGAAAATGATTATAATAAATAAAATTTACATTTGTATTTAAAAAAGTAGCATTTAGCCTAAAATATTAATGAAAATTCACGCGTTTTCTATGAAATCAATAAAAATAAATGAGATATCAATGAAATATGAATTAATTCATGATTACAATCAAAAATGGAATAAAATGATATATAATAAACAAATTTTAAATTTGTATTTAAAAATGTAGCATTTAGCCTAAAAAATTAATCAAAATACACGCTTTTTCAATGAAATTAATGAAAAAAATTATCGTATCGATGAAATATGAATAAAATCGAAAATAGGATCTAAAATGGAAGAAAATGATATATAAAAAATAAATTTTACACTTCTATTTAAAAAAGTAGCATTTTGCCTGAATTAATATGAGAAATTCAGGTTTTTTCTATAAAATCAATGAAAAAAATTATGATATCAATGAAATATGAATTAATTCTTGATTAGGACCAGAAATGAAAGAGAATGATATATAATAAATAAATTTTCCATTTTTATTTAAAAAAGTAGGTTTTTGCATGAAAAAATATTACAAATTAAGGTTTTTTCGATGTAATTAATGAAAAAAATTATGATATCGATAAAATATAAATTAATTCTTGATTAGGATCAAAATTGGAAGAAAATGATATATAATAAATAAATTTTACATTTTTATTTAAAAAAGTAGCTTTTTGAGTGAGATATAATTAAAAATTGAGGTTTTTTCGATGAAATTAATGAAAAAAATTATGATATCGATAAAATATGAATTAATTCTTGATTAGGACCAGAAATGGAAGAGAATGATATATAATAAATAAATTTTACATTTCTATTTAACAAAGTAGCTTTTTGCTTGAAATAATATTACAAATTGAGGTTTTTTCGATGAAATTAATGAAAAAATTATGATATCAATGAAATATGAATCAAATCGAATATAGGATCAAAAATGGAAGAGAATGATATATAATAAATAAATTTTACATTTCTATTTATTAAAGTAGCTTTTTAAGTGAATTAATATGAGAATTTCTGGTTTATTCTATGAAATCAATGAAAAAAATTATGATATCGATAAAATATGAATTAATTCTTGATTAGGACCAGAAATGGAAGAGAATGATATATAATAAATAAATTTTACATTTCTATTTAACAAAGTAGCTTTTTGCTTGAAACAATATTACAAATTGAGGTTTTTTCGATGAAATTAATGAAAAAATTATGATATCAATGAAATATGAATCAAATCGAATATAGGATCAAAAATGGAAGAGAATGATATATAATAAATAAATTTTACATTTCTATTTATTAAAGTAGCTTTTTGCGTGAAAAAATATTACAAATTAAAGTTTTTTTGATGAAATTAATGAAAAAAATTATGATATCGATAAAATATGAATTAATTCGTGATTAGGACCAGAAATGGAAGAGAATGATATATAATAAATAAATCTTACATTTTTATTTAAAAAAGTAGGTTTTTTGCATGAAAAAATATTACAAATTAAGGTTTTTTCGATGAAATTAATGAAAAAAATTATGATATCAATGAAATATGAATCAAATCGAATATATAGGATCAAAAATGGAAGAAAATGATATATAATAAATAAATTTTACATTTTTATTTAAAAAAGTAGCTTTTTGAGTGCAATTATATTACAAATTAAGGTTTTTTCGATGAAATTAATGAAAAAAATTATGATATCGATAAAATATGAATTAATTCTTGATTAGGACCAGAAATGGAAGAGAATGATATATAATAAATAAATTTTACATTTCTATTTAAAAAAGTAGCTTTTTGATTGAATTAATATGAGAAATCCTCGTTATTTCTATGAAATCAATGAAAAAAATTATGATATCGATAAAATATGAATTAATTCTTGATTAGGACCAGAAATGGAAGAGAATGATATAGAATAAATAAATTTTACATTTCTATTTAAAAAAGTAGCTTTTTGCGTGAAAAAATATAACAAATTAAGGTTTTTTCGATGAAATCAATGAAAAAAATTATGATATCGATAAAATATGAATTAATTCTTGATTAGGACCAGAAATGGAAGAGAATGATATAGAATAAATAAATTTTACATTTCTATTTAAAAAAGTAGCTTTTTGAGTGAAATAATATTACAAATTGAGGTTTTTTCGATGAAATTAATGAAAAAAATTATGATATCGATAAAATATGAATTAATTCGTGATTAGGACCAGAAATGGAAGAGAATGATATATAATAAATAAATTTTACATTTCTATTTAAAAAAGTAGCTTTTTGCGGGAAAAAATATTACAAATTAAGGTTTTTTCGATGAAATCAATGAAAAAAATTATGATATCGATAAAATATGAATTAATTCTTGATTAGGACCAGAAATGGAAGAGAATGATATATAATAAATAAATTTTACATTTCTATTTAAAAAAAGAGCTTTTTAAGTGAATTAATATGAGAATTTCTGGTTTTTTCTATGAAATCAATGAAAAAAATTATGATATCAATGAAATATGAATTAATTCTTGATTAGGACCAGAAATGAAAGAGAATGATATATAATAAATAAATTTTCCATTTTTATTTAAAAAAGTAGGTTTTTGCATGAAAAAATATTACAAATTAAGGTTTTTTCGATGTAATTAATGAAAAAAATTATGATATCAATGAAATATGAATCAAATCGAATATATAGGATCAAAAATGGAAGAAAATGATATATAATAAATAAATTTTACATTTTTATTTAAAAAAGTAGCTTTTTGAGTGAGATATAATTAAAAATTGAGGTTTTTTAAATGAAATTAATGAAAAAAATTATGATATCGATAAAATATGAATTAATTCTTAATTAGGACCAGAAATGGAAGAGAATGATATATAATAAATAAATTTTACATTTCTATTTAAAAAAGTAGCTTTTTGCTTGAAACAATATTACAAATTGAGGTTTTTTCGATGAAATTAATGAAAAAATTATGATATCAATGAAATATGAATCAAATCGAATATAGGATCAAAAATGGAAGAGAATGATATATAATAAATAAATTTTACATTTCTATTTATTAAAGTAGCTTTTTGCGTGAAAAAATATTACAAATTAAAGTTTTTTTGATGAAATTAATGAAAAAAATTATGATATCGATAAAATATGAATTAATTCTTGATTAGGACCAGAAATGGAAGAGAATGTAATATAATAAATAAATCTTACATTTTTATTTAAAAAAGTAGGTTTTTTGCATGAAAAAATATTACAAATTAAGGTTTTTTCGATGAAATTAATGAAAAAAATTATGATATCAATGAAATATGAATCAAATCGAATATATAGGATCAAAAATGGAAGAAAATGATATATAATAAATAAATTTTACATTTTTATTTAAAAAAGTAGCTTTTTGAGTGCAATTATATTACAAATTAAGGTTTTTTCGATGAAATTAATGAAAAAAATTATGATATCGATAAAATATGAATTAATTCGTGATTAGGACCAGAAATGGAAGAGAATGATATATAATAAATAAATTTTACATTTCTATTTAAAAAAGTAGCTTTTTGCGTGAAAAAATATAACAAATTAAGGTTTTTTCGATGAAATCAATGAAAAAAATTATGATATCGATAAAATATGAATTAATTCTTGATTAGGACCAGAAATGGAAGAGAATGATATATAATAAATAAATTTTACATTTCTATTTAAAAAAGTAGCTTTTTGATTGAATTAATATGAGAAATCCTCGTTATTTCTATGAAATCAATGAAAAAAATTATGATATCGATAAAATATGAATTAATTCTTGATTAGGACCAGAAATGGAAGAGAATGATATAGAATAAATAAATTTTACATTTCTATTTAAAAAAGTAGCTTTTTGAGTGAAATAATATTACAAATTGAGGTTTTTTCGATGAAAATAATGAAAAAAATTATGATATCGATAAAATATGAATTAATTCTTGATTAGGACCAGAAATGGAAGAGAATGATATATAATAAATAAATTTTACATTTCTATTTAAAAAAGTAGCTTTTTGCGGGAAAAAATATTACAAATTAAGGTTTTTTCGATGAAATCAATGAAAAAAATTATGATATCGATAAAATATGAATTAATTCTTGATTAGGACCAGAAATGGAAGAGAATGATATATAATAAATAAATTTTACATTTCTATTTAAAAAAGTAGCTTTTTGAGTGAAAAAATATTACAAATTAAGGTTTTTTCGATGAAATTAATGAAAAAAATTATGATATCGATAAAATATGAATTAATTCTTGATTAGGACCAGAAATGGAAGAGAATGATATAGAATAAATAAATTTTACATTTCTATTTAAAAAAAGAGCTTTTTAAGTGAATTAATATGAGAATTTCTGGTTTTTTCTATGAAATCAATGAAAAAAATTATGATATCAATGAAATATGAATTAATTCTTGATTAGGACCAGAAATGAAAGAGAATGATATATAATAAATAAATTTTCCATTTTTATTTAAAAAAGTAGGTTTTTGCATGAAAAAATATTACAAATTAAGGTTTTTTCGATGTAATTAATGAAAAAAATTATGATATCAATGAAATATGAATCAAATCGAATATATAGGATCAAAAATGGAAGAAAATGATATATAATAAATAAATTTTACATTTTTATTTAAAAAAGTAGATTTTTGCGTGAAATATAATTACAAATTGAGGTTTTGTCGATGAAATTAATGAAAAAAATTATGATATCGATAAAATATAAATTAATTCTTGATTAGGATCAAAATTGGAAGAAAATGATATATAATAAATAAATTTTACATTTTTATTTAAAAAAGTAGCTTTTTGAGTGAGATATAATTAAAAATTGAGGTTTTTTAAATGAAATTAATGAAAAAAATTATGATATCGATAAAATATGAATTAATTCTTAATTAGGACCAGAAATGGAAGAGAATGATATATAATAAATAAATTTTACATTTCTATTTAAAAAAGTAGCTTTTTGATTGAATTAATATGAGAAATCCTCGTTATTTCTATGAAATCAATGAAAAAAATTATGATATCGATAAAATATGAATTAATTCTTGATTAGGACCAGAAATGGAAGAGAATGATATAGAATAAATAAATTTTACATTTCTATTTAAAAAAGTAGCTTTTTGCGTGAAAAAATATAACAAATTAAGGTTTTTTCGATGAAATCAATGAAAAATATTATGATATCGATAAAATATGAATTAATTATTGATTAGGACCAGAAATGGAAGAGAATGATATAGAATAAATAAATTTTACATTTCTATTTAAAAAAGTAGCTTTTTGAGTGAAATAATATTACAAATTGAGGTTTTTTCGATGAAAATAATGAAAAAAATTATGATATCGATAAAATATGAATTAATTCTTGATTAGGACCAGAAATGGAAGAGAATGATATATAATAAATAAATTTTACATTTCTATTTAAAAAAGTAGCTTTTTGCGGGAAAAAATATTACAAATTAAGGTTTTTTCGATGAAATCAATGAAAAAAATTATGATATCGATAAAATATGAATTAATTCTTGATTAGGACCAGAAATGGAAGAGAATGATATATAATAAATAAATTTTACATTTCTATTTAAAAAAGTAGCTTTTTGAGTGAAAAAATATTACAAATTAAGGTTTTTTCGATGAAATCAATGAAAAAAATTATGATATCGATAAAATATGAATTAATTCTTGATTAGGACCAGAAATGGAAGAGAATGATATAGAATAAATAAATTTTACATTTCTATTTAAAAAAAGAGCTTTTTAAGTGAATTAATATGAGAATTTCTGGTTTTTTCTATGAAATCAATGAAAAAAATTATGATATCAATGAAATATGAATTAATTCTTGATTAGGACCAGAAATGAAAGAGAATGATATATAATAAATAAATTTTCCATTTTTATTTAAAAAAGTAGGTTTTTGCATGAAAAAATATTACAAATTAAGGTTTTTTCGATGTAATTAATGAAAAAAATTATGATATCAATGAAATATGAATCAAATCGAATATATAGGATCAAAAATGGAAGAAAATGATATATAATAAATAAATTTTACATTTTTATTTAAAAAAGTAGATTTTTGCGTGAAATATAATTACAAATTGAGGTTTTGTCGATGAAATTAATGAAAAAAATTATGATATCGATAAAATATAAATTAATTCTTGATTAGGATCAAAATTGGAAGAAAATGATATATAATAAATAAATTTTACATTTTTATTTAAAAAAGTAGCTTTTTGAGTGAGATATAATTAAAAATTGAGGTTTTTTAAATGAAATTAATGAAAAAAATTATGATATCGATAAAATATGAATTAATTCTTAATTAGGACCAGAAATGGAAGAGAATGATATATAATAAATAAATTTTACATTTCTATTTAAAAAAGTAGCTTTTTAAGTGAATTAATATGAGAATTTCTGGTTTTTTCTATGAAATCAATGAAAAAAATTATGATATCGATAAAATATGAATTAATTCTTGATTAGGACCAGAAATGGAAGAGAATGATATATAATAAATAAATTTTACATTTCTATTTAACAAAGTAGCTTTTTGCTTGAAACAATATTACAAATTGAGGTTTTTTCGATGAAATTAATGAAAAAATTATGATATCAATGAAATATGAATTAATTCTTGATTAGGACCAGAAATGGAAGAGAATGATATATAATAAATAAATCTTACATTTTTATTTAAAAAAGTAGGTTTTTTGCATGAAAAAATATTACAAATTAAGGTTTTTTCGATGAAATTAATGAAAAAAATTATGATATCAATGAAATATGAATCAAATCGAATATATAGGATCAAAAATGGAAGAAAATGATATATAATAAATAAATTTTACATTTTTATTTAAAAAAGTAGCTTTTTGAGTGCAATTATATTACAAATTAAGGTTTTTTCGATGAAATTAATGAAAAAAATTATGATATCGATAAAATATGAATTAATTCTTGATTAGGACCAGAAATGGAAGAGAATGATATATAATAAATAAATTTTACATTTCTATTTAAAAAAGTAGCTTTTTAAGTGAATTAATATGAGAATTTCTAGTTTTTTCTATGAAATCAATGAAAAAAATTATGATATCGATAAAATATGAATTAATTCTTGATTAGGACCAGAAATGGAAGAGAATGATATAGAATAAATAAATTTTACATTTCTATTTAAAAAAGTAGCTTTTTGAGTGAAATAATATTACAAATTGAGGTTTTTTCGATGAAATTAATGAAAAAAATTATGATATCGATAAAATATGAATTAATTCGTGATTAGGACCAGAAATGGAAGAGAATGATATATAATAAATAAATTTTACATTTCTATTTAAAAAAGTAGCTTTTTGCGGGAAAAAATATTACAAATTAAGGTTTTTTCGATGAAATCAATGAAAAAAATTATGATATCGATAAAATATGAATTAATTCTTGATTAGGACCAGAAATGGAAGAGAATGATATAGAATAAATAAATTTTACATTTCTATTTAAAAAAGGAGCTTTTTAAGTGAATTAATATGAGAATTTCTGGTTTTTTCTATGAAATTAATGAAAAAAATTATGATATCGATAAAATATGAATTAATTCTTTTATTAGGACCAGAAATGGAAGAGAATGATATATAATAAATAAATTTTACATTTCTATTTAAAAAAGTAGCTTTTTGCGTGAAAAAATATTACAAATTAAGGTTTTTTCGATGAAATTAATGAAAAAAATTATGATATCAATGAAATATGAATCAAATCAAATATATAGGATCAAAAATGGAAGAAAATGATATATAATAAATAAATTTTACATTTTTATTTAAAAAAGTAGGTTTTTGAGTGAAAAAATATTACAAATTAAGGTTTTTTCGATGAAATTAATGAAAAAAATTATGATATCGATAAAATATGAATTGATTCTTGATTAGGACCGGAAATGGAAGAGAATGATATATAATAAATAAATTTTACATTTCTATTTAAAAAAGTAGCTTTTTAAGTGAATTAATATGAGAATTTCTAGTTTTTTCTATGAAATCAATGAAAAAAATTATGATATCGATAAAATATGAATTAATTCTTGATTAGGACCAGAAATGGAAGAGAATGATATATAATAAATAAATTTTACATTTCTATTTAAAAAAGTAGCTTTTTGATTGAATTAATATGAGAAATCCTCGTTATTTCTATGAAATCAATGAAAAAAATTATGATATCGATAAAATATGAATTAATTCTTGATTAGGACCAGAAATGGAAGAGAATGATATATAATAAATAAATTTTACATTTCTATTTAAAAAAGTAGCTTTTTGGGTGAAAAAATATTACAAATTAAGGTTTTTTCGATGAAATCAATGAAAAAAATTATGATATCGATAAAATATGAATTAATTCTTGATTAGGATCAGAAATGGAAGAGAATGATATATAATAAATAAATTTTACATTTCTATTTAAAAAAGTAGCTTTTTGCTTGAAATAATATTACAAATTAAGGTTTTTTCGATGAAATTAATGAAAAAAATTATGATATCGATAAAATATGAATTGATTCTTGATTAGGACCAGAAATGGAAGAGAATGATATATAATAAATAAATTTTACATTTCTATTTAAAAAAGTAGCTTTTTAAGTGAATTAATATGAGAATTTCTAGTTTTTTCTATGAAATCAATGAAAAAAATTATGATATCGATAAAATATGAATTAATTCTTGATTAGGACCAGAAATGGAAGAGAATGATATATAATAAATAAATTTTACATTTCTATTTAAAAAAGTAGCTTTTTGCTTGAAATAATATTACAAATTAAGGTTTTTTCGATGAAATCAATGAAAAAAATTATGATATCGATAAAATATGAATTAATTCTTGATTAGGACCAGAAATGGAAGAGAATGATATATAATAAATAAATTTTACATTTCTATTTAAAAAAGTAGCTTTTTAAGTGAATTATTATGAGAATTTCTGGTTTTTTCTATGAAATCAATTAAAAAAATTATGATATCGATAAAATATGAATAAATTCTTGATTAGGACCGGAAATGGAAGAGAATGATATATAATAAATAAATTTTACATTTCTATTTAAAAAAGTAGCTTTTTGAGTGAAAAAATATTACAAATTAAGGTTTTTTCGATGAAATCAATGAAAAAAATTATGATATCGATAAAATATGAATTAATTCTTGATTAGGACCAGAAATGGAAGAGAATGATATATAATAAATAAATTTTACATTTCTATTTAAAAAAAGAGCTTTTTAAGTGAATTAATATGAGAATTTCTGGTTTTTTATATGAAATCAATGAAAAAAATTATGATATCGATAAAATATGAATTAATTCTTGATTAGGACCAGAAATGGAAGAGAATGATATATAATAAATAAATTTTACATTTCTATTTAAAAAAGTAGCTTTTTGGGTGAAAAAATATTACAAATTAAGGTTTTTTCGATGAAATCAATGAAAAAAATTATGATATCGATAAAATATGAATTAATTCTTGATTAGGACCAGAAATGGAAGAGAATGATATATAATAAATAAATTTTATATTTCTATTTAAAAAAGTAACTTTTTGCTTGAAACAATATTACAAATTGAGGTTTTTTCGATGAAAATAATGAAAAAAATTATGATATCGATAAAATATGAATTAATTCTTGATTAGGACCAGAAATGGAAGAGAATGATATAGAATAAATAAATTTTACATTTCTATTTAAAAAAGTAGCTTTTTGATTGAATTAATATGAGAAATCCTCGTTATTTCTATGAAATCAATGAAAAAAATTATGATATCGATAAAATATGAATTAATTCTTGATTAGGACCAGAAATGGAAGAGAATGATATATAATAAATAAATTTTACATTTCTATTTAAAAAAGTAGCTGTTTGAGTGCAATTATATTACAAATTCAGGTTTTTTCAATGAAATTAATGAAAAAAATTATGATATCGATAAAATATGAATTAATTCTTGATTAGGATCAGAAATGGAAGAGAATGATATATAATAAATAAATTTTACATTTCTATTTAAAAAAGTAGCTTTTTGCTTGAAATAATATTACAAATTAAGGTTTTTTCGATGAAATTAATGAAAAAAATTATGATATCGATAAAATATGAATTGATTCTTGATTAGGACCAGAAATGGAAGAGAATGATATATAATAAATAAATTTTACATTTCTATTTAAAAAAGTAGCTTTTTAAGTGAATTAATATGAGAATTTCTAGTTTTTTCTATGAAATCAATGAAAAAAATTATGATATCGATAAAATATGAATTAATTCTTGATTAGGACCAGAAATGGAAGAGAATGATATATAATAAATAAATTTTACATTTCTATTTAAAAAAGTAGCTTTTTGCTTGAAATAATATTACAAATTAAGGTTTTTTCGATGAAATCAATGAAAAAAATTATGATATCGATAAAATATGAATTAATTCTTGATTAGGACCAGAAATGGAAGAGAATGATATATAATAAATAAATTTTACATTTCTATTTAAAAAAGTAGCTTTTTGAGTGAAAAAATATTACAAATTAAGGTTTTTTCGATGAAATCAATGAAAAAAATTATGATATCGATAAAATATGAATTAATTCTTGATTAGGACCAGAAATGGAAGAGAATGATATATAATAAATAAATTTTACATTTCTATTTAAAAAAAGAGCTTTTTAAGTGAATTAATATGAGAATTTCTGGTTTTTTATATGAAATCAATGAAAAAAATTATGATATCGATAAAATATGAATTAATTCTTGATTAGGACCAGAAATGGAAGAGAATGATATATAATAAATAAATTTTACATTTCTATTTAAAAAAGTAGCTTTTTGGGTGAAAAAATATTACAAATTAAGGTTTTTTCGATGAAATCAATGAAAAAAATTATGATATCGATAAAATATGAATTAATTCTTGATTAGGACCAGAAATGGAAGAGAATGATATATAATAAATAAATTTTATATTTCTATTTAAAAAAGTAACTTTTTGCTTGAAACAATATTACAAATTGAGGTTTTTTCGATGAAAATAATGAAAAAAATTATGATATCGATAAAATATGAATTAATTCTTGATTAGGACCAGAAATGGAAGAGAATGATATAGAATAAATAAATTTTACATTTCTATTTAAAAAAGTAGCTTTTTGATTGAATTAATATGAGAAATCCTCGTTATTTCTATGAAATCAATGAAAAAAATTATGATATCGATAAAATATGAATTAATTCTTGATTAGGACCAGAAATGGAAGAGAATGATATATAATAAATAAATTTTACATTTCTATTTAAAAAAGTAGCTGTTTGAGTGCAATTATATTACAAATTCAGGTTTTTTCAATGAAATTAATGAAAAAAATTATGATATCGATAAAATATGAATTAATTCTTGATTAGGATCAGAAATGGAAGAGAATGATATATAATAAATAAATTTTACATTTCTATTTAAAAAAGTAGCTTTTTGCTTGAAATAATATTACAAATTAAGGTTTTTTCGATGAAATTAATGAAAAAAATTATGATATCGATAAAATATGAATTGATTCTTGATTAGGACCAGAAATGGAAGAGAATGATATATAATAAATAAATTTTACATTTCTATTTAAAAAAGTAGCTTTTTAAGTGAATTAATATGAGAATTTCTAGTTTTTTCTATGAAATCAATGAAAAAAATTATGATATCGATAAAATATGAATTAATTCTTGATTAGGACCAGAAATGGAAGAGAATGATATATAATAAATAAATTTTACATTTCTATTTAAAAAAGTAGCTTTTTGCTTGAAATAATATTACAAATTAAGGTTTTTTCGATGAAATCAATGAAAAAAATTATGATATCGATAAAATATGAATTAATTCTTGATTAGGACCAGAAATGGAAGAGAATGATATATAATAAATAAATTTTACATTTCTATTTAAAAAAGTAGCTTTTTAAGTGAATTATTATGAGAATTTCTGGTTTTTTCTATGAAATCAATTAAAAAAATTATGATATCGATAAAATATGAATAAATTCTTGATTAGGACCGGAAATGGAAGAGAATGATATATAATAAATAAATTTTACATTTCTATTTAAAAAAGTAGCTTTTTGCTTGAAATAATATTACAAATTGAGGTTTTTTCGATGAAATTAATGAAAAAAATTATGATATCGATAAAATATGAATTAATTCTTGATTAGGACCAGAAATGGAAGAGAATGATATATAATAAATAAATTTTACATTTCTATTTAAAAAAAGAGCTTTTTAAGTGAATTAATATGAGAATTTCTGGTTTTTTATATGAAATCAATGAAAAAAATTATGATATCGATAAAATATGAATTAATTCTTGATTAGGACCAGAAATGGAAGAGAATGATATATAATAAATAAATTTTACATTTCTATTTAAAAAAGTAGCTTTTTGGGTGAAAAAATATTACAAATTAAGGTTTTTTCGATGAAATCAATGAAAAAAATTATGATATCGATAAAATATGAATTAATTCTTGATTAGGACCAGAAATGGAAGAGAATGATATATAATAAATAAATTTTATATTTCTATTTAAAAAAGTAGCTTTTTGCTTGAAATAATATTACAAATTAAGGTTTTTTCGATGAAAATAATGAAAAAAATTATGATATCGATAAAATATGAATTAATTCTTGATTAGGACCAGAAATGGAAGAGAATGATATAGAATAAATAAATTTTACATTTCTATTTAAAAAAGTAGCTTTTTGATTGAATTAATATGAGAAATCCTCGTTATTTCTATGAAATCAATGAAAAAAATTATGATATCGATAAAATATGAATTAATTCTTGATTAGGACCAGAAATGGAAGAGAATGATATATAATAAATAAATTTTACATTTCTATTTAAAAAAGTAGCTGTTTGAGTGCAATTATATTACAAATTCAGGTTTTTTCAATGAAATTAATGAAAAAAATTATGATATCGATAAAATATGAATTAATTCTTGATTAGGATCAGAAATGGAAGAGAATGATATATAATAAATAAATTTTACATTTCTATTTAAAAAAGTAGCTTTTTGCTTGAAATAATATTACAAATTAAGGTTTTTTCGATGAAATTAATGAAAAAAATTATGATATCGATAAAATATGAATTGATTCTTGATTAGGACCAGAAATGGAAGAGAATGATATATAATAAATAAATTTTACATTTCTATTTAAAAAAGTAGCTTTTTAAGTGAATTAATATGAGAATTTCTAGTTTTTTCTATGAAATCAATGAAAAAAATTATGATATCGATAAAATATGAATTAATTCTTGATTAGGACCAGAAATGGAAGAGAATGATATATAATAAATAAATTTTACATTTCTATTTAAAAAAGTAGCTTTTTGCTTGAAATAATATTACAAATTAAGGTTTTTTCGGTGAAATTAATGAAAAAAATTATGATATCGATAAAATATGAATTGATTCTTGATTAGGACCGGAAATGGAAGAGAATGATATATAATAAATAAATTTTACATTTCTATTTAAAAAAAGAGCTTTTTAAGTGTATTAATATGAGAATTTCTGGTTTTTTCTATGAAATCAATGAAAAAAATTATGATATCGATAAAATATGAATTAATTCTTTATTAGGACCAGAAATGGAAGAGAATGATATATAATAAATAAATTTTACATTTCTATATAAAAAAGTAGCTTTTTGCTTGAAATAATATTACAAATTAAGGTTTTTTCGATGAAATTAATGAAAAAAATTATGATATCGATAAAATATGAATTGATTCTTGATTAGGACCGGAAATGGAAGAGAATGATATATAATAAATAAATTTTACATTTCTATTTAAAAAAGTAGCTTTTTAAGTGAATTAATATGAGAATTTCTGGTTTTTTCTATGAAATCAATGAAAAAAATTATGATATCGATAAAATATGAATTAATTCTTGATTAGGACCAGAAATGGAAGAGAATGATATATAATAAATTAATTTTACATTTCTATTTAAAAAAGTAGCTTTTTGATTGAAATAATATTACAAATTAAGGTTTTTTCGATGAAATTAATGAAAAAAATTATGATATCGATAAAATATGAATTGATTCTTGATTAGGACCGGAAATGGAAGAGAATGATATATAATAAATAAATTTTACATTTCTATTTAAAAAAGTAGCTTTTTAAGTGAATTAATATGAGAATTTCTGTTTTTTTCTATGAAATCAATGAAAAAAATTATGATATCGATAAAATATGAATTAATTCTTTATTAGGACCAGAAATGGAAGAGAATGATATATAATAAATAAATTTTACATTTCTATTTAAAAAAGTAGCTTTTTGCTTGAAATAATATTACAAATTAAGGTTTTTTCGATGAAATTAATGAAAAAAATTATGATATCGATAAAATATGAATTGATTCTTGATTAGGACCGGAAATGGAAGAGAATGATATATAATAAATAAATTTTACATTTCTATTTAAAAAAGTAGCTTTTTAAGTGAATTAATATGAGAATTTCTGGTTTTTTCTATGAAATCAATGAAAAAAATTATGATATCGATAAAATATGAATTAATTCTTTATTAGGACCAGAAATGGAAGAGAATGATATATAATAAATAAATTTTACATTTCTATTTAAAAAAGTAGCTTTTTGCTTGAAATAATATTACAAATTAAGGTTTTTTCGATGAAATTAATGAAAAAAATTATGATATCGATAAAATATGAATTGATTCTTGATTAGGACCGGAAATGGAAGAGAATGATATATAATAAATAAATTTTACATTTCTATTTAAAAAAGTAGCTTTTTAAGTGAATTAATATGAGAATTTCTAGTTTTTTCTATGAAATCAATGAAAAAAATTATGATATCGATAAAATATGAATTAATTCTTGATTAGGACCAGAAATGGAAGAGAATGATATATAATAAATAAATTTTACATTTCTATTTAAAAAAGTAGCTTTTTGAGTGAAAAAATATTACAAATTAAGGTTTTTTCGATGAAATTAATGAAAAAAATTATGATATCGATAAAATATGAATTGATTCTTGATTAGGACCGGAAATGGAAGAGAATGATATATAATAAATAAATTTTACATTTCTATTTAAAAAAGTAGCTTTTTGCTTGAAACAATATTACAAATTAAGGTTTTTTCTATGAAATCAATGAAAAAAATTATGATATCGATAAAATATGAATTAATTCTTGATTAGGACCAGAAATGGAAGAGAATGATATATAATAAATAAATTTTACATTTCTATTTAAAAAAGTAGCTTTTTAAGTGAAATAATATTACAAATTAAGGTTTTTTCGATGAAATTAATGAAAAAAATTATGATATCGATAAAATATGAATTGATTCTTGATTAGGACCGGAAATGGAAGAGAATGATATATAATAAATAAATTTTACATTTCTATTTAAAAAAGTAGCTTTTTAAGTGAATTAATATGAGAATTTCTAGTTTTTTCTATGAAATCAATGAAAAAAATTATGATATCGATAAAATATGAATTAATTCTTGATTAGGACCAGAAATGGAAGAGAATGATATATAATAAATAAATTTTACATTTCTATTTAAAAAAGTAGCTTTTTGAGTGAAAAAATATTACAAATTAAGGTTTTTTCGATGAAATTAATGAAAAAAATTATGATATCGATAAAATATGAATTGATTCTTGATTAGGACCGGAAATGGAAGAGAATGATATATAATAAATAAATTTTACATTTCTATTTAAAAAAGTAGCTTTTTGAGTGAAAAAATATTACAAATTAAGGTTTTTTCGATGAAATCAATGAAAAAAATTATGATATCGATAAAATATGAATTAATTCTTGATTAGGACCAGAAATGGAAGAGAATGATATATAATAAATAAATTTTACATTTCTATTTAAAAAAGTAGCTTTTTGGGTGAAAAAATATTACAAATTAAGGTTTTTTCGATGAAATCAATGAAAAAAATTATGATATCGATAAAATATGAATTAATTCGTGATTAGGACCAGAAATGGAAGAGAATGATATATAATAAATAAATTTTACATTTCTATTTAAAAAAGTAGCTTTTTGCGTGAAAAAATATTACAAATTAAGGTTTTTTCGATGAAATCAATGAAAAAAATTATGATATCGATAAAATATGAATTAATTCTTGAGTGGGACCAGAAATGGAAGAGAATGATATATAATAAATAAATTTTACATTTCTATTTAAAAAAGTAGCTTTTTGCTTGAAATAATATTACAAATTAAGGTTTTTTCGATGAAATTAATGAAAAAAATTATGATATCGATAAAATATGAATTGATTCTTGATTAGGACCGGAAATGGAAGAGAATGATATATAATAAATAAATTTTACATTTCTATTTAAAAAAGTAGCTTTTTAAGTGAATTAATATGAGAATTTCTAGTTTTTTCTATGAAATCAATGAAAAAAATTATGATATCGATAAAATATGAATTAATTCTTGATTAGGACCAGAAATGGAAGAGAATGATATATAATAAATAAATTTTACATTTTTATTTAAAAAAGTAGCTTTTTGCTTGAAATAATATTACAAATTAAGGTTTTTTCGATGAAATTAATGAAAAAAATTATGATATCGATAAAATATGAATTGATTCTTGATTAGGACCGGAAATGGAAGAGAATGATATATAATAAATAAATTTTACATTTCTATTTAAAAAAAGAGCTTTTTAAGTGAATTAATATGAGAATTTCTGGTTTTTTCTATGAAATCAATGAAAAAAATTATGATATCGATAAAATATGAATTAATTCGTGATTAGGACCAGAAATGGAAGAGAATGATATATAATAAATAAATTTTACATTTCTATTTAAAAAAGTAGCTTTTTGAGTGAAAAAATATTACAAATTAAGGTTTTTTCGATGAAATCAATGAAAAAAATTATGATATCGATAAAATATGAATTAATTCTTGATTAGGACCAGAAATGGAAGAGAATGATATATAATAAATAAATTTTACATTTCTATTTAAAAAAGTAGCTTTTTGCGTGAAAAAATATTACAAATTAAGGTTTTTTCGATGAAATCAATGAAAAAAATTATGATATCGATAAAATATGAATTAATTCGTGATTAGGACCAGAAATGGAAGAGAATGATATATAATAAATAAATTTTACATTTCTATTTAAAAAAGTATCTTTTTGAGTGAAAAAATATTACAAATTAAGGTTTTTTCGATGAAATCAATGAAAAAAATTATGATATCGATAAAATATGAATTAATTCTTGAGTAGGACCAGAAATGGAAGAGAATGATATATAATAAATAAATTTTACATTTCTATTTAAAAAAGTAGCTTTTTGCTTGAAATAATATTACAAATTAAGGTTTTTTCGATGAAATTAATGAAAAAAATTATGATATCGATAAAATATGAATTGATTCTTGATTAGGACCGGAAATGGAAGAGAATGATATATAATAAATAAATTTTACATTTCTATTTAAAAAAGTAGCTTTTTAAGTGAATTAATATGAGAATTTCTAGTTTTTTCTATGAAATCAATGAAAAAAATTATGATATCGATAAAATATGAATTAATTCTTGATTAGGACCAGAAATGGAAGAGAATGATATATAATAAATAAATTTTACATTTCTATTTAAAAAAGTAGCTTTTTAAGTGAATTAATATGAGAATTTCTAGTTTTTTCTATGAAATCAATGAAAAAAATTATGATATCGATAAAATATGAATTAATTCTTGATTAGGACCAGAAATGGAAGAGAATGATATATAATAAATAAATTTTACATTTCTATTTAAAAAAGTAGCTTTTTAAGTGAATTAATATGAGAATTTCTAGTTTTTTCTATGAAATCAATGAAAAAAATTATGATATCGATAAAATATGAATTAATTCTTGATTAGGACCAGAAATGGAAGAGAATGATATATAATAAATAAATTTTACATTTCTATTTAAAAAAGTAGCTTTTTGCTTGAAATAATATTACAAATTAAGGTTTTTTCGGTGAAATTAATGAAAAAAATTATGATATCGATAAAATATGAATTGATTCTTGATTAGGACCGGAAATGGAAGAGAATGATATATAATAAATAAATTTTACATTTCTATTTAAAAAAAGAGCTTTTTAAGTGAATTAATATGAGAATTTCTGGTTTTTTCTATGAAATCAATGAAAAAAATTATGATATCGATAAAATATGAATTAATTCTTGATTAGGACCAGAAATGGAAGAGAATGATATATAATAAATAAATTTTACATTTCTATTTAAAAAAGTAGCTTTTTGCTTGAAATAATATTACAAATTAAGGTTTTTTCGATGAAATTAATGAAAAAAATTATGTTATCGATAAAATATGAATTGATTCTTGATTAGGACCGGAAATGGAAGAGAATGATATATAATAAATAAATTTTACATTTCTATTTAAAAAAGTAGCTTTTTAAGTGAATTAATATGAGAATTTCTAGTTTTTTCTATGAAATCAATGAAAAAAATTATGATATCGATAAAATATGAATTAATTCTTGATTAGGACCAGAAATGGAAGAGAATGATATATAATAAATAAATTTTACATTTCTATTTAAAAAAGTAGCTTTTTGCTTGAAATAATATTACAAATTAAGGTTTTTTCGGTGAAATTAATGAAAAAAATTATGATATCGATAAAATATGAATTGATTCTTGATTAGGACCGGAAATGGAAGAGAATGATATATAATAAATAAATTTTACATTTCTATTTAAAAAAAGAGCTTTTTAAGTGAATTAATATGAGAATTTCTGGTTTTTTCTATGAAATCAATGAAAAAAATTATGATATCGATAAAATATGAATTAATTCTTGATTAGGACCAGAAATGGAAGAGAATGATATATAATAAATAAATTTTACATTTCTATTTAAAAAAGTAGCTTTTTGCTTGAAATAATATTACAAATTAAGGTTTTTTCGATGAAATTAATGAAAAAAATTATGATATCGATAAAATATGAATTGATTCTTGATTAGGACCGGAAATGGAAGAGAATGATATATAATAAATAAATTTTACATTTCTATTTAAAAAAGTAGCTTTTTAAGTGAATTAATATGAGAATTTCTAGTTTTTTCTATGAAATCAATGAAAAAAATTATGATATCGATAAAATATGAATTAATTCTTGATTAGGACCAGAAATGGAAGAGAATGATATATAATAAATAAATTTTACATTTCTATTTAAAAAAGTAGCTTTTTGCTTGAAATAATATTACAAATTAAGGTTTTTTCGATGAAATTAATGAAAAAAATTATGATATCGATAGAATATGAATTGATTCTTGATTAGGACCGGAAATGGAAGAGATTGATATATAATAAATAAATTTTACATTTCTATTTAAAAAAGTAGCTTTTTAAGTGAATTAATATGAGAATTTCTAGTTTTTTCTATGAAATCAATGAAAAAAATTATGATATCGATAAAATATGAATTAATTCGTGATTAGGACCAGAAATGGAAGAGAATGATATATAATAAATAAATTTTACATTTTTATTTAAAAAAGTAGCTTTTTGCTTGAAATAATATTACAAATTAAGGTTTTTTCGATGAAATTAATGAAAAAAATTATGATATCGATAAAATATGAATTGATTCTTGATTAGGACCGGAAATGGAAGAGAATGATATATAATAAATAAATTTTACATTTCTATTTAAAAAAGTAGCTTTTTAAGTGAATTAATATGAGAATTTCTAGTTTTTTCTATGAAATCAATGAAAAAAATTATGATATCGATAAAATATGAATTGATTCTTGATTAGGACCGGAAATGGAAGAGAATGATATATAATAAATAAATTTTACATTTCTATTTAAAAAAGTAGCTTTTTAAGTGAATTAATATGAGAATTTCTAGTTTTTTCTATGAAATCAATGAAAAAAATTATGATATCGATAAAATATGAATTAATTCTTGATTAGGACCAGAAATGGAAGAGAATGATATATAATAAATAAATTTTACATTTCTATTTAAAAAAGTAGCTTTTTGCTTGAAATTATATTACAAATTAAGGTTTTTTCGGTGAAATTAATGAAAAAAATTATGATATCGATAAAATATGAATTGATTCTTGATTAGGACCGGAAATGGAAGAGAATGATATATAATAAATAAATTTTACATTTCTATTTAAAAAAAGAGCTTTTTAAGTGAATTAATATGAGAATTTCTAGTTTTTTCTATGAAATCAATGAAAAAAATTATGATATCGATAAAATATGAATTAATTCTTGATTAGGACCAGAAATGGAAGAGAATGATATATAATAAATAAATTTTACATTTCTATTTAAAAAAGTAGCTTTTTGCTTGAAATAATATTACAAATTAAGGTTTTTTCGATGAAATTAATGAAAAAAATTATGATATCGATAAAATATGAATTGATTCTTGATTAGGACCGGAAATGGAAGAGAATGATATATAATAAATAAATTTTACATTTCTATTTAAAAAAAGAGCTTTTTAAGTGAATTAATATGAGAATTTCTAGTTTTTTCTATGAAATCAATGAAAAAAATTATGATATCGATAAAATATGAATTAATTCTTGATTAGGACCAGAAATGGAAGAGAATGATATATAATAAATAAATTTTACATTTCTATTTAAAAAAGTAGCTTTTTGCTTGAAATAATATTACAAATTAAGGTTTTTTCGATGAAATTAATGAAAAAAATTATGATATCGATAAAATATGAATTGATTCTTGATTAGGACCGGAAATGGAAGAGAATGATATATAATAAATAAATTTTACATTTCTATTTAAAAAAGTAGCTTTTTAAGTGAATTAATATGAGAATTTCTAGTTTTTTCTATGAAATCAATGAAAAAAATTATGATATCGATAAAATATGAATTAATTCTTGATTAGGACCAGAAATGGAAGAGAATGATATATAATAAATAAATTTTACATTTCTATTTAAAAAAGTAGCTTTTTGCTTGAAATAATATTACAAATTAAGGTTTTTTCGGTGAAATTAATGAAAAAAATTATGATATCGATAAAATATGAATTGATTCTTGATTAGGACCGGAAATGGAAGAGAATGATATATAATAAATAAATTTTACATTTCTATTTAAAAAAAGAGCTTTTTAAGTGAATTAATATGAGAATTTCTGGTTTTTTCTATGAAATCAATGAAAAAAATTATGATATCGATAAAATATGAATTAATTCTTGATTAGGACCAGAAATGGAAGAGAATGATATATAATAAATAAATTTTACATTTCTATTTAAAAAAGTAGCTTTTTGCTTGAAATAATATTACAAATTAAGGTTTTTTCGATGAAATTAATGAAAAAAATTATGATATCGATAAAATATGAATTGATTCTTGATTAGGACCGGAAATGGAAGAGAATGATATATAATAAATAAATTTTACATTTCTATTTAAAAAAGTAGCTTTTTAAGTGAATTAATATGAGAATTTCTAGTTTTTTCTATGAAATCAATGAAAAAAATTATGATATCGATAAAATATGAATTAATTCTTGATTAGGACCAGAAATGGAAGAGAATGATATATAATAAATAAATTTTACATTTCTATTTAAAAAAGTAGCTTTTTGCTTGAAATAATATTACAAATTAAGGTTTTTTCGATGAAATTAATGAAAAAAATTATGATATCGATAGAATATGAATTGATTCTTGATTAGGACCGGAAATGGAAGAGATTGATATATAATAAATAAATTTTACATTTCTATTTAAAAAAGTAGCTTTTTAAGTGAATTAATATGAGAATTTCTAGTTTTTTCTATGAAATCAATGAAAAAAATTATGATATCGATAAAATATGAATTAATTCGTGATTAGGACCAGAAATGGAAGAGAATGATATATAATAAATAAATTTTACATTTTTATTTAAAAAAGTAGCTTTTTGCTTGAAATAATATTACAAATTAAGGTTTTTTCGATGAAATTAATGAAAAAAATTATGATATCGATAAAATATGAATTGATTCTTGATTAGGACCGGAAATGGAAGAGAATGATATATAATAAATAAATTTTACATTTCTATTTAAAAAAGTAGCTTTTTAAGTGAATTAATATGAGAATTTCTAGTTTTTTCTATGAAATCAATGAAAAAAATTATGATATCGATAAAATATGAATTGATTCTTGATTAGGACCGGAAATGGAAGAGAATGATATATAATAAATAAATTTTACATTTCTATTTAAAAAAGTAGCTTTTTAAGTGAATTAATATGAGAATTTCTAGTTTTTTCTATGAAATCAATGAAAAAAATTATGATATCGATAAAATATGAATTAATTCTTGATTAGGACCAGAAATGGAAGAGAATGATATATAATAAATAAATTTTACATTTCTATTTAAAAAAGTAGCTTTTTGCTTGAAATTATATTACAAATTAAGGTTTTTTCGGTGAAATTAATGAAAAAAATTATGATATCGATAAAATATGAATTGATTCTTGATTAGGACCGGAAATGGAAGAGAATGATATATAATAAATAAATTTTACATTTCTATTTAAAAAAAGAGCTTTTTAAGTGAATTAATATGAGAATTTCTAGTTTTTTCTATGAAATCAATGAAAAAAATTATGATATCGATAAAATATGAATTAATTCTTGATTAGGACCAGAAATGGAAGAGAATGATATATAATAAATAAATTTTACATTTCTATTTAAAAAAGTAGCTTTTTGCTTGAAATAATATTACAAATTAAGGTTTTTTCGATGAAATTAATGAAAAAAATTATGATATCGATAAAATATGAATTGATTCTTGATTAGGACCGGAAATGGAAGAGAATGATATATAATAAATAAATTTTACATTTCTATTTAAAAAAAGAGCTTTTTAAGTGAATTAATATGAGAATTTCTAGTTTTTTCTATGAAATCAATGAAAAAAATTATGATATCGATAAAATATGAATTAATTCTTGATTAGGACCAGAAATGGAAGAGAATGATATATAATAAATAAATTTTACATTTCTATTTAAAAAAGTAGCTTTTTGCTTGAAATAATATTACAAATTAAGGTTTTTTCGATGAAATTAATGAAAAAAATTATGATATCGATAAAATATGAATTGATTCTTGATTAGGACCGGAAATGGAAGAGAATGATATATAATAAATAAATTTTACATTTCTATTTAAAAAAGTAGCTTTTTAAGTGAATTAATATGAGAATTTCTAGTTTTTTCTATGAAATCAATGAAAAAAATTATGATATCGATAAAATATGAATTAATTCTTGTTTAGGACCAGAAATGGAAGAGAATGATATATAATAAATAAATTTTACATTTCTATTTAAAAAAGTAGCTTTTTGCTTGAAATAATATTACAAATTAAGGTTTTTTCGATGAAATTAATGAAAAAAATTATGATATTGATAGAATATGAATTGATTCTTGATTAGGACCGGAAATGGAAGAGATTGATATATAATAAATAAATTTTACATTTCTATTTAAAAAAGTAGCTTTTTAAGTGAATTAATATGAGAATTTCTAGTTTTTTCTATGAAATCAATGAAAAAAATTATGATATCGATAAAATATGAATTAATTCGTGATTAGGACCAGAAATGGAAGAGAATGATATATAATAAATAAATTTTACATTTTTATTTAAAAAAGTAGCTTTTTGCTTGAAATAATATTACAAATTAAGGTTTTTTCGATGAAATTAATGAAAAAAATTATGATATCGATAAAATATGAATTGATTCTTGATTAGGACCGGAAATGGAAGAGAATGATATATAATAAATAAATTTTACATTTCTATTTAAAAAAGTAGCTTTTTAAGTGAATTAATATGAGAATTTCTAGTTTTTTCTATGAAATCAATGAAAAAAATTATGATATCGATAAAATATGAATTAATTCTTGATTAGGACCAGAAATGGAAGAGAATGATATATAATAAATAAATTTTACATTTCTATTTAAAAAAGTAGCTTTTTAAGTGAATTAATATGAGAATTTCTAGTTTTTTCTATGAAATCAATGAAAAAAATTATGATATCGATAAAATATGAATTAATTCTTGATTAGGACCAGAAATGGAAGAGAATGATATATAATAAATAAATTTTACATTTCTATTTAAAAAAGTAGCTTTTTGCTTGAAATTATATTACAAATTAAGGTTTTTTCGGTGAAATTAATGAAAAAAATTATGATATCGATAAAATATGAATTCATTCTTGATTAGGACCGGAAATGGAAGAGAATGATATATAATAAATAAATTTTACATTTCTATTTAAAAAAAGAGCTTTTTAAGTGAATTAATATGAGA
Source organism: Labia minor (assembly GCA_963082975.1). Classification (NCBI taxonomy): domain Eukaryota; kingdom Metazoa; phylum Arthropoda; class Insecta; order Dermaptera; family Spongiphoridae; genus Labia; species Labia minor. The sequence continues at coordinate 88,061,187 of OY720345.1, forward strand.
ATTTCTAGTTTTTTCTATGAAATCAATGAAAAAAATTATGATATCGATAAAATATGAATTAATTCTTGATTAGGACCAGAAATGGAAGAGAATGATATATAATAAATAAATTTTACATTTCTATTTAAAAAAGTAGCTTTTTGCTTGAAATAATATTACAAATTAAGGTTTTTTCGATGAAATTAATGAAAAAAATTATGATATCGATAAAATATGAATTGATTCTTGATTAGGACCGGAAATGGAAGAGAATGATATATAATAAATAAATTTTACATTTCTATTTAAAAAAAGAGCTTTTTAAGTGAATTAATATGAGAATTTCTAGTTTTTTCTATGAAATCAATGAAAAAAATTATGATATCGATAAAATATGAATTAATTCTTGATTAGGACCAGAAATGGAAGAGAATGATATATAATAAATAAATTTTACATTTTTATTTAAAAAAGTAGCTTTTTGCTTGAAATAATATTACAAATTAAGGTTTTTTCGATGAAATTAATGAAAAAAATTATGATATCGATAAAATATGAATTAATTCTTGATTAGGACCAGAAATGGAAGAGAATGATATATAATAAATAAATTTTACATTTTTATTTAAAAAAGTAGCTTTTTGCTTGAAATAATATTACAAATTAAGGTTTTTTCGATGAAATCAATGAAAAAAATTATGATATCGATAAAATATGAATTAATTCTTTTATTAGGACCAGAAATGGAAGAGAATGATATATAATAAATAAATTTTACATTTCTATTTAAAAAAGTAGCTTTTTAAGTGAATTAATATGAGAATTTCTAGTTTTTTCTATGAAATCAATGAAAAAAATTATGATATCGATAAAATATGAATTAATTCTTGATTAGGACCAGAAATGGAAGAGAATGATATAAAATAAATAAATTTTACATTTCTATTTAAAAAAGTAGCTTTTTAAGTGAATTAATATGAGAATTTCTGGTTTTTTCTATGAAATCAATGAAAAAAATTATGATATCGATAAAATATGAATTAATTCTTGATTAGGACCAGAAATGGAAGAGAATGATATATAATAAATAAATTTTACATTTCTATTTAAAAAAGTAGCTTTTTGCTTGAAATAATATTACAAATTAAGGTTTTTTCGGTGAAATTAATGAAAAAAATTATGATATCGATAAAATATGAATTGATTCTTGATTAGGACCGGAAATGGAAGAGAATGATATAGAATAAATAAATTTTACATTTCTATTTAAAAAAAGAGCTTTTTAAGTGAATTAATATGAGAATTTCTGGTTTTTTCTATGAAATCAATGAAAAAAATTATGATATCGATAAAATATGAATTAATTCTTGATTAGGACCAGAAATGGAAGAGAATGATATATAATAAATAAATTTTACATTTCTATTTAAAAAAGTAGCTTTTTGCTTGAAATAATATTACAAATTAAGGTTTTTTCGATGAAATTAATGAAAAAAATTATGATATCGATAAAATATGAATTAATTCTTTTATTAGGACCAGAAATGGAAGAGAATGATATATAATAAATAAATTTTACATTTCTATTTAAAAAAGTAGCTTTTTAAGTGAATTAATATGAGAATTTCTAGTTTTTTCTATGAAATCAATGAAAAAAATTATGATATCGATAAAATATGAATTAATTCTTGATTAGGACCAGAAATGGAAGAGAATGATATATAATAAATAAATTTTACATTTCTATTTAAAAAAGTAGCTTTTTAAGTGAATTAATATGAGAATTTCTGGTTTTTTCTATGAAATCAATGAAAAAAATTATGATATCGATAAAATATGAATTAATTCTTGATTAGGACCAGAAATGGAAGAGAATGATATATAATAAATAAATTTTACATTTCTATTTAAAAAAGTAGCTTTTTGCTTGAAATAATATTACAAATTAAGGTTTTTTCGGTGAAATTAATGAAAAAAATTATGATATCGATAAAATATGAATTGATTCTTGATTAGGACCGGAAATGGAAGAGAATGATATAGAATAAATAAATTTTACATTTCTATTTAAAAAAAGAGCTTTTTAAGTGAATTAATATGAGAATTTCTGGTTTTTTCTATGAAATCAATGAAAAAAATTATGATATCGATAAAATATGAATTAATTCTTGATTAGGACCAGAAATGGAAGAGAATGATATATAATAAATAAATTTTACATTTCTATTTAAAAAAGTAGCTTTTTGCTTGAAATAATATTACAAATTAAGGTTTTTTCGATGAAATTAATGAAAAAAATTATGATATCGATAAAATATGAATTGATTCTTGATTAGGACCGGAAATGGAAGAGAATGATATATAATAAATAAATTTTACATTTCTATTTAAAAAAGTAGCTTTTTAAGTGAATTAATATGAGAATTTCTGGTTTTTTCTATGAAATCAATGAAAAAAATTATGATATCGATAAAATATGAATTAATTCTTGATTAGGACCAGAAATGGAAGAGAATGATATATAATAAATAAATTTTACATTTCTATTTAAAAAAGTAGCTTTTTGCTTGAAATAATATTACAAATTAAGGTTTTTTCGATGAAATCAATGAAAAAAATTATGATATCGATAAAATATGAATTAATTCTTGATTAGGACCAGAAATGGAAGAGAATGATATATAATAAATAAATTTTACATTTTTATTTAAAAAAGTAGCTTTTTGCTTGAAATAATATTACAAATTAAGGTTTTTTCGATGAAATTAATGAAAAAAATTATGATATCGATAAAATATGAATTAATTCTTGATTAGGACCAGAAATGGAAGAGAATGATATATAATAAATAAATTTTACATTTTTATTTAAAAAAGTAGCTTTTTGCTTGAAATAATATTACAAATTAAGGTTTTTTCGATGAAATCAATGAAAAAAATTATGATATCGATAAAATATGAATTAATTCTTTTATTAGGACCAGAAATGGAAGAGAATGATATATAATAAATAAATTTTACATTTCTATTTAAAAAAGTAGCTTTTTAAGTGAATTAATATGAGAATTTCTAGTTTTTTCTATGAAATCAATGAAAAAAATTATGATATCGATAAAATATGAATTAATTCTTGATTAGGACCAGAAATGGAAGAGAATGATATAAAATAAATAAATTTTACATTTCTATTTAAAAAAGTAGCTTTTTAAGTGAATTAATATGAGAATTTCTGGTTTTTTCTATGAAATCAATGAAAAAAATTATGATATCGATAAAATATGAATTAATTCTTGATTAGGACCAGAAATGGAAGAGAATGATATATAATAAATAAATTTTACATTTCTATTTAAAAAAGTAGCTTTTTGCTTGAAATAATATTACAAATTAAGGTTTTTTCGGTGAAATTAATGAAAAAAATTATGATATCGATAAAATATGAATTGATTCTTGATTAGGACCGGAAATGGAAGAGAATGATATAGAATAAATAAATTTTACATTTCTATTTAAAAAAAGAGCTTTTTAAGTGAATTAATATGAGAATTTCTGGTTTTTTCTATGAAATCAATGAAAAAAATTATGATATCGATAAAATATGAATTAATTCTTGATTAGGACCAGAAATGGAAGAGAATGATATATAATAAATAAATTTTACATTTCTATTTAAAAAAGTAGCTTTTTGCTTGAAATAATATTACAAATTAAGGTTTTTTCGATGAAATCAATGAAAAAAATTATGATATCGATAAAATATGAATTAATTCTTTTATTAGGACCAGAAATGGAAGAGAATGATATATAATAAATAAATTTTACATTTCTATTTAAAAAAGTAGCTTTTTAAGTGAATTAATATGAGAATTTCTAGTTTTTTCTATGAAATCAATGAAAAAAATTATGATATCGATAAAATATGAATTAATTCTTGATTAGGACCAGAAATGGAAGAGAATGATATATAATAAATAAATTTTACATTTCTATTTAAAAAAGTAGCTTTTTAAGTGAATTAATATGAGAATTTCTGGTTTTTTCTATGAAATCAATGAAAAAAATTATGATATCGATAAAATATGAATTAATTCTTGATTAGGACCAGAAATGGAAGAGAATGATATATAATAAATAAATTTTACATTTCTATTTAAAAAAGTAGCTTTTTGCTTGAAATAATATTACAAATTAAGGTTTTTTCGGTGAAATTAATGAAAAAAATTATGATATCGATAAAATATGAATTGATTCTTGATTAGGACCGGAAATGGAAGAGAATGATATAGAATAAATAAATTTTACATTTCTATTTAAAAAAAGAGCTTTTTAAGTGAATTAATATGAGAATTTCTGGTTTTTTCTATGAAATCAATGAAAAAAATTATGATATCGATAAAATATGAATTAATTCTTGATTAGGACCAGAAATGGAAGAGAATGATATATAATAAATAAATTTTACATTTCTATTTAAAAAAGTAGCTTTTTGCTTGAAATAATATTACAAATTAAGGTTTTTTCGATGAAATTAATGAAAAAAATTATGATATCGATAAAATATGAATTGATTCTTGATTAGGACCGGAAATGGAAGAGAATGATATATAATAAATAAATTTTACATTTCTATTTAAAAAAGTAGCTTTTTAAGTGAATTAATATGAGAATTTCTAGTTTTTTCTATGAAATCAATGAAAAAAATTATGATATCGATAAAATATGAATTAATTCTTGTTTAGGACCAGAAATGGAAGAGAATGATATATAATAAATAAATTTTACATTTCTATTTAAAAAAGTAGCTTTTTGCTTGAAATAATATTACAAATTAAGGTTTTTTCGATGAAATTAATGAAAAAAATTATGATATCGATAGAATATGAATTGATTCTTGATTAGGACCGGAAATGGAAGAGATTGATATATAATAAATAAATTTTACATTTCTATTTAAAAAAGTAGCTTTTTAAGTGAATTAATATGAGAATTTCTAGTTTTTTCTATGAAATCAATGAAAAAAATTATGATATCGATAAAATATGAATTAATTCGTGATTAGGACCAGAAATGGAAGAGAATGATATATAATAAATAAATTTTACATTTTTATTTAAAAAAGTAGCTTTTTGCTTGAAATAATATTACAAATTAAGGTTTTTTCGATGAAATTAATGAAAAAAATTATGATATCGATAAAATATGAATTGATTCTTGATTAGGACCGGAAATGGAAGAGAATGATATATAATAAATAAATTTTACATTTCTATTTAAAAAAGTAGCTTTTTAAGTGAATTAATATGAGAATTTCTAGTTTTTTCTATGAAATCAATGAAAAAAATTATGATATCGATAAAATATGAATTAATTCTTGATTAGGACCAGAAATGGAAGAGAATGATATATAATAAATAAATTTTACATTTCTATTTAAAAAAAGAGCTTTTTAAGTGAATTAATATGAGAATTTCTGGTTTTTTCTATGAAATCAATGAAAAAAATTATGATATCGATAAAATATGAATTAATTCTTGATTAGGACCAGAAATGGAAGAGAATGATATATAATAAATAAATTTTACATTTCTATTTAAAAAAGTAGCTTTTTGCTTGAAATAATATTACAAATTAAGGTTTTTTCGATGAAATTAATGAAAAAAATTATGATATCGATAAAATATGAATTGATTCTTGATTAGGACCGGAAATGGAAGAGAATGATATATAATAAATAAATTTTACATTTCTATTTAAAAAAGTAGCTTTTTAAGTGAATTAATATGAGAATTTCTAGTTTTTTCTATGAAATCAATGAAAAAAATTATGATATCGATAAAATATGAATTAATTCTTGATTAGGACCAGAAATGGAAGAGAATGATATATAATAAATAAATTTTACATTTCTATTTAAAAAAGTAGCTTTTTAAGTGAATTAATATGAGAATTTCTAGTTTTTTCTATGAAATCAATGAAAAAAATTATGATATCGATAAAATATGAATTAATTCTTGATTAGGACCAGAAATGGAAGAGAATGATATATAATAAATAAATTTTACATTTCTATTTAAAAAAGTAGCTTTTTAAGTGAATTAATATGAGAATTTCTAGTTTTTTCTATGAAATCAATGAAAAAAATTATGATATCGATAAAATATGAATTAATTCTTGATTAGGACCAGAAATGGAAGAGAATGATATATAATAAATAAATTTTACATTTCTATTTAAAAAAGTAGCTTTTTGCTTGAAATAATATTACAAATTAAGGTTTTTTCGGTGAAATTAATGAAAAAAATTATGATATCGATAAAATATGAATTGATTCTTGATTAGGACCGGAAATGGAAGAGAATGATATATAATAAATAAATTTTACATTTCTATTTAAAAAAAGAGCTTTTTAAGTGAATTAATATGAGAATTTCTGGTTTTTTCTATGAAATCAATGAAAAAAATTATGATATCGATAAAATATGAATTAATTCTTGATTAGGACCAGAAATGGAAGAGAATGATATATAATAAATAAATTTTACATTTCTATTTAAAAAAGTAGCTTTTTGCTTGAAATAATATTACAAATTAAGGTTTTTTCGATGAAATTAATGAAAAAAATTATGATATCGATAAAATATGAATTGATTCTTGATTAGGACCGGAAATGGAAGAGAATGATATATAATAAATAAATTTTACATTTCTATTTAAAAAAGTAGCTTTTTAAGTGAATTAATATGAGAATTTCTAGTTTTTTCTATGAAATCAATGAAAAAAATTATGATATCGATAAAATATGAATTAATTCTTGAAATCAATGAAAAAAATTATGATATCGATAAAATATGAATTAATTCTTGATTAGGACCAGAAATGGAAGAGAATGATATATAATAAATAAATTTTACATTTTTATTTAAAAAAGTAGCTTTTTGCTTGAAATAATATTACAAATTAAGGTTTTTTCGATGAAATTAATGAAAAAAATTATGATATCGATAAAATATGAATTGATTCTTGATTAGGACCAGAAATGGAAGAGAATGATATATAATAAATAAATTTTACATTTCTATTTAAAAAAGTAGCTTTTTGATTGAATTAATATGAGAAATCCTCGTTATTTCTATGAAATCAATGAAAAAAATTATGATATCGATAAAATATGAATTAATTCTTGATTAGGACCAGAAATGGAAGAGAATGATATATAATAAATAAATTTTACATTTCTATTTAAAAAAGTAGCTTTTTGCTTGAAATAATATTACAAATTAAGGTTTTTTCGATGAAATTAATGTAAAAAATTATGATATCGATAAAATATGAATTGATTCTTGATTAGGACCAGAAATGGAAGAGAATGATATATAATAAATAAATTTTACATTTCTATTTAAAAAAGTAGCTTTTTGCTTGAAATAATATTACAAATTAAGGTTTTTTCGATGAAATTAATGTAAAAAATTATGATATCGATAAAATATGAATTGATTCTTGATTAGGACCAGAAATGGAAGAGAATGATATATAATAAATAAATTTTACATTTCTATTTAAAAAAGTAGCTTTTTAAGTGAATTAATATGAGAATTTCTAGTTTTTTCTATGAAATCAATGAAAAAAATTATGATATCGATAAAATATGAATTAATTCTTGATTAGGACCAGAAATGGAAGAGAATGATATATAATAAATAAATTTTACATTTCTATTTAAAAAAGTAGCTTTTTGCTTGAAATAATATTACAAATTAAGGTTTTTTCGATGAAATTAATGAAAAAAATTATGATATCGATAAAATATGAATTGATTCTTGATTAGGACCGGAAATGGAAGAGAATGATATATAATAAATAAATTTTACATTTCTATTTAAAAAAGTAGCTTTTTAAGTGAATTAATATGAGAATTTCTAGTTTTTTCTATGAAATCAATGAAAAAAATTATGATATCGATAAAATATGAATTAATTCTTGAAATCAATGAAAAAAATTATGATATCGATAAAATATGAATTAATTCTTGATTAGGACCAGAAATGGAAGAGAATGATATATAATAAATAAATTTTACATTTTTATTTAAAAAAGTAGCTTTTTGCTTGAAATAATATTACAAATTAAGGTTTTTTCGATGAAATTAATGAAAAAAATTATGATATCGATAAAATATGAATTGATTCTTGATTAGGACCAGAAATGGAAGAGAATGATATATAATAAATAAATTTTACATTTCTATTTAAAAAAGTAGCTTTTTGATTGAATTAATATGAGAAATCCTCGTTATTTCTATGAAATCAATGAAAAAAATTATGATATCGATAAAATATGAATTAATTCTTGATTAGGACCAGAAATGGAAGAGAATGATATATAATAAATAAATTTTACATTTCTATTTAAAAAAGTAGCTTTTTAAGTGAATTAATATGAGAATTTCTAGTTTTTTCTATGAAATCAATGAAAAAAATTATGATATCGATAAAATATGAATTAATTCTTGATTAGGACCAGAAATGGAAGAGAATGATATATAATAAATAAATTTTACATTTCTATTTAAAAAAGTAGCTTTTTAAGTGAATTAATATGAGAATTTCTAGTTTTTTCTATGAAATCAATGAAAAAAATTATGATATCGATAAAATATGGTTTGATTCTTGATTAGGACCGGAAATGGAAGAGAATGATATATAATAAATAAATTTTACATTTCTATTTAAAAAAGTAGCTTTTTATGTGAATTAATATGAGAATTTCTAGTTTTTTCTATGAAATTAATGAAAAAAATTATGATATCGATAAAATATGAATTGATTCTTGATTAGGACCGGAAATGGAAGAGATTGATATATAATAAATAAATTTTACATTTCTATTTAAAAAAGTAGCTTTTTAAGTGAATTAATATGAGAATTTCTAGTTTTTTCTATGAAATCAATGAAAAAAATTATGATATCGATAAAATATGAATTAATTCTTGATTAGGACCAGAAATGGAAGAGAATGATATATAATAAATAAATTTTACATTTCTATTTAAAAAAGTAGCTTTTTGCTTGAAATAATATTACAAATTAAGGTTTTTTCGGTGAAATTAATGAAAAAAATTATGATATCGATAAAATATGAATTGATTCTTGATTAGGACCGGAAATGGAAGAGAATGATATATAATAAATAAATTTTACATTTCTATTTAAAAAAGTAGCTTTTTAAGTGAATTAATATGAGAATTTCTAGTTTTTTCTATGAAATCAATGAAAAAAATTATGATATCGATAAAATATGAATTAATTCTTGAAATCAATGAAAAAAATTATGATATCGATAAAATATGAATTAATTCTTGATTAGGACCAGAAATGGAAGAGAATGATATATAATAAATAAATTTTACATTTTTATTTAAAAAAGTAGCTTTTTGCTTGAAATAATATTACAAATTAAGGTTTTTTCGATGAAATTAATGAAAAAAATTATGATATCGATAAAATATGAATTGATTCTTGATTAGGACCAGAAATGGAAGAGAATGATATATAATAAATAAATTTTACATTTCTATTTAAAAAAGTAGCTTTTTGATTGAATTAATATGAGAATTTCTAGTTTTTTCTATGAAATCAATGAAAAAAATTATGATATCGATAAAATATGAATTAATTCTTGATTAGGACCAGAAATGGAAGAGAATGATATATAATAAATAAATTTTACATTTCTATTTAAAAAAGTAGCTTTTTAAGTGAATTAATATGAGAATTTCTAGTTTTTTCTATGAAATCAATGAAAAAAATTATGATATCGATAAAATATGAATTAATTCTTGATTAGGACCAGAAATGGAAGAGATTGATATATAATAAATAAATTTTACATTTCTATTTAAAAAAGTAGCTTTTTAAGTGAATTAATATGAGAATTTCTAGTTTTTTCTATGAAATCAATGAAAAAAATTATGATATCGATAAAATATGAATTAATTCTTGATTAGGACCAGAAATGGAAGAGAATGATATATAATAAATAAATTTTACATTTCTATTTAAAAAAGTAGCTTTTTGCTTGAAATAATATTACAAATTAAGGTTTTTTCGGTGAAATTAATGAAAAAAATTATGATATCGATAAAATATGAATTGATTCTTGATTAGGACCGGAAATGGAAGAGAATGATATATAATAAATAAATTTTACATTTCTATTTAAAAAAAGAGCTTTTTAAGTGAATTAATATGAGAATTTCTGGTTTTTTCTATGAAATCAATGAAAAAAATTATGATATCGATAAAATATGAATTAATTCTTTATTAGGACCAGAAATGGAAGAGAATGATATATAATAAATAAATTTTACATTTCTATTTAAAAAAGTAGCTTTTTGCTTGAAATAATATTACAAATTAAGGTTTTTTCGATGAAATTAATGAAAAAAATTATGATATCGATAAAATATGAATTGATTCTTGATTAGGACCGGAAATGGAAGAGAATGATATATAATAAATAAATTTTACATTTCTATTTAAAAAAGTAGCTTTTTAAGTGAAATAATATTACAAATTAAGGTTTTTTCGATGAAATTAATGAAAAAAATTATGATATCGATAAAATATGAATTGATTCTTGATTAGGACCGGAAATGGAAGAGAATGATATATAATAAATAAATTTTACATTTCTATTTAAAAAAGTAGCTTTTTGGGTGAAAAAATATTACAAATTAAGGTTTTTTCGATGAAATCAATGAAAAAAATTATGATATCGATAAAATATGAATTAATTCTTGATTAGGACCAGAAATGGAAGAGAATGATATATAATAAATAAATTTTACATTTCTATTTAAAAAAGTAGCTTTTTGCTTGAAATAATATTACAAATTAAGGTTTTTTCGGTGAAATTAATGAAAAAAATTATGATATCGATAAAATATGAATTGATTCTTGATTAGGACCGGAAATGGAAGAGAATGATATATAATAAATAAATTTTACATTTCTATTTAAAAAAGTAGCTTTTTAAGTGAATTAATATGAGAATTTCTAGTTTTTTCTATGAAATCAATGAAAAAAATTATGATATCGATAAAATATGAATTAATTCTTGAAATCAATGAAAAAAATTATGATATCGATAAAATATGAATTAATTCTTGATTAGGACCAGAAATGGAAGAGAATGATATATAATAAATAAATTTTACATTTTTATTTAAAAAAGTAGCTTTTTGCTTGAAATAATATTACAAATTAAGGTTTTTTCGATGAAATTAATGAAAAAAATTATGATATCGATAAAATATGAATTGATTCTTGATTAGGACCAGAAATGGAAGAGAATGATATATAATAAATAAATTTTACATTTCTATTTAAAAAAGTAGCTTTTTGATTGAATTAATATGAGAAATCCTCGTTATTTCTATGAAATCAATGAAAAAAATTATGATATCGATAAAATATGAATTAATTCTTGATTAGGACCAGAAATGGAAGAGAATGATATATAATAAATAAATTTTACATTTCTATTTAAAAAAGTAGCTTTTTAAGTGAATTAATATGAGAATTTCTAGTTTTTTCTATGAAATCAATGAAAAAAATTATGATATCGATAAAATATGAATTAATTCTTGATTAGGACCAGAAATGGAAGAGAATGATATATAATAAATAAATTTTACATTTCTATTTAAAAAAGTAGCTTTTTAAGTGAATTAATATGAGAATTTCTAGTTTTTTCTATGAAATCAATGAAAAAAATTATGATATAGATAAAATATGGTTTGATTCTTGATTAGGACCGGAAATGGAAGAGAATGATATATAATAAATAAATTTTACATTTCTATTTAAAAAAGTAGCTTTTTATGTGAATTAATATGAGAATTTCTAGTTTTTTCTATGAAATTAATGAAAAAAATTATGATATCGATAAAATATGAATTGATTCTTGATTAGGACCGGAAATGGAAGAGATTGATATATAATAAATAAATTTTACATTTCTATTTAAAAAAGTAGCTTTTTAAGTGAATTAATATGAGAATTTCTAGTTTTTTCTATGAAATCAATGAAAAAAATTATGATATCGATAAAATATGAATTAATTCTTGATTAGGACCAGAAATGGAAGAGAATGATATATAATAAATAAATTTTACATTTCTATTTAAAAAAGTAGCTTTTTAAGTGAAATAATATTACAAATTAAGGTTTTTTCGATGAAATTAATGAAAAAAATTATGATATCGATAAAATATGAATAAATTCTTGATTAGGACCGGAAATGGAAGAGAATGATATATAATAAATAAATTTTACATTTCTATTTAAAAAAGTAGCTTTTTAAGTGAAATAATATTACAAATTAAGGTTTTTTCGATGAAATTAATGAAAAAAATTATGATATCGATAAAATATGAATTAATTCTTGATTAGGACCAGAAATGGAAGAGAATGATATATAATAAATAAATTTTACATTTCTATTTAAAAAAGTAGCTTTTTGCTTGAAATAATATTACAAATTAAGGTTTTTTCGATGAAATTAATGAAAAAAATTATGATATCGATAAAATATGAATTGATTCTTGATTAGGACCGGAAATGGAAGAGAATGATATATAATAAATAAATTTTACATTTCTATTTAAAAAAGTAGCTTTTTAAGTGAATTAATATGAGAATTTCTAGTTTTTTCTATGAAATCAATGAAAAAAATTATGATATCGATAAAATATGAATTAATTCTTGATTAGGACCAGAAATGGAAGAGAATGATATATAATAAATAAATTTTACATTTCTATTTAAAAAAGTAGCTTTTTAAGTGAAATAATATTACAAATTAAGGTTTTTTCGATGAAATTAATGAAAAAAATTATGATATCGATAAAATATGAATAAATTCTTGATTAGGACCGGAAATGGAAGAGAATGATATATAATAAATAAATTTTACATTTCTATTTAAAAAAGTAGCTTTTTAAGTGAAATAATATTACAAATTAAGGTTTTTTCGATGAAATTAATGAAAAAAATTATGATATCGATAAAATATGAATAAATTCTTGATTAGGACCGGAAATGGAAGAGAATGATATATAATAAATAAATTTTACATTTCTATTTAAAAAAGTAGCTTTTTGCTTGAAATAATATTACAAATTAAGGTTTTTTCGATGAAATTAATGAAAAAAATTATGATATCGATAAAATATGAATTGATTCTTGATTAGGACCGGAAATGGAAGAGAATGATATATAATAAATAAATTTTACATTTCTATTTAAAAAAGTAGCTTTTTAAGTGAATTAATATGAGAATTTCTAGTTTTTTCTATGAAATCAATGAAAAAAATTATGATATCGATAAAATATGAATTAATTCTTGATTAGGACCAGAAATGGAAGAGAATGATATATAATAAATAAATTTTACATTTCTATTTAAAAAAGTAGCTTTTTAAGTGAAATAATATTACAAATTAAGGTTTTTTCGATGAAATTAATGAAAAAAATTATGATATCGATAAAATATGAATAAATTCTTGATTAGGACCGGAAATGGAAGAGAATGATATATAATAAATAAATTTTACATTTCTATTTAAAAAAGTAGCTTTTTAAGTGAAATAATATTACAAATTAAGGTTTTTTCGATGAAATTAATGAAAAAAATTATGATATCGATAAAATATGAATTAATTCTTGATTAGGACCAGAAATGGAAGAGAATGATATATAATAAATAAATTTTACATTTCTATTTAAAAAAGTAGCTTTTTGCTTGAAATAATATTACAAATTAAGGTTTTTTCGATGAAATTAATGAAAAAAATTATGATATCGATAAAATATGAATTGATTCTTGATTAGGACCGGAAATGGAAGAGAATGATATATAATAAATAAATTTTACATTTCTATTTAAAAAAGTAGCTTTTTAAGTGAATTAATATGAGAATTTCTAGTTTTTTCTATGAAATCAATGAAAAAAATTATGATATCGATAAAATATGAATTAATTCTTGAAATCAATGAAAAAAATTATGATATCGATAAAATATGAATTAATTCTTGATTAGGACCAGAAATGGAAGAGAATGAAATATAATAAATAAATTTTACATTTTTATTTAAAAAAGTAGCTTTTTGCTTGAAATAATATTACAAATTAAGGTTTTTTCGATGAAATTAATGAAAAAAATTATGATATCGATAAAATATGAATTGATTCTTGATTAGGACCAGAAATGGAAGAGAATGATATATAATAAATAAATTTTACATTTCTATTTAAAAAAGTAGCTTTTTGATTGAATTAATATGAGAAATCCTCGTTATTTCTATGAAATCAATGAAAAAAATTATGATATCGATAAAATATGAATTAATTCTTGATTAGGACCAGAAATGAAAGAGAATGATATATAATAAATAAATTTTACATTTCTATTTAAAAAAGTAGCTTTTTGCTTGAAATAATATTACAAATTAAGGTTTTTTCGATGAAATTAATGTAAAAAATTATGATATCGATAAAATATGAATTGATTCTTGATTAGGACCAGAAATGGAAGAGAATGATATATAATAAATAAATTTTACATTTCTATTTAAAAAAGTAGCTTTTTGCTTGAAATAATATTACAAATTAAGGTTTTTTCGATGAAATTAATGTAAAAAATTATGATATCGATAAAATATGAATTGATTCTTGATTAGGACCAGAAATGGAAGAGAATGATATATAATAAATAAATTTTACATTTCTATTTAAAAAAGTAGCTTTTTAAGTGAATTAATATGAGAATTTCTAGTTTTTTCTATGAAATCAATGAAAAAAATTATGATATCGATAAAATATGAATTAATTCTTGATTAGGACCAGAAATGGAAGAGAATGATATATAATAAATAAATTTTACATTTCTATTTAAAAAAGTAGCTTTTTGCTTGAAATAATATTACAAATTAAGGTTTTTTCGGTGAAATTAATGAAAAAAATTATGATATCGATAAAATATGAATTGATTCTTGATTAGGACCGGAAATGGAAGAGAATGATATATAATAAATAAATTTTACATTTCTATTTAAAAAAAGAGCTTTTTAAGTGAATTAATATGAGAATTTCTGGTTTTTTCTATGAAATCAATGAAAAAAATTATGATATCGATAAAATATGAATTAATTCTTGATTAGGACCAGAAATGGAAGAGAATGATATATAATAAATAAATTTTACATTTCTATTTAAAAAAGTAGCTTTTTGCTTGAAATAATATTACAAATTAAGGTTTTTTCGATGAAATTAATGAAAAAAATTATGATATCGATAAAATATGAATTGATTCTTGATTAGGACCGGAAATGGAAGAGAATGATATATAATAAATAAATTTTACATTTCTATTTAAAAAAGTAGCTTTTTAAGTGAATTAATATGAGAATTTCTAGTTTTTTCTATGAAATCAATGAAAAAAATTATGATATCGATAAAATATGAATTAATTCTTGAAATCAATGAAAAAAATTATGATATCGATAAAATATGAATTAATTCTTGATTAGGACCAGAAATGGAAGAGAATGATATATAATAAATAAATTTTACATTTTTATTTAAAAAAGTAGCTTTTTGCTTGAAATAATATTACAAATTAAGGTTTTTTCGATGAAATTAATGAAAAAAATTATGATATCGATAAAATATGAATTGATTCTTGATTAGGACCAGAAATGGAAGAGAATGATATATAATAAATAAATTTTACATTTCTATTTAAAAAAGTACCTTTTTGATTGAATTAATATGAGAAATCCTCGTTATTTCTATGAAATCAATGAAAAAAATTATGATATCGATAAAATATGAATTAATTCTTGATTAGGACCAGAAATGGAAGAGAATGATATATAATAAATAAATTTTACATTTCTATTTAAAAAAGTAGCTTTTTAAGTGAATTAATATGAGAATTTCTAGTTTTTTCTATGAAATCAATGAAAAAAATTATGATATCGATAAAATATGAATTAATTCTTGATTAGGACCAGAAATGGAAGAGAATGATATATAATAAATAAATTTTACATTTCTATTTAAAAAAGTAGCTTTTTAAGTGAATTAATATGAGAATTTCTAGTTTTTTCTATGAAATCAATGAAAAAAATTATGATATCGATAAAATATGGTTTGATTCTTGATTAGGACCGGAAATGGAAGAGAATGATATATAATAAATAAATTTTACATTTCTATTTAAAAAAGTAGCTTTTTATGTGAATTAATATGAGAATTTCTAGTTTTTTCTATGAAATTAATGAAAAAAATTATGATATCGATAAAATATGAATTGATTCTTGATTAGGACCGGAAATGGAAGAGATTGATATATAATAAATAAATTTTACATTTCTATTTAAAAAAGTAGCTTTTTAAGTGAATTAATATGAGAATTTCTAGTTTTTTCTATGAAATCAATGAAAAAAATTATGATATCGATAAAATATGAATTAATTCTTGATTAGGACCAGAAATGGAAGAGAATGATATATAATAAATAAATTTTACATTTCTATTTAAAAAAGTAGCTTTTTGCTTGAAATAATATTACAAATTAAGGTTTTTTCGGTGAAATTAATGAAAAAAATTATGATATCGATAAAATATGAATTGATTCTTGATTAGGACCGGAAATGGAAGAGAATGATATATAATAAATAAATTTTACATTTCTATTTAAAAAAGTAGCTTTTTAAGTGAATTAATATGAGAATTTCTAGTTTTTTCTATGAAATCAATGAAAAAAATTATGATATCGATAAAATATGAATTAATTCTTGAAATCAATGAAAAAAATTATGATATCGATAAAATATGAATTAATTCTTGATTAGGACCAGAAATGGAAGAGAATGATATATAATAAATAAATTTTACATTTTTATTTAAAAAAGTAGCTTTTTGCTTGAAATAATATTACAAATTAAGGTTTTTTCGATGAAATTAATGAAAAAAATTATGATATCGATAAAATATGAATTGATTCTTGATTAGGACCAGAAATGGAAGAGAATGATATATAATAAATAAATTTTACATTTCTATTTAAAAAAGTAGCTTTTTGATTGAATTAATATGAGAAATCCTCGTTATTTCTATGAAATCAATGAAAAAAATTATGATATCGATAAAATATGAATTAATTCTTGATTAGGACCAGAAATGGAAGAGAATGATATATAATAAATAAATTTTACATTTCTATTTAAAAAAGTAGCTTTTTAAGTGAATTAATATGAGAATTTCTAGTTTTTTCTATGAAATCAATGAAAAAAATTATGATATCGATAAAATATGAATTAATTCTTGATTAGGACCAGAAATGGAAGAGAATGATATATAATAAATAAATTTTACATTTCTATTTAAAAAAGTAGCTTTTTAAGTGAATTAATATGAGAATTTCTAGTTTTTTCTATGAAATCAATGAAAAAAATTATGATATCGATAAAATATGGTTTGATTCTTGATTAGGACCGGAAATGGAAGAGAATGATATATAATAAATAAATTTTACATTTCTATTTAAAAAAGTAGATTTTTATGTGAATTAATATGAGAATTTCTAGTTTTTTCTATGAAATTAATGAAAAAAATTATGATATCGATAAAATATGAATTGATTCTTGATTAGGACCGGAAATGGAAGAGATTGATATATAATAAATAAATTTTACATTTCTATTTAAAAAAGTAGCTTTTTAAGTGAATTAATATGAGAATTTCTAGTTTTTTCTATGAAATCAATGAAAAAAATTATGATATCGATAAAATATGAATTAATTCTTGATTAGGACCAGAAATGGAAGAGAATGATATATAATAAATAAATTTTACATTTCTATTTAAAAAAGTAGCTTTTTGCTTGAAATAATATTACAAATTAAGGTTTTTTCGGTGAAATTAATGAAAAAAATTATGATATCGATAAAATATGAATTGATTCTTGATTAGGACCGGAAATGGAAGAGAATGATATATAATAAATAAATTTTACATTTCTATTTAAAAAAAGAGCTTTTTAAGTGAATTAATATGAGAATTTCTGGTTTTTTCTATGAAATCAATGAAAAAAATTATGATATCGATAAAATATGAATTAATTCTTTATTAGGACCAGAAATGGAAGAGAATGATATATAATAAATAAATTTTACATTTCTATTTAAAAAAGTAGCTTTTTGCTTGAAATAATATTACAAATTAAGGTTTTTTCGATGAAATTAATGAAAAAAATTATGATATCGATAAAATATGAATTGATTCTTGATTAGGACCGGAAATGGAAGAGAATGATATATAATAAATAAATTTTACATTTCTATTTAAAAAAGTAGCTTTTTAAGTGAAATAATATTACAAATTAAGGTTTTTTCGATGAAATTAATGAAAAAAATTATGATATCGATAAAATATGAATTGATTCTTGATTAGGACCGGAAATGGAAGAGAATGATATATAATAAATAAATTTTACATTTCTATTTAAAAAAGTAGCTTTTTAAGTGAATTAATATGAGAATTTCTAGTTTTTTCTATGAAATCAATGAAAAAAATTATGATATCGATAAAATATGAATTAATTCTTGAAATCAATGAAAAAAATTATGATATCGATAAAATATGAATTAATTCTTGATTAGGACCAGAAATGGAAGAGAATGATATATAATAAATAAATTTTACATTTTTATTTAAAAAAGTAGCTTTTTGCTTGAAATAATATTACAAATTAAGGTTTTTTCGATGAAATTAATGAAAAAAATTATGATATCGATAAAATATGAATTGATTCTTGATTAGGACCAGTAATGGAAGAGAATGATATATAATAAATAAATTTTACATTTCTATTTAAAAAAGTAGCTTTTTGATTGAATTAATATGAGAAATCCTCGTTATTTCTATGAAATCAATGAAAAAAATTATGATATCGATAAAATATGAATTAATTCTTGATTAGGACCAGAAATGGAAGAGAATGATATATAATAAATAAATTTTACATTTTTATTTAAAAAAGTAGCTTTTTAAGTGAATTAATATGAGAATTTCTAGTTTTTTCTATGAAATCAATGAAAAAAATTATGATATCGATAAAATATGAATTAATTCTTGATTAGGACCAGAAATGGAAGAGAATGATATATAATAAATAAATTTTACATTTCTATTTAAAAAAGTAGCTTTTTAAGTGAATTAATATGAGAATTTCTAGTTTTTTCTATGAAATCAATGAAAAAAATTATGATATCGATAAAATATGGTTTGATTCTTGATTAGGACCGGAAATGGAAGAGAATGATATATAATAAATAAATTTTACATTTCTATTTAAAAAAGTAGCTTTTTATGTGAATTAATATGAGAATTTCTAGTTTTTTCTATGAAATTAATGAAAAAAATTATGATATCGATAAAATATGAATTGATTCTTGATTAGGACCGGAAATGGAAGAGATTGATATATAATAAATAAATTTTACATTTCTATTTAAAAAAGTAGCTTTTTAAGTGAATTAATATGAGAATTTCTAGTTTTTTCTATGAAATCAATGAAAAAAATTATGATATCGATAAAATATGAATTAATTCTTGATTAGGACCAGAAATGGAAGAGAATGATATATAATAAATAAATTTTACATTTCTATTTAAAAAAGTAGCTTTTTAAGTGAAATAATATTACAAATTAAGGTTTTTTCGATGAAATTAATGAAAAAAATTATGATATCGATAAAATATGAATAAATTCTTGATTAGGACCGGAAATGGAAGAGAATGATATATAATAAATAAATTTTACATTTCTATTTAAAAAAGTAGCTTTTTGCTTGAAATAATATTACAAATTAAGGTTTTTTCGGTGAAATTAATGAAAAAAATTATGATATCGATAAAATATGAATTGATTCTTGATTAGGACCGGAAATGGAAGAGAATGATATATAATAAATAAATTTTACATTTCTATTTAAAAAAAGAGCTTTTTAAGTGAATTAATATGAGAATTTCTGGTTTTTTCTATGAAATCAATGAAAAAAATTATGATATCGATAAAATATTGAATTAATTCTTTATTAGGACCAGAAATGGAAGAGAATGATATATAATAAATAAATTTTACATTTCTATTTAAAAAAGTAGCTTTTTGCTTGAAATAATATTACAAATTAAGGTTTTTTCGATGAAATTAATGAAAAAAATTATGATATCGATAAAATATGAATTGATTCTTGATTAGGACCGGAAATGGAAGAGAATGATATATAATAAATAAATTTTACATTTCTATTTAAAAAAGTAGCTTTTTAAGTGAATTAATATGAGAATTTCTAGTTTTTTCTATGAAATCAATGAAAAAAATTATGATATCGATAAAATATGAATTAATTCTTGAAATCAATGAAAAAAATTATGATATCGATAAAATATGAATTAATTCTTGATTAGGACCAGAAATGGAAGAGAATGATATATAATAAATAAATTTTACATTTTTATTTAAAAAAGTAGCTTTTTGCTTGAAATAATATTACAAATTAAGGTTTTTTCGATGAAATTAATGAAAAAAATTATGATATCGATAAAATATGAATTGATTCTTGATTAGGACCAGTAATGGAAGAGAATGATATATAATAAATAAATTTTACATTTCTATTTAAAAAAGTAGCTTTTTGATTGAATTAATATGAGAAATCCTCGTTATTTCTATGAAATCAATGAAAAAAATTATGATATCGATAAAATATGAATTAATTCTTGATTAGGACCAGAAATGGAAGAGAATGATATATAATAAATAAATTTTACATTTCTATTTAAAAAAGTAGCTTTTTAAGTGAATTAATATGAGAATTTCTAGTTTTTTCTATGAAATCAATGAAAAAAATTATGATATCGATAAAATATGAATTAATTCTTGATTAGGACCAGAAATGGAAGAGAATGATATATAATAAATAAATTTTACATTTCTATTTAAAAAAGTAGCTTTTTAAGTGAATTAATATGAGAATTTCTAGTTTTTTCTATGAAATCAATGAAAAAAATTATGATATCGATAAAATATGGTTTGATTCTTGATTAGGACCGGAAATGGAAGAGAATGATATATAATAAATAAATTTTACATTTCTATTTAAAAAAGTAGCTTTTTATGTGAATTAATATGAGAATTTCTAGTTTTTTCTATGAAATTAATGAAAAAAATTATGATATCGATAAAATATGAATTGATTCTTGATTAGGACCGGAAATGGAAGAGATTGATATATAATAAATAAATTTTACATTTCTATTTAAAAAAGTAGCTTTTTAAGTGAATTAATATGAGAATTTCTAGTTTTTTCTATGAAATCAATGAAAAAATTATGATATCGATAAAATATGAATTAATTCTTGATTAGGACCAGAAATGGAAGAGAATGATATATAATAAATAAATTTTACATTTCTATTTAAAAAAGTAGCTTTTTAAGTGAAATAATATTACAAATTAAGGTTTTTTCGATGAAATTAATGAAAAAAATTATGATATCGATAAAATATGAATAAATTCTTGATTAGGACCGGAAATGGAAGAGAATGATATATAATAAATAAATTTTACATTTCTATTTAAAAAAGTAGCTTTTTGCTTGAAATAATATTACAAATTAAGGTTTTTTCGGTGAAATTAATGAAAAAAATTATGATATCGATAAAATATGAATTGATTCTTGATTAGGACCGGAAATGGAAGAGAATGATATATAATAAATAAATTTTACATTTCTATTTAAAAAAAGAGCTTTTTAAGTGAATTAATATGAGAATTTCTGGTTTTTTCTATGAAATCAATGAAAAAAATTATGATATCGATAAAATATTGAATTAATTCTTTATTAGGACCAGAAATGGAAGAGAATGATATATAATAAATAAATTTTACATTTCTATTTAAAAAAGTAGCTTTTTGCTTGAAATAATATTACAAATTAAGGTTTTTTCGATGAAATTAATGAAAAAAATTATGATATCGATAAAATATGAATTGATTCTTGATTAGGACCGGAAATGGAAGAGAATGATATATAATAAATAAATTTTACATTTCTATTTAAAAAAGTAGCTTTTTAAGTGAATTAATATGAGAATTTCTAGTTTTTTCTATGAAATCAATGAAAAAAATTATGATATCGATAAAATATGAATTAATTCTTGATTAGGACCAGAAATGGAAGAGAATGATATATAATAAATAAATTTTACATTTCTATTTAAAATAGTAGCTTTTTAAGTGAAATAATATTACAAATTAAGGTTTTTTCGATGAAATTAATGAAAAAAATTATGATATCGATAAAATATGAATAAATTCTTGATTAGGACCGGAAATGGAAGAGAATGATATATAATAAATAAATTTTACATTTCTATTTAAAAAAGTAGCTTTTTAAGTGAAATAATATTACAAATTAAGGTTTTTTCGATGAAATTAATGAAAAAAATTATGATATCGATAAAATATGAATTAATTCTTGATTAGGACCAGAAATGGAAGAGAATGATATATAATAAATAAATTTTACATTTCTATTTAAAAAAGTAGCTTTTTGCTTGAAATAATATTACAAATTAAGGTTTTTTCGATGAAATTAATGAAAAAAATTATGATATCGATAAAATATGAATTGATTCTTGATTAGGACCGGAAATGGAAGAGATTGATATATAATAAATAAATTTTACATTTCTATTTAAAAAAGTAGCTTTTTAAGTGAATTAATATGAGAATTTCTAGTTTTTTCTATGAAATCAATGAAAAAAATTATGATATCGATAAAATATGAATTAATTCTTGATTAGGACCAGAAATGGAAGAGAATGATATATAATAAATAAATTTTACATTTCTATTTAAAAAAGTAGCTTTTTGAGTGAAAAAATATTACAAATTAAGGTTTTTTCTATGAAATCAATGAAAAAAATTATGATATCGATAAAATATGAATTAATTCTTGATTAGGACCAGAAATGGAAGAGAATGATATATAATAAATAAATTTTACATTTCTATTTAAAAAAGTAGCTTTTTGCTTGAAATAATATTACAAATTAAGGTTTTTTCGATGAAATTAATGAAAAAAATTATGATATCGATAAAATATGAATTGATTCTTGATTAGGACCGGAAATGGAAGAGAATGATATATAATAAATAAATTTTACATTTCTATTTAAAAAAGTAGCTTTTTAAGTGAATTAATATGAGAATTTCTAGTTTTTTCTATGAAATCAATGAAAAAAATTATGATATCGATAAAATATGAATTAATTCTTGAAATCAATGAAAAAAATTATGATATCGATAAAATATGAATTAATTCTTGATTAGGACCAGAAATGGAAGAGAATGATATATAATAAATAAATTTTACATTTTTATTTAAAAAAGTAGCTTTTTGCTTGAAATAATATTACAAATTAAGGTTTTTTCGATGAAATTAATGAAAAAAATTATGATATCGATAAAATATGAATTGATTCTTGATTAGGACCAGTAATGGAAGAGAATGATATATAATAAATAAATTTTACATTTCTATTTAAAAAAGTAGCTTTTTGATTGAATTAATATGAGAAATCCTCGTTATTTCTATGAAATCAATGAAAAAAATTATGATATCGATAAAATATGAATTAATTCTTGATTAGGACCAGAAATGGAAGAGAATGATATATAATAAATAAATTTTACATTTCTATTTAAAAAAGTAGCTTTTTAAGTGAATTAATATGAGAATTTCTAGTTTTTTCTATGAAATCAATGAAAAAAATTATGATATCGATAAAATATGAATTAATTCTTGATTAGGACCAGAAATGGAAGAGAATGATATATAATAAATAAATTTTACATTTCTATTTAAAAAAGTAGCTTTTTAAGTGAATTAATATGAGAATTTCTAGTTTTTTCTATGAAATCAATGAAAAAAATTATGATATCGATAAAATATGGTTTGATTCTTGATTAGGACCGGAAATGGAAGAGAATGATATATAATAAATAAATTTTACATTTCTATTTAAAAAAGTAGCTTTTTATGTGAATTAATATGAGAATTTCTAGTTTTTTCTATGAAATTAATGAAAAAAATTATGATATCGATAAAATATGAATTGATTCTTGATTAGGACCGGAAATGGAAGAGATTGATATATAATAAATAAATTTTACATTTCTATTTAAAAAAGTAGCTTTTTAAGTGAATTAATATGAGAATTTCTAGTTTTTTCTATGAAATCAATGAAAAAAATTATGATATCGATAAAATATGAATTAATTCTTGATTAGGACCAGAAATGGAAGAGAATGATATATAATAAATAAATTTTACATTTCTATTTAAAAAAGTAGCTTTTTAAGTGAAATAATATTACAAATTAAGGTTTTTTCGATGAAATTAATGAAAAAAATTATGATATCGATAAAATATGAATAAATTCTTGATTAGGACCGGAAATGGAAGAGAATGATATATAATAAATAAATTTTACATTTCTATTTAAAAAAGTAGCTTTTTGCTTGAAATAATATTACAAATTAAGGTTTTTTCGATGAAATTAATGAAAAAAATTATGATATCGATAAAATATGAATTGATTCTTGATTAGGACCGGAAATGGAAGAGAATGATATATAATAAATAAATTTTACATTTCTATTTAAAAAAGTAGCTTTTTAAGTGAATTAATATGAGAATTTCTAGTTTTTTCTATGAAATCAATGAAAAAAATTATGATATCGATAAAATATGAATTAATTCTTGATTAGGACCAGAAATGGAAGAGAATGATATATAATAAATAAATTTTACATTTCTATTTAAAAAAGTAGCTTTTTAAGTGAAATAATATTACAAATTAAGGTTTTTTCGATGAAATTAATGAAAAAAATTATGATATCGATAAAATATGAATAAATTCTTGATTAGGACCGGAAATGGAAGAGAATGATATATAATAAATAAATTTTACATTTCTATTTAAAAAAGTAGCTTTTTAAGTGAAATAATATTACAAATTAAGGTTTTTTCGATGAAATTAATGAAAAAAATTATGATATCGATAAAATATGAATTAATTCTTGATTAGGACCAGAAATGGAAGAGAATGATATATAATAAATAAATTTTACATTTCTATTTAAAAAAGTAGCTTTTTGCTTGAAATAATATTACAAATTAAGGTTTTTTCGATGAAATTAATGAAAAAAATTATGATATCGATAAAATATGAATTGATTCTTGATTAGGACCGGAAATGGAAGAGATTGATATATAATAAATAAATTTTACATTTCTATTTAAAAAAGTAGCTTTTTAAGTGAATTAATATGAGAATTTCTAGTTTTTTCTATGAAATCAATGAAAAAAATTATGATATCGATAAAATATGAATTAATTCTTGATTAGGACCAGAAATGGAAGAGAATGATATATAATAAATAAATTTTACATTTCTATTTAAAAAAGTAGCTTTTTGAGTGAAAAAATATTACAAATTAAGGTTTTTTCTATGAAATCAATGAAAAAAATTATGATATCGATAAAATATGAATTAATTCTTGATTAGGACCAGAAATGGAAGAGAATGATATATAATAAATAAATTTTACATTTCTATTTAAAAAAGTAGCTTTTTGCTTGAAATAATATTACAAATTAAGGTTTTTTCGATGAAATTAATGAAAAAAATTATGATATCGATAAAATATGAATTGATTCTTGATTAGGACCGGAAATGGAAGAGAATGATATATAATAAATAAATTTTACATTTCTATTTAAAAAAGTAGCTTTTTAAGTGAATTAATATGAGAATTTCTAGTTTTTTCTATGAAATCAATGAAAAAAATTATGATATCGATAAAATATGAATTAATTCTTGAAATCAATGAAAAAAATTATGATATCGATAAAATATGAATTAATTCTTGATTAGGACCAGAAATGGAAGAGAATGATATATAATAAATAAATTTTACATTTTTATTTAAAAAAGTAGCTTTTTGCTTGAAATAATATTACAAATTAAGGTTTTTTCGATGAAATTAATGAAAAAAATTATGATATCGATAAAATATGAATTGATTCTTGATTAGGACCAGTAATGGAAGAGAATGATATATAATAAATAAATTTTACATTTCTATTTAAAAAAGTAGCTTTTTGATTGAATTAATATGAGAAATCCTCGTTATTTCTATGAAATCAATGAAAAAAATTATGATATCGATAAAATATGAATTAATTCTTGATTAGGACCAGAAATGGAAGAGAATGATATATAATAAATAAATTTTACATTTCTATTTAAAAAAGTAGCTTTTTAAGTGAATTAATATGAGAATTTCTAGTTTTTTCTATGAAATCAATGAAAAAAATTATGATATCGATAAAATATGAATTAATTCTTGATTAGGACCAGAAATGGAAGAGAATGATATATAATAAATAAATTTTACATTTCTATTTAAAAAAGTAGCTTTTTAAGTGAATTAATATGAGAATTTCTAGTTTTTTCTATGAAATCAATGAAAAAAATTATGATATCGATAAAATATGGTTTGATTCTTGATTAGGACCGGAAATGGAAGAGAATGATATATAATAAATAAATTTTACATTTCTATTTAAAAAAGTAGCTTTTTATGTGAATTAATATGAGAATTTCTAGTTTTTTCTATGAAATTAATGAAAAAAATTATGATATCGATAAAATATGAATTGATTCTTGATTAGGACCGGAAATGGAAGAGATTGATATATAATAAATAAATTTTACATTTCTATTTAAAAAAGTAGCTTTTTAAGTGAATTAATATGAGAATTTCTAGTTTTTTCTATGAAATCAATGAAAAAAATTATGATATCGATAAAATATGAATTAATTCTTGATTAGGACCAGAAATGGAAGAGAATGATATATAATAAATAAATTTTACATTTCTATTTAAAAAAGTAGCTTTTTAAGTGAAATAATATTACAAATTAAGGTTTTTTCGATGAAATTAATGAAAAAAATTATGATATCGATAAAATATGAATAAATTCTTGATTAGGACCGGAAATGGAAGAGAATGATATATAATAAATAAATTTTACATTTCTATTTAAAAAAGTAGCTTTTTGCTTGAAATAATATTACAAATTAAGGTTTTTTCGGTGAAATTAATGAAAAAAATTATGATATCGATAAAATATGAATTGATTCTTGATTAGGACCGGAAATGGAAGAGAATGATATATAATAAATAAATTTTACATTTCTATTTAAAAAAAGAGCTTTTTAAGTGAATTAATATGAGAATTTCTGGTTTTTTCTATGAAATCAATGAAAAAAATTATGATATCGATAAAATATTGAATTAATTCTTTATTAGGACCAGAAATGGAAGAGAATGATATATAATAAATAAATTTTACATTTCTATTTAAAAAAGTAGCTTTTTGCTTGAAATAATATTACAAATTAAGGTTTTTTCGATGAAATTAATGAAAAAAATTATGATATCGATAAAATATGAATTGATTCTTGATTAGGACCGGAAATGGAAGAGAATGATATATAATAAATAAATTTTACATTTCTATTTAAAAAAGTAGCTTTTTAAGTGAATTAATATGAGAATTTCTAGTTTTTTCTATGAAATCAATGAAAAAAATTATGATATCGATAAAATATGAATTAATTCTTGATTAGGACCAGAAATGGAAGAGAATGATATATAATAAATAAATTTTACATTTCTATTTAAAAAAGTAGCTTTTTAAGTGAAATAATATTACAAATTAAGGTTTTTTCGATGAAATTAATGAAAAAAATTATGATATCGATAAAATATGAATAAATTCTTGATTAGGACCGGAAATGGAAGAGAATGATATATAATAAATAAATTTTACATTTCTATTTAAAAAAGTAGCTTTTTAAGTGAAATAATATTACAAATTAAGGTTTTTTCGATGAAATTAATGAAAAAAATTATGATATCGATAAAATATGAATTGATTCTTGATTAGGACCGGAAATGGAAGAGATTGATATATAATAAATAAATTTTACATTTCTATTTAAAAAAGTAGCTTTTTAAGTGAATTAATATGAGAATTTCTAGTTTTTTCTATGAAATCAATGAAAAAAATTATGATATCGATAAAATATGAATTAATTCTTGATTAGGACCGGAAATGGAAGAGAATGATATATAATAAATAAATTTTACATTTCTATTTAAAAAAGTAGCTTTTTAAGTGAATTAATATGAGAATTTCTAGTTTTTTCTATGAAATCAATGAAAAAAATTATGATATCGATAAAATATGAATTAATTCTTGATTAGGACCAGAAATGGAAGAGAATGATATATAATAAATAAATTTTACATTTCTATTTAAAAAAGTAGCTTTTTAAGTGAATTAATATGAGAATTTCTAGTTTTTTCTATGAAATCAATGAAAAAAATTATGATATCGATAAAATATGAATTAATTCTTGATTAGGACCAGAAATGGAAGAGAATGATATATAATAAATAAATTTTACATTTCTATTTAAAAAAGTAGCTTTTTAAGTGAATTAATATGAGAATTTCTAGTTTTTTCTATGAAATCAATGAAAAAAATTATGATATCGATAAAATATGAATTAATTCTTGATTAGGACCGGAAATGGAAGAGAATGATATATAATAAATAAATTTTACATTTCTATTTAAAAAAGTAGCTTTTTAAGTGAATTAATATGAGAATTTCTAGTTTTTTCTATGAAATCAATGAAAAAAATTATGATATCGATAAAATATGAATTAATTCTTGATTAGGACCAGAAATGGAAGAGAATGATATATAATAAATAAATTTTACATTTCTATTTAAAAAAGTAGCTTTTTAAGTGAATTAATATGAGAATTTCTAGTTTTTTCTATGAAATCAATGAAAAAAATTATGATATCGATAAAATATGAATTAATTCTTGATTAGGACCAGAAATGGAAGAGAATGATATATAATAAATAAATTTTACATTTCTATTTAAAAAAGTAGCTTTTTGCTTGAAATAATATTACAAATTAAGGTTTTTTCGATGAAATTAATGAAAAAAATTATGATATCGATAAAATATGATTGATTCTTGATTAGGACCAGAAATGGAAGAGAATGATATATAATAAATAAATTTTACATTTCTATTTAAAAAAGTAGCTTTTTAAGTGAAATAATATTACAAATTAAGGTTTTTTCGATGAAATTAATGAAAAAAATTATGATATCGATAAAATATGAATTAATTCTTGATTAGGACCAGAAATGGAATAGAATGATATATAATAAATAAATTTTACATTTTTATTTAAAAAAGTAGCTTTTTGCTTGAAATAATATTACAAATTAAGGTTTTTTCGATGAAATTAATGAAAAAAATTATGATATCGATAAAATATGAATTGATTCTTGATTAGGACCAGAAATGGAAGAGAATGATATATAATAAATAAATTTTACATTTCTATTTAAAAAAGTAGCTTTTTAAGTGAAATAATATTACAAATTAAGGTTTTTTCGATGAAATTAATGAAAAAAATTATGATATCGATAAAATATGAATAAATTCTTGATTAGGACCGGAAATGGAAGAGAATGATATATAATAAATAAATTTTACATTTCTATTTAAAAAAGTAGCTTTTTAAGTGAATTATTATGAGAATTTCTGGTTTTTTCTATGAAATCAATTAAAAAAATTATTTTTTTTTTTTTTTTATTTAGCATCCATTTATTTTGTACATCTGCCCGAAGGCAATAATACATGGTTTACAATAAAGAGTAATAAATGGGCGAGGGGGGGAGGTAAAAGGAAATTATAGGGCAGGTTAAGGAGAGTGAGTCATTGGAACTGGGTAGGAAAATAGTCGAGGAGGGGGGGAAGGGAATGTCACT
The DNA here is from genome assembly GCA_963082975.1 of Labia minor. Taxonomy (NCBI): domain Eukaryota; kingdom Metazoa; phylum Arthropoda; class Insecta; order Dermaptera; family Spongiphoridae; genus Labia; species Labia minor. The sequence goes on from OY720345.1 coordinate 88,091,242, forward strand.
GAATTATTAGCCTGATGGCAAATCCCAGCTAGGGCACCATCGCGGGTCTATTTATTAATGTCTCTTGTCAAGTCCTGTGGTTTGAGTCTTTTGAGTCGTCTCAGTTGTCCTTGTGTGTCTAATAGTTGTCGGGCTTTGGGATTAGGGTGTTTAAGGAGTCTGTCTTTGTAGCGAAGGCTGTAATTTTTAATTTCCATTTGGACTGTATCCATTCCGAGGTCCCTATGAATCAGTCTGTTAGGGACATACCAAGGAGCACCGACTATCAGTCTAAGTGTTTTGTTTTGAAACCGCTGAATCAGGTCTCTGTTGGATTTGCTAGCGGTCCCCCACATCTGAATGCCATAGGTCCAAATGGGTTTAAGGATGATTTTGTAAATTAGAAGTTTATTGTCTATCGTCAGTTGAGATTTTTGTCGGAGCAGCCAGTATAATTTGTTAAGTTTAAGTCTCAGTTGTTTCTTTTTTGACTTGATGTGCATCTCCCACGTTAGGCGTCTGTCAAGGTGCATACCGAGGTACTTTACAGTACTTTTAGTCGGAATGGGTTTGTCTAAATTTACGCCGGGGCAGGTCTGTCTATTCAAAGTAAAAGTCAAGTGTGCAGATTTGTCTTCGTTTACTGCTATTCTCCATTTCTCAAGCCAAGGCCTTAATTGGTCCAGGCTTTCCTGGAGCATAGCAGAAGCCACGATTGGGTCTTTATGTGAAGCGAGCAAAGCGGTGTCATCAGCAAAGGTCGCTGTGGTTATGTTCGGGTTGGTCGGCAAGTCAGCTGTAAAAAGTAAATACAAAATAGGTCCCAAAACACTACCCTGAGGTACTCCAGATCTAACAGGATAAACCTCACTAATGGCGTCATTCATCTTAACTCTAAAGCTTCTGCCATCGAGGTAAGAACGAATCAGCCTGTAATAAATTAGCGGGAGTATGTCATAAAGCTTCCGAAGTAGACCCTCGTGCCAGACTTTATCGAAAGCCTGAGATATATCAAGAAACACGGCTGAGCAGTAACGTTTGTTTTCAAGGTCTTTGTGAATAACATCAACAATTCGATGTACTTGCTCAATAGTGCCGTGCTTCTCTCTAAAGCCGAATTGGTGGATTGGGATTAAATCTATTAGAAAAGGACGGAGTCTAGAAAGAAAGACCCTCTCGAACAATTTAGAGATGGCAGAGAGAAGACTAATAGGCCTATACGAGTTTGACTCCTCAGGAGGTTTCCCAGGCTTGAGGATCATTTTCACCAGGGCTGTTTTCCACTGGGTTGGGAAATGACCCACTCTAAAGATGGAGTTAAATATGAGGGTCAGAAAGAGAATTGCCCTATCAGGCAAGTTCCTCAACATTTTACCTGAGATTAGATCATTTCCCGGGGCCTTTTTAGTTTTGATTGTCTGTCGTATAATGTCTTTTAATTCACACGTCTGTATTAGTTTGGGGAATGGCATTGAGTAATTGTGTGTTTTGTATTGGTGTGTTGCCTGAAAGTTATTGTCAGGTGGAGTGACCTTTGGTGGGAGAGGAGTAAAAACGTTAGAAAGGTGACTAGCGAATGTATTCGCCTTATCGATGTCACTCCTCGCCCATTCATTATTTTGTCTACGTAGTGGGGGGATTCTTTCAGTTGGTCTTTTAAGTTTCTTTGTCGCTTTCCAGAGAGAGTAGTCAGTTGAATGAGTAGGGGTGAGGTCTCTCAGATACTTTTGAATGCTTTGATTCCTTTCAGTTCTGAGTAGATTCCCAATTTGTTTAGATAGATTATTAATTGTCGTTTTAAGGTGTGGGGATCTGTTTGTCTGCCATTGTCGTCTGAGCCTATTTTTTTTAGTTATTAAGTCTTTAATGTGTTTTGGTGTGTCTTGGTTTAAGTCTTTAGGAGTAATTTTTGGTGTTGACAGACGTGCTGCCATTTGTATAGTATTGGTTATATGGTAGATTGCTTTGTCAATGTCAAGGCTATATGTCAGAGGTAAGTTTAGGTCCAGGCTTTGGTTTAGTATTTCTGCATATTTATTCCAGTCAGTTTTATGATTAGTCAAGTAGTGAGAGTTTGATTTGAGAGATGCACAGGTGTTTAATGTAAGTTGTACTGGGGAGTGGTCAGAGGAAAGATCAAGGCAGGATTCAATTAAGCATCCGTCCCCGTTAACCCCTCTTGCCACAAAAAAGTCAATTAAGTCTGGGATTTTGTTACTGTCAGAGGGCCAATACGTAGGTCTTCCAGTTGAGATAGTAATTAGGTTGTGTTTATTAATAGTCTTAGCGAGATCTCGACCTCTAGGAGTAATAAGTCGAGATCCCCAGTCAGTATGTTTTGCATTGTAGTCACCTCCAGCAAGGAACCTCGACCCCAGGGTCTGGAAAAAATCCCAAAAATCCCCAGACGAAATTCGATGCTTGGGAGGGCAGTAAGTAGATGCAATTGTAATAGGTCCGTTTTTGTCTTGAATTGTTAAAGAGGTTGCTTGTAGATAGTCTTTGTAAAAGGGAGGGTTTTCGTAATGGGATATTTTGTCTTTGATTATAATGGCTGTTCCTCCGTGTGATGTACCGTCTGGGTGATTGGTAAAGTATAGGTTGTAATGGGGAATTTTTAAGTAGCTTCGAGGGTTGAAATGAGTCTCAGCAATTAGCATAATGTCAATGTCTTTGTCTATCAGGTAGTGTTTGAGTTCACAAGAATGCCTCAATAGGCCGTTAGCATTCCATAATGAAATTTTAAGCAATCGATCCATTGGGCATTCTCGCAATGAGGGTAGTCAAAAGGTTGAGTATAGTGTCCATGCGATCCATGAGTTTAACCAACATGCTTTCCAGAATAGGTGTTTGTGTTTGTGTCGGGAGAGATTTGGAGTTGTCGTTGTTATTAGATTTTAGTATGTCAGAGTAGCGAATGTTTGGTTGTGACATGGAGTTAAGTGTTTGTCGTTTATCATGAGTTGAACTAGTTGGAAGTGGAGGGGGTACAGTCTGTAGTTGTTTAGGTCTAAGAGAGGGATATTTGTTTTGTCGTAATTCGACATAATGTTTGCAGCCCTTAAAGTTGGCTGGATGGTCACCGCCACAGAGTACACATTGGGGTGGAGAAGTCTTGTCTTTTTGGCAGTCAGATGTAAGATGGTCTTTAGTACATTTGACGCAGCGTGGTCTCAGCTTACAGTATGCCCTGGTATGCCCATAATGCTGACATCTCGTACATTGAGGGATATCTCTACGAGCACGCGGTGCCTCAATTACAACCCTGCTATGACAGAGGTATTGAGTAGTATAGATGTCTTTATTGTTGGGTGCTGGTTTTAGGTCTAAGAAGAATATAGGTAGGGGTTCCTTTGTCGTTTTTTTTCTTATATTAAAGATATTGGCCACTGAGTGACCAAGGTCTTCAATTTCTTTTTTAATGTCAACAAGGTCAGTCGAGTGATGTAGTTGTTTGATAACAGCTCTAAAATTTCTTTCAGATTTGGGTTGAAAGGTATAATATTCAATTTTGCTGTTATCTAACATTTTAATTATGGAGGTGTAGTCTAGTGGTTTTTTAGGATTGATTTTAACTTCGTCTTTTTTTATTAGTTTACAAACGAACCCGTCTCGGGCTACCCTGCCAAGACACGCCAACATGTCATTATAATTAGTGACATTAGGAATAAAAATAGGGGGGGGTTTGTTTGGTATAGTTTCTTTAGAAGAGTTAGGTTGGTTGTCAGTTAGTTCTGAGAGTGATTGAAATTTATTAGTGTGTGTAGGTATAGTGTAATCATCCAAAGTCTTTTGTTTAACACATCGAGTTTCTGGGCTGTCACGTAGTCTTTTATTGTGATTTACCAGTTGCCAGTTGTTTTTATGGTTGTCTATAGGAGTGGAGACGTCTGAATGTGAAGATGTTGAAGGTCCGGCGTTGTCGTTTTCAAGCGTGATTTTTTCAAAAGATACATTGCAGGGGTTGGGCTGGTCCTTGTGAAAAAGTTGGTGTTCTACTGCGCATTTTGCGTGGAAGCCCTTACAACATGTCTTGCATTTATATTTTTCACCACGAATGTGGAGTTTGCAATAGTGACATATTGCCATTTCTGGCGTTGTTATTATTATTATTTATTTATTTTTTTTTAAAAAAAGGTATTTAGTACTTGGGGCATGGATGAGAGAGAACTGGGGTGGGAAGGGGAGGGGTAGACTTCACACACTCGCGGCCTAAACGGTGTGGCTGACTGGGAAAAAAGAGGCCTTGGAAAGAGGGTATAAAATATATGTATGTTTATATATTAGTAGATATTTAATTTATAAAGGTATTATTTAAATAAAATTTTATACATACAAATTGAAAAAGTTGATAATTCAATATAATATTTTATATATAATATATATTAAAATTTGTAATTGATGTATAATGAGGTATTTAGGCCGAAATGGCCTAGTAATGAGATCGCCACTAAAGATCACTTAGAGAGTTGTTAACTGCTTGATGGTTAGTTAACTAATCGAAAAATATGAATTAATTCTTGATTAGGACCAGAAATGGAAGAGAATGATATATAATAAATAAATTTTACATTTCTATTTAAAAAAGTAGCTTTTTGAGTGAAAAAATATTAAAAATTAAGGTTTTTTCGATGAAATCAATGAAAAAAATTATGATATCGATAAAATATGAATTAATTCTTGATTAGGACCAGAAATGGAAGAGAATGATATATAATAAATAAATTTTACATTTCTATTTAAAAAAGTAGCTTTTTGAGTGAAAAAATATTACAAATTAAGGTTTTTTCGATGAAATTAATGAAAAAAATTATGATATCGATAAAATATGAATTGATTCTTGATTAGGACCGGAAATGGAAGAGAATGATATATAATAAATAAATTTTACATTTCTATTTAAAAAAGTAGCTTTTTAAGTGAATTAATATGAGAATTTCTAGTTTTTTCTATGAAATCAATGAAAAAAATTATGATATCGATAAAATATGAATTAATTCTTGATTAGGACCAGAAATGGAAGAGAATGATATATAATAAATAAATTTTACATTTCTATTTAAAAAAGTAGCTTTTTAAGTGAAATAATATTACAAATTAAGGTTTTTTCGATGAAATTAATGAAAAAAATTATGATATCGATAAAATATGAATAAATTCTTGATTAGGACCGGAAATGGAAGAGAATGATATATAATAAATAAATTTTACATTTCTATTTAAAAAAGTAGCTTTTTGCGTGAAAAAATATTACAAATTAAGGTTTTTTCGATGAATTCAATGAAAAAAATTATGATATCGATAAAATATGAATTAATTCTTGATTAGGACCAGAAATCGAAGAGAATGATATATAATAAATAAATTTTACATTTCTATTTAAAAAATTAGCTTTTTGCGTGAAAAAATATTACAAATTAAGGTTTTTTCGATGAAATCAATGAAAAAAATTATGATATCGATAAAATATGAATTAATTCTTGATTAGGACCAGAAATGGAAGAGAATGATATATAATAAATAAATTTTACATTTCTATTTAAAAAAGTAGCTTTTTGAGTGAAAAAATATTACAAATTAAGGTTTTTTCGATGAAATCAATGAAAAAAATTATGATATCGATAAAATATGAATTAATTCTTGATTAGGACCAGAAATGGAAGAGAATGATATATAATAAATAAATTTTACATTTCTATTTAAAAAAGTAGCTTTTTGAGTGAAAAAATATTACAAATTAAGGTTTTTTCTATGAAATCAATGAAAAAAATTATGATATCGATAAAATATGAATTAATTCTTGATTAGGACCAGAAATGGAAGAGAATGATATATAATAAATAAATTTTACATTTCTATTTAAAAAAGTAGCTTTTTGCTTGAAACAATATTACAAATTAAGGTTTTTTCGATGAAATCAATGAAAAAAATTATGATATCGATAAAATATGAATTAATTCTTGATTAGGACCAGAAATGGAAGAGAATGATATATAATAAATAAATTTTACATTTCTATTTAAAAAAGTAGCTTTTTGGGTGAAAAAATATTACAAATTAAGGTTTTTTCGATGAAATCAATGAAAAAAATTATGATATCGATAAAATATGAATTAATTCTTGATTAGGACCAGAAATGGAAGAGAATGATATATAATAAATAAATTTTACATTTCTATTTAAAAAAGTAGCTTTTTGAGTGAAAAAATATTACAAATTAAGGTTTTTTCGATGAAATCAATGAAAAAAATTATGATATCGATAAAATATGAATTAATTCTTGATTAGGACCAGAAATGGAAGAGAATGATATATAATAAATAAATTTTACATTTCTATTTAAAAAAGTAGCTTTTTGAGTGAAAAAATATTACAAATTAAGGTTTTTTCTATGAAATCAATGAAAAAAATTATGATATCGATAAAATATGAATTAATTCTTGATTAGGACCAGAAATGGAAGAGAATGATATATAATAAATAAATTTTACATTTCTATTTAAAAAAGTAGCTTTTTGCTTGAAACAATATTACAAATTAAGGTTTTTTCGATGAAATCAATGAAAAAAATTATGATATCGATAAAATATGAATTAATTCTTGATTAGGACCAGAAATGGAAGAGAATGATATATAATAAATAAATTTTACATTTCTATTTAAAAAAGTAGCTTTTTGGGTGAAAAAATATTACAAATTAAGGTTTTTTCGATGAAATCAATGAAAAAAATTATGATATCGATAAAATATGAATTAATTCTTGATTAGGACCAGAAATGGAAGAGAATGATATATAATAAATAAATTTTACATTTCTATTTAAAAAAAGAGCTTTTTAAGTGAATTAATATGAGAATTTCTGGTTTTTTCTATGAAATCAATGAAAAAAATTATGATATCGATAAAATATGAATTAATTCGTGATTAGGACCAGAAATGGAAGAGAATGATATATAATAAATAAATTTTACATTTCTATTTAAAAAAGTATCTTTTTGAGTGAAAAAATATTACAAATTAAGGTTTTTTCGATGAAATCAATGAAAAAAATTATGATATCGATAAAATATGAATTAATTCTTGATTAGGACCAGAAATGGAAGAGAATGATATAGAATAAATAAATTTTACATTTATATTTAAAAAAGTAGCTTTTTGATTGAATTAATATGAGAAATCCTCGTTATTTCTATGAAATCAATGAAAAAAATTATGATATCGATAAAATATGAATTAATTCTTGATTAGGACCAGAAATGGAAGAGAATGATATATAATAAATAAATTTTACATTTCTATTTAAAAAAGTAGCTTTTTAAGTGAATTAATATGAGAATTTCTAGTTTTTTCAATGAAATTAATGAAAAAAATTATGATATCGATAAAATATGAATTAATTCTTGATTAGGACCAGAAATGGAAGAGAATGATATATAATAAATAAATTTTACATTTCTATTTAAAAAAGTAGCTTTTTGCTTGAAATAATATTACAAATTAAGGTTTTTTCGATGAAATTAATGAAAAAAATTATGATATCGATAAAATATGAATTGATTCTTGATTAGGACCAGAAATGGAAGAGAATGATATATAATAAATAAATTTTACATTTCTATTTAAAAAAGTAGCTTTTTAAGTGAATTAATATGAGAATTTCTAGTTTTTTCTATGAAATCAATGAAAAAAATTATGATATCGATAAAATATGAATTAATTCTTGATTAGGACCAGAAATGGAAGAGAATGATATATAATAAATAAATTTTACATTTCTATTTAAAAAAGTAGCTGTTTGAGTGCAATTATATTACAAATTCAGGTTTTTTCAATGAAATTAATGAAAAAAATTATGATATCGATAAAATATGAATTAATTCTTGATTAGGACCAGAAATGGAAGAGAATGATATATAATAAATAAATTTTACATTTCTATTTAAAAAAGTAGCTTTTTGCTTGAAATAATATTACAAATTAAGGTTTTTTCGATGAAATTAATGTAAAAAATTATGATATCGATAAAATATGAATTGATTCTTGATTAGGACCAGAAATGGAAGAGAATGATATATAATAAATAAATTTTACATTTCTATTTAAAAAAGTAGCTTTTTAAGTGAATTAATATGAGAATTTCTAGTTTTTTCTATGAAATCAATGAAAAAAATTATGATATCGATAAAATATGAATTAATTCTTGATTAGGACCAGAAATGGAAGAGAATGATATATAATAAATAAATTTTACATTTCTATTTAAAAAAGTAGCTTTTTGCTTGAAATAATATTACAAATTAAGGTTTTTTCGGTGAAATTAATGAAAAAAATTATGATATCGATAAAATATGAATTGATTCTTGATTAGGTCCGGAAATGGAAGAGAATGATATATAATAAATAAATTTTACATTTCTATTTAAAAAAAGAGCTTTTTAAGTGTATTAATATGAGAATTTCTGGTTTTTTCTATGAAATCAATGAAAAAAATTATGATATCGATAAAATATGAATTAATTCTTTATTAGGACCAGAAATGGAAGAGAATGATATATAATAAATAAATTTTACATTTCTATTTAAAAAAGTAGCTTTTTGCTTGAAATAATATTACAAATTAAGGTTTTTTCGATGAAATTAATGAAAAAAATTATGATATCGATAAAATATGAATTGATTCTTGATTAGGACCGGAAATGGAAGAGAATGATATATAATAAATAAATTTTACATTTCTATTTAAAAAAGTAGCTTTTTAAGTGAATTATTATGAGAATTTCTGGTTTTTTCTATGAAATCAATGAAAAAAATTATGATATCGATAAAATATGAATTAATTCTTTATTAGGACCAGAAATGGAAGAGAATGATATATAATAAATAAATTTTACATTTCTATTTAAAAAAGTAGCTTTTTGCTTGAAATAATATTACAAATTAAGGTTTTTTCGATGAAATTAATGAAAAAAATTATGATATCGATAAAATATGAATTGATTCTTGATTAGGACCGGAAATGGAAGAGAATGATATATAATAAATAAATTTTACATTTCTATTTAAAAAAGTAGCTTTTTAAGTGAATTAATATGAGAATTTCTGGTTTTTTCTATGAAATCAATGAAAAAAATTATGATATCGATAAAATATGAATTAATTCTTTATTAGGACCAGAAATGGAAGAGAATGATATATAATAAATAAATTTTACATTTCTATTTAAAAAAGTAGCTTTTTGCTTGAAATAATATTACAAATTAAGGTTTTTTCGGTGAAATTAATGAAAAAAATTATGATATCGATAAAATATGAATTGATTCTTGATTAGGACCGGAAATGGAAGAGAATGATATATAATAAATAAATTTTACATTTCTATTTAAAAAAAGAGCTTTTTAAGTGAATTAATATGAGAATTTCTGGTTTTTTCTATGAAATCAATGAAAAAAATTATGATATCGATAAAATATGAATTAATTCTTGATTAGGACCAGAAATGGAAGAGAATGATATATAATAAATAAATTTTACATTTCTATTTAAAAAAGTAGCTTTTTGAGTGAAAAAATATTACAAATTAAGGTTTTTTCGATGAAATTAATGAAAAAAATTATGATATCGATAAAATATGAATTGATTCTTGATTAGGACCGGAAATGGAAGAGAATGATATATAATAAATAAATTTTACATTTCTATTTAAAAAAGTAGCTTTTTAAGTGAATTAATATGAGAATTTCTAGTTTTTTCTATGAAATCAATGAAAAAAATTATGATATCGATAAAATATGAATTAATTCTTGATTAGGACCAGAAATGGAAGAGAATGATATATAATAAATAAATTTTACATTTCTATTTAAAAAAGTAGCTTTTTGCGTGAAAAAATATTACAAATTAAGGTTTTTTCTATGAAATCAATGAAAAAAATTATGATATCGATAAAATATGAATTAATTCTTGATTAGGACCAGAAATGGAAGAGAATGATATATAATAAATAAATTTTACATTTCTATTTAAAAAAGTAGCTTTTTGGGTGAAAAAATATTACAAATTAAGGTTTTTTCGATGAAATCAATGAAAAAAATTATGATATCGATAAAATATGAATTAATTCTTGATTAGGACCAGAAATGGAAGAGAATGATATATAATAAATAAATTTTACATTTCTATTTAAAAAAAGAGCTTTTTAAGTGAATTAATATGAGAATTTCTGGTTTTTTCTATGAAATCAATGAAAAAAATTATGATATCGATAAAATATGAATTAATTCGTGATTAGGACCAGAAATGGAAGAGAATGATATATAATAAATAAATTTTACATTTCTATTTAAAAAAGTAGCTTTTTGAGTGAAAAAATATTACAAATTAAGGTTTTTTCGATGAAATCAATGAAAAAAATTATGATATCGATAAAATATGAATTAATTCTTGATTAGGACCAGAAATGGAAGAGAATGATATATAATAAATAAATTTTACATTTCTATTTAAAAAAGTAGCTTTTTAAGTGAATTAATATGAGAATTTCTAGTTTTTTCTATGAAATCAATGAAAAAAATTATGATATCGATAAAATATGAATTAATTCTTGATTAGGACCAGAAATGGAAGAGAATGATATATAATAAATAAATTTTACATTTCTATTTAAAAAAGTAGCTTTTTGCTTGAAATAATATTACAAATTAAGGTTTTTTCGATGAAATTAATGAAAAAAATTATGATATCGATAAAATATGAATTGATTCTTGATTAGGACCGGAAATGGAAGAGAATGATATATAATAAATAAATTTTACATTTCTATTTAAAAAAGTAGCTTTTTAAGTGAATTAATATGAGAATTTCTAGTTTTTTCTATGAAATCAATGAAAAAAATTATGATATCGATAAAATATGAATTAATTCTTGATTAGGACCGGAAATGGAAGAGAATGATATATAATAAATAAATTTTACATTTCTATTTAAAACAGTAGCTGTTTGAGTGCAATTATATTACAAATTCAGGTTTTTTCGATGAAATTAATGAAAAAAATTATGATATCGATAAAATATGAATTGATTCTTGATTAGGACCGGAAATGGAAGAGATTGATATATAATAAATAAATTTTACATTTCTATTTAAAAAAGTAGCTTTTTAAGTGAATTAATATGAGAATTTCTGGTTTTTTCTATGAAATCAATGAAAAAAATTATGATATCGATAAAATATGAATTAATTCGTGATTAGGACCAGAAATGGAAGAGAATGATATATAATAAATAAATTTTACATTTCTATTTAAAAAAGTAGCTTTTTGAGTGAAAAAATATTACAAATTAAGGTTTTTTCGATGAAATCAATGAAAAAAATTATGATATCGATAAAATATGAATTGATTCTTGATTAGGACCGGAAATGGAAGAGAATGATATATAATAAATAAATTTTACATTTCTATTTAAAAAAAGAGCTTTTTAAGTGAATTAATATGAGAATTTCTGGTTTTTTCTATGAAATCAATGAAAAAAATTATGATATCGATAAAATATGAATTAATTCGTGATTAGGACCAGAAATGGAAGAGAATGATATATAATAAATAAATTTTACATTTCTATTTAAAAAAGTAGCTTTTTGGGTGAAAAAATATTACAAATTAAGGTTTTTTCGATGAAATCAATGAAAAAAATTATGATATCGATAAAATATGAATTAATTCTTGATTAGGACCAGAAATGGAAGAGAATGATATATAATAAATAAATTTTACATTTCTATTTAAAAAAAGAGCTTTTTAAGTGAATTAATATGAGAATTTCTGGTTTTTTCTATGAAATCAATGAAAAAAATTATGATATCGATAAAATATGAATTAATTCGTGATTAGGACCAGAAATGGAAGAGAATGATATATAATAAATAAATTTTACATTTCTATTTAAAAAAGTAGCTTTTTGAGTGAAAAAATATTACAAATTAAGGTTTTTTCGATGAAATCAATGAAAAAAATTATGATATCGATAAAATATGAATTAATTCTTGATTAGGACCAGAAATGGAAGAGAATGATATATAATAAATAAATTTTACATTTCTATTTAAAAAAGTAGCTTTTTAAGTGAATTAATATGAGAATTTCTAGTTTTTTCTATGAAATCAATGAAAAAAATTATGATATCGATAAAATATGAATTAATTCTTGATTAGGACCAGAAATGGAAGAGAATGATATATAATAAATAAATTTTACATTTCTATTTAAAAAAGTAGCTTTTTGCTTGAAATAATATTACAAATTAAGGTTTTTTCGATGAAATTAATGAAAAAAATTATGATATCGATAAAATATGAATTGATTCTTGATTAGGACCGGAAATGGAAGAGAATGATATATAATAAATAAATTTTACATTTCTATTTAAAAAAGTAGCTTTTTAAGTGAATTAATATGAGAATTTCTAGTTTTTTCTATGAAATCAATGAAAAAAATTATGATATCGATAAAATATGAATTAATTCTTGATTAGGACCGGAAATGGAAGAGAATGATATATAATAAATAAATTTTACATTTCTATTTAAAACAGTAGCTGTTTGAGTGCAATTATATTACAAATTCAGGTTTTTTCGATGAAATTAATGAAAAAAATTATGATATCGATAAAATATGAATTGATTCTTGATTAGGACCGGAAATGGAAGAGATTGATATATAATAAATAAATTTTACATTTCTATTTAAAAAAGTAGCTTTTTAAGTGAATTAATATGAGAATTTCTGGTTTTTTCTATGAAATCAATGAAAAAAATTATGATATCGATAAAATATGAATTAATTCGTGATTAGGACCAGAAATGGAAGAGAATGATATATAATAAATAAATTTTACATTTCTATTTAAAAAAAGAGCTTTTTAAGTGAATTAATATGAGAATTTCTGGTTTTTTCTATGAAATCAATGAAAAAAATTATGATATCGATAAAATATGAATTAATTCTTGATTAGGACCAGAAATGGAAGAGAATGATATATAATAAATAAATTTTACATTTCTATTTAAAAAAGTAGCTTTTTGAGTGAAAAAATATTACAAATTAAGGTTTTTTCGATGAAATTAATGAAAAAAATTATGATATCGATAAAATATGAATTGATTCTTGATTAGGACCGGAAATGGAAGAGAATGATATATAATAAATAAATTTTACATTTCTATTTAAAAAAGTAGCTTTTTAAGTGAATTAATATGAGAATTTCTAGTTTTTTCTATGAAATCAATGAAAAAAATTATGATATCGATAAAATATGAATTAATTCTTGATTAGGACCAGAAATGGAAGAGAATGATATATAATAAATAAATTTTACATTTCTATTTAAAAAAGTAGCTTTTTGCGTGAAAAAATATTACAAATTAAGGTTTTTTCTATGAAATCAATGAAAAAAATTATGATATCGATAAAATATGAATTAATTCTTGATTAGGACCAGAAATGGAAGAGAATGATATATAATAAATAAATTTTACATTTCTATTTAAAAAAGTAGCTTTTTGGGTGAAAAAATATTACAAATTAAGGTTTTTTCGATGAAATCAATGAAAAAAATTATGATATCGATAAAATATGAATTAATTCTTGATTAGGACCAGAAATGGAAGAGAATGATATATAATAAATAAATTTTACATTTCTATTTAAAAAAAGAGCTTTTTAAGTGAATTAATATGAGAATTTCTGGTTTTTTCTATGAAATCAATGAAAAAAATTATGATATCGATAAAATATGAATTAATTCGTGATTAGGACCAGAAATGGAAGAGAATGATATATAATAAATAAATTTTACATTTCTATTTAAAAAAGTAGCTTTTTGAGTGAAAAAATATTACAAATTAAGGTTTTTTCGATGAAATCAATGAAAAAAATTATGATATCGATAAAATATGAATTAATTCTTGATTAGGACCAGAAATGGAAGAGAATGATATATAATAAATAAATTTTACATTTCTATTTAAAAAAGTAGCTTTTTAAGTGAATTAATATGAGAATTTCTAGTTTTTTCTATGAAATCAATGAAAAAAATTATGATATCGATAAAATATGAATTAATTCTTGATTAGGACCAGAAATGGAAGAGAATGATATATAATAAATAAATTTTACATTTCTATTTAAAAAAGTAGCTTTTTGCTTGAAATAATATTACAAATTAAGGTTTTTTCGATGAAATTAATGAAAAAAATTATGATATCGATAAAATATGAATTGATTCTTGATTAGGACCGGAAATGGAAGAGAATGATATATAATAAATAAATTTTACATTTCTATTTAAAAAAGTAGCTTTTTAAGTGAATTAATATGAGAATTTCTAGTTTTTTCTATGAAATCAATGAAAAAAATTATGATATCGATAAAATATGAATTAATTCTTGATTAGGACCGGAAATGGAAGAGAATGATATATAATAAATAAATTTTACATTTCTATTTAAAACAGTAGCTGTTTGAGTGCAATTATATTACAAATTCAGGTTTTTTCGATGAAATTAATGAAAAAAATTATGATATCGATAAAATATGAATTGATTCTTGATTAGGACCGGAAATGGAAGAGATTGATATATAATAAATAAATTTTACATTTCTATTTAAAAAAGTAGCTTTTTAAGTGAATTAATATGAGAATTTCTGGTTTTTTCTATGAAATCAATGAAAAAAATTATGATATCGATAAAATATGAATTAATTCGTGATTAGGACCAGAAATGGAAGAGAATGATATATAATAAATAAATTTTACATTTCTATTTAAAAAAAGAGCTTTTTAAGTGAATTAATATGAGAATTTCTGGTTTTTTCTATGAAATCAATGAAAAAAATTATGATATCGATAAAATATGAATTAATTCTTGATTAGGACCAGAAATGGAAGAGAATGATATATAATAAATAAATTTTACATTTCTATTTAAAAAAGTAGCTTTTTGAGTGAAAAAATATTACAAATTAAGGTTTTTTCGATGAAATTAATGAAAAAAATTATGATATCGATAAAATATGAATTGATTCTTGATTAGGACCGGAAATGGAAGAGAATGATATATAATAAATAAATTTTACATTTCTATTTAAAAAAGTAGCTTTTTAAGTGAATTAATATGAGAATTTCTAGTTTTTTCTATGAAATCAATGAAAAAAATTATGATATCGATAAAATATGAATTAATTCTTGATTAGGACCAGAAATGGAAGAGAATGATATATAATAAATAAATTTTACATTTCTATTTAAAAAAGTAGCTTTTTGCGTGAAAAAATATTACAAATTAAGGTTTTTTCTATGAAATCAATGAAAAAAATTATGATATCGATAAAATATGAATTAATTCTTGATTAGGACCAGAAATGGAAGAGAATGATATATAATAAATAAATTTTACATTTCTATTTAAAAAAGTAGCTTTTTGGGTGAAAAAATATTACAAATTAAGGTTTTTTCGATGAAATCAATGAAAAAAATTATGATATCGATAAAATATGAATTAATTCTTGATTAGGACCAGAAATGGAAGAGAATGATATATAATAAATAAATTTTACATTTCTATTTAAAAAAAGAGCTTTTTAAGTGAATTAATATGAGAATTTCTGGTTTTTTCTATGAAATCAATGAAAAAAATTATGATATCGATAAAATATGAATTAATTCGTGATTAGGACCAGAAATGGAAGAGAATGATATATAATAAATAAATTTTACATTTCTATTTAAAAAAGTAGCTTTTTGAGTGAAAAAATATTACAAATTAAGGTTTTTTCGATGAAATCAATGAAAAAAATTATGATATCGATAAAATATGAATTAATTCTTGATTAGGACCAGAAATGGAAGAGAATGATATATAATAAATAAATTTTACATTTCTATTTAAAAAAGTAGCTTTTTAAGTGAATTAATATGAGAATTTCTAGTTTTTTCTATGAAATCAATGAAAAAAATTATGATATCGATAAAATATGAATTAATTCTTGATTAGGACCAGAAATGGAAGAGAATGATATATAATAAATAAATTTTACATTTCTATTTAAAAAAGTAGCTTTTTGCTTGAAATAATATTACAAATTAAGGTTTTTTCGATGAAATTAATGAAAAAAATTATGATATCGATAAAATATGAATTGATTCTTGATTAGGACCGGAAATGGAAGAGAATGATATATAATAAATAAATTTTACATTTCTATTTAAAAAAGTAGCTTTTTAAGTGAATTAATATGAGAATTTCTAGTTTTTTCTATGAAATCAATGAAAAAAATTATGATATCGATAAAATATGAATTAATTCTTGATTAGGACCGGAAATGGAAGAGAATGATATATAATAAATAAATTTTACATTTCTATTTAAAACAGTAGCTGTTTGAGTGCAATTATATTACAAATTCAGGTTTTTTCGATGAAATTAATGAAAAAAATTATGATATCGATAAAATATGAATTGATTCTTGATTAGGACCGGAAATGGAAGAGAATGATATATAATAAATAAATTTTACATTTCTATTTAAAAAAGTAGCTTTTTAAGTGAATTAATATGAGAATTTCTAGTTTTTTCTATGAAATCAATGAAAAAAATTATGATATCGATAAAATATGAATTAATTCTTGATTAGGACCAGAAATGGAAGAGAATGATATATAATAAATAAATTTTACATTTTTATTTAAAAAAGTAGCTTTTTGCTTGAAATAATATTACAAATTAAGGTTTTTTCGATGAAATTAATGAAAAAAATTATGATATCGATAAAATATGAATTGATTCTTGATTAGGACCGGAAATGGAAGAGAATGATATATAATAAATAAATTTTACATTTCTATTTAAAAAAGTAGCTTTTTAAGTGAATTAATATGAGAATTTCTAGTTTTTTCTATGAAATCAATGAAAAAAATTATGATATCGATAAAATATGAATTAATTCTTGATTAGGACCAGAAATGGAAGAGAATGATATATAATAAATAAATTTTACATTTCTATTTAAAAAAGTAGCTTTTTAAGTGAATTAATATGAGAATTTCTAGTTTTTTCTATGAAATCAATGAAAAAAATTATGATATCGATAAAATATGAATTGATTCTTGATTAGGACCAGAAATGGAAGAGAATGATATATAATAAATAAATTTTACATTTCTATTTAAAAAACTAGCTTTTTGCTTGAAATAATATTACAAATTAAGGTTTTTTCGATGAAATTAATGAAAAAAATTATGATATCGATAAAATATGAATTGATTCTTGATTAGGACCAGAAATGGAAGAGAATGATATATAATAAATAAATTTTACATTTCTATTTAAAAAAGTAGCTTTTTAAGTGAATTAATATGAGAATTTCTAGTTTTTTCTATGAAATCAATGAAAAAAATTATGATATCGATAAAATATGAATTAATTCTTGAAATCAATGAAAAAAATTATGATATCGATAAAATATGAATTAATTCTTGATTAGGACCAGAAATGGAAGAGAATGATATATAATAAATAAATTTTACATTTTTATTTAAAAAAGTAGCTTTTTGCTTGAAATAATATTACAAATTAAGGTTTTTTCGATGAAATTAATGAAAAAAATTATGATATCGATAAAATATGAATTGATTCTTGATTAGGACCGGAAATGGAAGAGATTGATATATAATAAATAAATTTTACATTTCTATTTAAAAAAGTAGCTTTTTAAGTTAATTAATATGAGAATTTCTAGTTTTTTCTATGAAATCAATGAAAAAAATTATGATATCGATAAAATATGAATTAATTCTTGATTAGGACCAGAAATGGAAGAGAATGATATATAATAAATAAATTTTACATTTCTATTTAAAAAAGTAGCTTTTTAAGTGAATTAATATGAGAATTTCTAGTTTTTTCTATGAAATCAATGAAAAAAATTATGATATCGATAAAATATGAATTAATTCTTTATTAGGACCAGAAATGGAAGAGAATGATATATAATAAATAAATTTTACATTTCTATTTAAAAAAGTAGCTTTTTGCTTGAAATAATATTACAAATTAAGGTTTTTTCGATGAAATTAATGAAAAAAATTATGATATCGATAAAATATGAATTGATTCTTGATTAGGACCGGAAATGGAAGAGAATGATATATAATAAATAAATTTTACATTTCTATTTAAAAAAGTAGCTTTTTAAGTGAATTAATATGAGAATTTCTAGTTTTTTCTATGAAATCAATGAAAAAAATTATGATATCGATAAAATATGAATTAATTCTTGATTAGGACCAGAAATGGAAGAGAATGATATATAATAAATAAATTTTACATTTCTATTTAAAAAAGTAGCTTTTTGAGTGAAAAAATATTACAAATTAAGGTTTTTTCGATGAAATTAATGAAAAAAATTATGATATCGATAAAATATGAATTGATTCTTGATTAGGACCGGAAATGGAAGAGAATGATATATAATAAATAAATTTTACATTTCTATTTAAAAAAGTAGCTTTTTAAGTGAATTAATATGAGAATTTCTAGTTTTTTCTATGAAATCAATGAAAAAAATTATGATATCGATAAAATATGAATTAATTCTTGATTAGGACCAGAAATGGAAGAGAATGATATATAATAAATAAATTTTACATTTCTATTTAAAAAAGTAGCTTTTTAAGTGAAATAATATTACAAATTAAGGTTTTTTCGATGAAATTAATGAAAAAAATTATGATATCGATAAAATATGAATTAATTCTTGATTAGGACCGGAAATGGAAGAGAATGATATATAATAAATAAATTTTACATTTCTATTTAAAAAAGTAGCTTTTTGCTTGAAATAATATTACAAATTAAGGTTTTTTCGATGAAATTAATGAAAAAAATTATGATATCGATAAAATATGAATTGATTCTTGATTAGGACCGGAAATGGAAGAGATTGATATATAATAAATAAATTTTACATTTCTATTTAAAAAAGTAGCTTTTTAAGTGAATTAATATGAGAATTTCTAGTTTTTTCTATGAAATCAATGAAAAAAATTATGATATCGATAAAATATGAATTAATTCTTGATTAGGACCGGAAATGGAAGAGAATGATATATAATAAATAAATTTTACATTTCTATTTAAAAAAGTAGCTGTTTGAGTGCAATTATATTACAAATTCAGGTTTTTTCAATGAAATTAATGAAAAAAATTATGATATCGATAAAATATGAATTGATTCTTGATTAGGACCGGAAATGGAAGAGAATGATATATAATAAATAAATTTTACATTTCTATTTAAAAAAGTAGCTTTTTAAGTGAATTAATATGAGAATTTCTAGTTTTTTCTATGAAATCAATGAAAAAAATTATGATATCGATAAAATATGGTTTGATTCTTGATTAGGACCGGAAATGGAAGAGAATGATATATAATAAATAAATGTTACATTTCTATTTAAAAAAGTAGCTTTTTAAGTGAATTAATATGAGAATTTCTAGTTTTTTTTATGAAATCAATGAAAAAAATTATGATATCGATAAAATATGAATTAATTCTTGATTAGGACCGGAAATGGAAGAGAATGATATATAATAAATAAATTTTACATTTCTATTTAAAAAAGTAGCTGTTTGAGTGCAATTATATTACAAATTCAGGTTTTTTCAATGAAATTAATGAAAAAAATTATGATATCGATAAAATATGAATTAATTCTTGATTAGGACCAGAAATGGAAGAGAATGATATATAATAAATAAATTTTACATTTCTATTTAAAAAAGTAGCTTTTTGCTTGAAATAATATTACAAATTAAGGTTTTTTCGATGAAATTAATGAAAAAAATTATGATATCGATAAAATATGAATTGATTCTTGATTAGGACCAGAAATGGAAGAGAATGATATATAATAAATAAATTTTAAATTTCTATTTAAAAAATTAGCTTTTTAAGTGAAATAATATTACAAATTAAGGTTTTTTCGATGAAATTAATGAAAAAAATTATGATATCGATAAAATATGAATTGATTCTTGATTAGGACCGGAAATGGAAGAGAATGATATATAATAAATAAATTTTACATTTCTATTTAAAAAAGTAGCTTTTTAAGTGAATTAATATGAGAATTTCTAGTTTTTTCTATGAAATCAATGAAAAAAATTATGATATCGATAAAATATGAATTAATTCTTGATTAGGACCAGAAATGGAAGAGAATGATATATAATAAATAAATTTTACATTTCTATTTAAAAAATTAGCTTTTTAAGTGAAATAATATTACAAATTAAGGTTTTTTCGATGAAATTAATGAAAAAAATTATGATATCGATAAAATATGAATTGATTCTTGATTAGGACCGGAAATGGAAGAGATTGATATATAATAAATAAATTTTACATTTCTATTTAAAAAAGTAGCTTTTTAAGTGAATTAATATGAGAATTTCTAGTTTTTTCTATGAAATCAATGAAAAAAATTATGATATCGATAAAATATGAATTAATTCTTGATTAGGACCAGAAATGGAAGAGAATGATATATAATAAATAAATTTTACATTTCTATTTAAAAAAGTAGCTTTTTGCTTGAAATAATATTACAAATTAAGGTTTTTTCGGTGAAATTAATGAAAAAAATTATGATATCGATAAAATATGAATTGATTCTTGATTAGGACCGGAAATGGAAGAGAATGATATATAATAAATAAATTTTACATTTCTATTTAAAAAAGTAGCTTTTTAAGTGAATTAATATGAGAATTTCTAGTTTTTTCTATGAAATCAATGAAAAAAATTATGATATCGATAAAATATGAATTAATTCTTGATTAGGACCAGAAATGGAAGAGAATGATATATAATAAATAAATTTTACATTTCTATTTAAAAAATTAGCTTTTTAAGTGAAATAATATTACAAATTAAGGTTTTTTCGATGAAATTAATGAAAAAAATTATGATATCGATAAAATATGAATTGATTCTTGATTAGGACCGGAAATGGAAGAGAATGATATATAATAAATAAATTTTACATTTCTATTTAAAAAAGTAGCTTTTTAAGTGAATTAATATGAAAATTTCTAGTTTTTTCTATGAAATCAATGAAAAAAATTATGATATCGATAAAATATGAATTAATTCTTGATTAGGACCGGAAATGGAAGAGAATGATATATAATAAATAAATTTTACATTTCTATTTAAAAAAGTAGCTGTTTGAGTGCAATTATATTACAAATTCAGGTTTTTTCGATGAAATTAATGAAAAAAATTATGATATCGATAAAATATGAATTAATTCTTGATTAGGACCAGAAATGGAAGAGAATGATATATAATAAATAAATTTTACATTTCTATTTAAAAAAGTAGCTTTTTGCTTGAAATAATATTACAAATTAAGGTTTTTTCGATGAAATTAATGAAAAAAATTATGATATCGATAAAATATGAATTGATTCTTGATTAGGACCGGAAATGGAAGAGATTGATATATAATAAATAAATTTTACATTTCTATTTAAAAAAAGAGCTTTTTAAGTGAATTAATATGAGAATTTCTAGTTTTTTCTATGAAATCAATGAAAAAAATTATGATATCGATAAAATATGAATTAATTCTTGATTAGGACCAGAAATGGAAGAGAATGATATATAATAAATAAATTTTACATTTCTATTTAAAAAAGTAGCTTTTTGAGTGAAATAATATTACAAATTAAGGTTTTTTCGATGAAATTAATGAAAAAAATTATGATATCGATAAAATATGAATTGATTCTTGATTATGACCGGAAATGGAAGAGAATGATATATAATAAATAAATTTTACATTTCTATTTAAAAAAGTAGCTTTTTAAGTGAATTAATATGAGAATTTCTAGTTTTTTCTATGAAATCAATGAAAAAAATTATGATATCGATAAAATATGAAATAATTCTTGATTAGGACCAGAAATGGAAGAGAATGATATATAATAAATAAATTTTACATTTCTATTTAAAAAAGTAGCTTTTTAAGTGAATTAATATGAGAATTTCTAGTTTTTTCTATGAAATCAATGAAAAAAATTATGATATCGATAAAATATGAATTAATTCTTGATTAGGACCGGAAATGGAAGAGAATGATATATAATAAATAAATTTTACATTTCTATTTAAAAAAGTAGCTGTTTGAGTGCAATTATATTACAAATTCAGGTTTTTTCAATGAAATTAATGAAAAAAATTATGATATCGATAAAATATGAATTAATTCTTGATTAGGACCAGAAATGGAAGAGAATGATATATAATAAATAAATTTTACATTTCTATTTAAAAAAGTAGCTTTTTGCTTGAAATAATATTACAAATTAAGGTTTTTTCGATGAAATTAATGAAAAAAATTATGATATCGATAAAATATGAATTGATTCTTGATTAGGACCAGAAATGGAAGAGAATGATATATAATAAATAAATTTTAAATTTCTATTTAAAAAATTAGCTTTTTAAGTGAAATAATATTACAAATTAAGGTTTTTTCGATGAAATTAATGAAAAAAATTATGATATCGATAAAATATGAATTGATTCTTGATTAGGACCGGAAATGGAAGAGAATGATATTTAATAAATAAATTTTACATTTCTATTTAAAAAAGTAGCTTTTTAAGTGAATTAATATGAGAATTTCTAGTTTTTTCTATGAAATCAATGAAAAAAATTATGATATCGATAAAATATGAATTAATTCTTGATTAGGACCGGAAATGGAAGAGAATGATATATAATAAATAAATTTTACATTTCTATTTAAAAAAGTAGCTGTTTGAGTGCAATTATATTACAAATTCAGGTTTTTAAAATGAAATTAATGAAAAAAATTATGATATCGATAAAATATGAATTAATTCTTGATTAGGACCAGAAATGGAAGAGAATGATATATAATAAATAAATTTTACATTTCTATTTAAAAAAGTAGCTTTTTAAGTGAATTAATATGAGAATTTCTAGTTTTTGCTATGAAATCAATGAAAAAAATTATGATATCGATAAAATATGAATTAATTCTTGATTAGAACCAGAAATGGAAGAGAATGATATATAATAAATAAATTTTACATTTCTATTTAAAAAAGTAGCTTTTTAAGTGAATTAATATGAGAATTTCTAGTTTTTTCTATGAAATCAATGAAAAAAATTATGATATCGATAAAATATGAATTAATTCTTGATTAGGACCAGAAATGGAAGAGAATGATATATAATAAATAAATTTTACATTTCTATTTAAAAAAGTAGCTTTTTGCTTGAAATAATATTACAAATTAATGTTTTTTCGATGAAATTAATGAAAAAAATTATGATATCGATAAAATATGAATTGATTCTTGATTAGGACCAGAAATGGAAGAGAATGATATATAATAAATAAATTTTACATTTTTATTTAAAAAAGTAGCTTTTTGCTTGAAATAATATTACAAATTAATGTTTTTTCGATGAAATTAATGAAAAAAATTATGATATCGATAAAATATGAATTGATTCTTGATTAGGACCGGAAATGGAAGAGAATGATATATAATAAATAAATTTTACATTTCTATTTAAAAAAGTAGCTTTTTAAGTGAATTAATATTAGAATTTCTAGTTTTTGCTATGAAATCAATGAAAAAAATTATGATATCGATAAAATATGAATTAATTCTTGATTAGAACCAGAAATGGAAGAGAATGATATATAATAAATAAATTTTACATTTCTATTTAAAAAAGTAGCTTTTTAAGTGAATTAATATGAGAATTTCTAGTTTTTTCTATGAAATCAATGAAAAAAATTATGATATCGATAAAATATGAATTAATTCTTGATTAGGACCAGAAATGGAAGAGAATGATATATAATAAATAAATTTTACATTTCTATTTAAAAAAGTAGCTTTTTAAGTGAATTAATATTAGAATTTCTAGTTTTTGCTATGAAATCAATGAAAAAAATTATGATATCGATAAAATATGAATTAATTCTTGATTAGAACCAGAAATGGAAGAGAATGATATATAATAAATAAATTTTACATTTCTATTTAAAAAAGTAGCTTTTTAAGTGAATTAATATGAGAATTTCTAGTTTTTTCTATGAAATCAATGAAAAAAATTATGATATCGATAAAATATGAATTAATTCTTGATTAGGACCAGAAATGGAAGAGAATGATATATAATAAATAAATTTTACATTTCTATTTAAAAAAGTAGCTTTTTAAGTGAATTAATATGAGAATTTCTAGTTTTTTCTATGAAATTAATGAAAAAAATTATGATATCGATAAAATATGAATTGATTCTTGATTAGAACCAGAAATGGAAGAGAATGATATATAATAAATAAATTTTACATTTCTATTTAAAAAAGTAGCTTTTTAAGTGAATTAATATGAGAATTTCTAGTTTTTTCTATGAAATCAATGAAAAAAATTATGATATCGATAAAATATGGTTTGATTCTTGATTAGGACCGGAAATGGAAGAGAATGATATATAATAAATAAATGTTACATTTCTATTTAAAAAACTAGCTTTTTATGTGAATTAATATGAGAATTTCTAGTTTTTTCTATGAAATTAATGAAAAAAATTATGATATCGATAAAATATGAATTGATTCTTGATTAGGACCGGAAATGGAAGAGAATGATATATAATAAATAAATTTTACATTTTTATTTAAAAAAATAGCTTTTTGCTTGAAATAATATTACAAATTAAGGTTTTTTCGATGAAATTAATGAAAAAAATTATGATATCGATAAAATATGAATTGATTCTTGATTAGGACCGGAAATGGAAGAGAATGATATATAATAAATAAATTTTACATTTCTATTTAAAAAAGTAGCTTTTTAAGTGAATTAATATGAGAATTTCTAGTTTTTTCTATGAAATCAATGAAAAAAATTATGATATCGATAAAATATGAATTAATTCTTGATTAGGACCGGAAATGGAAGAGAATGATATATAATAAATAAATTTTACATTTCTATTTAAAAAAGTAGCTGTTTGAGTGCAATTATATTACAAATTCAGGTTTTTAAAATGAAATTAATGAAAAAAATTATGATATCGATAAAATATGAATTAATTCTTGATTAGGACCAGAAATGGAAGAGAATGATATATAATAAATAAATTTTACATTTCTATTTAAAAAAGTAGCTTTTTAAGTGAATTAATATGAGAATTTCTAGTTTTTGCTATGAAATCAATGAAAAAAATTATGATATCGATAAAATATGAATTAATTCTTGATTAGAACCAGAAATGGAAGAGAATGATATATAATAAATAAATTTTACATTTCTATTTAAAAAAGTAGCTTTTTAAGTGAATTAATATGAGAATTTCTAGTTTTTTCTATGAAATCAATGAAAAAAATTATGATATCGATAAAATATGAATTAATTCTTGATTAGGACCAGAAATGGAAGAGAATGATATATAATAAATAAATTTTACATTTCTATTTAAAAAAGTAGCTTTTTGCTTGAAATAATATTACAAATTAATGTTTTTTCGATGAAATTAATGAAAAAAATTATGATATCGATAAAATATGAATTGATTCTTGATTAGGACCAGAAATGGAAGAGAATGATATATAATAAATAAATTTTACATTTTTATTTAAAAAAGTAGCTTTTTGCTTGAAATAATATTACAAATTAATGTTTTTTCGATGAAATTAATGAAAAAAATTATGATATCGATAAAATATGAATTGATTCTTGATTAGGACCGGAAATGGAAGAGAATGATATATAATAAATAAATTTTACATTTCTATTTAAAAAAGTAGCTTTTTAAGTGAATTAATATTAGAATTTCTAGTTTTTGCTATGAAATCAATGAAAAAAATTATGATATCGATAAAATATGAATTAATTCTTGATTAGAACCAGAAATGGAAGAGAATGATATATAATAAATAAATTTTACATTTCTATTTAAAAAAGTAGCTTTTTAAGTGAATTAATATGAGAATTTCTAGTTTTTTCTATGAAATCAATGAAAAAAATTATGATATCGATAAAATATGAATTAATTCTT
This sequence comes from Labia minor, assembly GCA_963082975.1. Lineage (NCBI taxonomy): Eukaryota > Metazoa > Arthropoda > Insecta > Dermaptera > Spongiphoridae > Labia > Labia minor. The sequence continues at coordinate 88,117,392 of OY720345.1, forward strand.
GATTAGGACCAGAAATGGAAGAGAATGATATATAATAAATAAATTTTACATTTCTATTTAAAAAAGTAGCTTTTTAAGTGAATTAATATTAGAATTTCTAGTTTTTGCTATGAAATCAATGAAAAAAATTATGATATCGATAAAATATGAATTAATTCTTGATTAGAACCAGAAATGGAAGAGAATGATATATAATAAATAAATTTTACATTTCTATTTAAAAAAGTAGCTTTTTAAGTGAATTAATATGAGAATTTCTAGTTTTTTCTATGAAATCAATGAAAAAAATTATGATATCGATAAAATATGAATTAATTCTTGATTAGGACCAGAAATGGAAGAGAATGATATATAATAAATAAATTTTACATTTCTATTTAAAAAAGTAGCTTTTTAAGTGAATTAATATGAGAATTTCTAGTTTTTTCTATGAAATTAATGAAAAAAATTATGATATCGATAAAATATGAATTGATTCTTGATTAGAACCAGAAATGGAAGAGAATGATATATAATAAATAAATTTTACATTTCTATTTAAAAAAGTAGCTTTTTAAGTGAATTAATATGAGAATTTCTAGTTTTTTCTATGAAATCAATGAAAAAAATTATGATATCGATAAAATATGGTTTGATTCTTGATTAGGACCGGAAATGGAAGAGAATGATATATAATAAATAAATGTTACATTTCTATTTAAAAAACTAGCTTTTTATGTGAATTAATATGAGAATTTCTAGTTTTTTCTATGAAATTAATGAAAAAAATTATGATATCGATAAAATATGAATTGATTCTTGATTAGGACCGGAAATGGAAGAGATTGATATATAATAAATAAATTTTACATTTCTATTTAAAAAAGTAGCTTTTTAAGTGAATTAATATGAGAATTTCTAGTTTTTTCTATGAAATCAATGAAAAAAATTATGATATCGATAAAATATGAATTAATTCTTGATTAGGACCAGAAATGGAAGAGAATGATATATAATAAATAAATTTTACATTTCTATTTAAAAAAGTAGCTTTTTAAGTGAAATAATATTACAAATTAAGGTTTTTTCGATGAAATTAATGAAAAAAATTATGATATCGATAAAATATGAATTGATTCTTGATTAGGACCAGAAATGGAAGAGAATGATATATAATAAATAAATTTTACATTTCTATTTAAAAAAGTAGCTTTTTAAGTGAATTAATATGAGAATTTCTAGTTTTTTCTATGAAATCAATGAAAAAAATTATGATATCGATAAAATATGAATTAATTCTTGATTAGGACCAGAAATGGAAGAGAATGATATATAATAAATAAATTTTACATTTCTATTTAAAAAAGTAGCTTTTTGCTTGAAATAATATTACAAATTAAGGTTTTTTCGGTGAAATTAATGAAAAAAATTATGATATCGATAAAATATGAATTGATTCTTGATTAGGACCGGAAATGGAAGAGAATGATATATAATAAATAAATTTTACATTTCTATTTAAAAAAGTAGCTTTTTAAGTGAATTAATATGAGAATTTCTAGTTTTTTCTATGAAATCAATGAAAAAAATTATGATATCGATAAAATATGAATTAATTCTTGATTAGGACCAGAAATGGAAGAGAATGATATATAATAAATAAATTTTACATTTCTATTTAAAAAAGTAGCTTTTTGCTTGAAATAATATTACAAATTAAGGTTTTTTCGGTGAAATTAATGAAAAAAATTATGATATCGATAAAATATGAATTGATTCTTGATTAGGACCGGAAATGGAAGAGAATGATATATAATAAATAAATTTTACATTTCTATTTAAAAAAGTAGCTTTTTAAGTGAATTAATATGAGAATTTCTAGTTTTTTCTATGAAATCAATGAAAAAAATTATGATATCGATAAAATATGAATTAATTCTTGATTAGGACCAGAAATGGAAGAGAATGATATATAATAAATAAATTTTACATTTCTATTTAAAAAAGTAGCTTTTTGCTTGAAATAATATTACAAATTAAGGTTTTTTCGATGAAATTAATGAAAAAAATTATGATATCGATAAAATATGAATTGATTCTTGATTAGGACCGGAAATGGAAGAGATTGATATATAATAAATAAATTTTACATTTCTATTTAAAAAAGTAGCTTTTTAAGTGAATTAATATGAGAATTTCTAGTTTTTTCTATGAAATCAATGAAAAAAATTATGATATCGATAAAATATGAATTAATTCTTGATTAGGACCAGAAATGGAAGAGAATGATATATAATAAATAAATTTTACATTTTTATTTAAAAAAATAGCTTTTTGCTTGAAATAATATTACAAATTAAGGTTTTTTCGATGAAATTAATGAAAAAAATTATGATATCGATAAAATATGAATTGATTCTTGATTAGGACCGGAAATGGAAGAGAATGATATATAATAAATAAATTTTACATTTCTATTTAAAAAAGTAGCTTTTTAAGTGAATTAATATGAGAATTTCTAGTTTTTTCTATGAAATCAATGAAAAAAATTATGATATCGATAAAATATGAATTAATTCTTGATTAGGACCGGAAATGGAAGAGAATGATATATAATAAATAAATTTTACATTTCTATTTAAAAAAGTAGCTGTTTGAGTGCAATTATATTACAAATTCAGGTTTTTAAAATGAAATTAATGAAAAAAATTATGATATCGATAAAATATGAATTAATTCTTGATTAGGACCAGAAATGGAAGAGAATGATATATAATAAATAAATTTTACATTTCTATTTAAAAAAGTAGCTTTTTAAGTGAATTAATATGAGAATTTCTAGTTTTTGCTATGAAATCAATGAAAAAAATTATGATATCGATAAAATATGAATTAATTCTTGATTAGAACCAGAAATGGAAGAGAATGATATATAATAAATAAATTTTACATTTCTATTTAAAAAAGTAGCTTTTTAAGTGAATTAATATGAGAATTTCTAGTTTTTTCTATGAAATCAATGAAAAAAATTATGATATCGATAAAATATGAATTAATTCTTGATTAGGACCAGAAATGGAAGAGAATGATATATAATAAATAAATTTTACATTTCTATTTAAAAAAGTAGCTTTTTGCTTGAAATAATATTACAAATTAATGTTTTTTCGATGAAATTAATGAAAAAAATTATGATATCGATAAAATATGAATTGATTCTTGATTAGGACCAGAAATGGAAGAGAATGATATATAATAAATAAATTTTACATTTTTATTTAAAAAAGTAGCTTTTTGCTTGAAATAATATTACAAATTAATGTTTTTTCGATGAAATTAATGAAAAAAATTATGATATCGATAAAATATGAATTGATTCTTGATTAGGACCGGAAATGGAAGAGAATGATATATAATAAATAAATTTTACATTTCTATTTAAAAAAGTAGCTTTTTAAGTGAATTAATATTAGAATTTCTAGTTTTTGCTATGAAATCAATGAAAAAAATTATGATATCGATAAAATATGAATTAATTCTTGATTAGAACCAGAAATGGAAGAGAATGATATATAATAAATAAATTTTACATTTCTATTTAAAAAAGTAGCTTTTTAAGTGAATTAATATGAGAATTTCTAGTTTTTTCTATGAAATCAATGAAAAAAATTATGATATCGATAAAATATGAATTAATTCTTGATTAGGACCAGAAATGGAAGAGAATGATATATAATAAATAAATTTTACATTTCTATTTAAAAAAGTAGCTTTTTAAGTGAATTAATATTAGAATTTCTAGTTTTTGCTATGAAATCAATGAAAAAAATTATGATATCGATAAAATATGAATTAATTCTTGATTAGAACCAGAAATGGAAGAGAATGATATATAATAAATAAATTTTACATTTCTATTTAAAAAAGTAGCTTTTTAAGTGAATTAATATGAGAATTTCTAGTTTTTTCTATGAAATCAATGAAAAAAATTATGATATCGATAAAATATGAATTAATTCTTGATTAGGACCAGAAATGGAAGAGAATGATATATAATAAATAAATTTTACATTTCTATTTAAAAAAGTAGCTTTTTAAGTGAATTAATATGAGAATTTCTAGTTTTTTCTATGAAATTAATGAAAAAAATTATGATATCGATAAAATATGAATTGATTCTTGATTAGAACCAGAAATGGAAGAGAATGATATATAATAAATAAATTTTACATTTCTATTTAAAAAAGTAGCTTTTTAAGTGAATTAATATGAGAATTTCTAGTTTTTTCTATGAAATCAATGAAAAAAATTATGATATCGATAAAATATGGTTTGATTCTTGATTAGGACCGGAAATGGAAGAGAATGATATATAATAAATAAATGTTACATTTCTATTTAAAAAACTAGCTTTTTATGTGAATTAATATGAGAATTTCTAGTTTTTTCTATGAAATTAATGAAAAAAATTATGATATCGATAAAATATGAATTGATTCTTGATTAGGACCGGAAATGGAAGAGATTGATATATAATAAATAAATTTTACATTTCTATTTAAAAAAGTAGCTTTTTAAGTGAATTAATATGAGAATTTCTAGTTTTTTCTATGAAATCAATGAAAAAAATTATGATATCGATAAAATATGAATTAATTCTTGATTAGGACCAGAAATGGAAGAGAATGATATATAATAAATAAATTTTACATTTCTATTTAAAAAAGTAGCTTTTTAAGTGAAATAATATTACAAATTAAGGTTTTTTCGATGAAATTAATGAAAAAAATTATGATATCGATAAAATATGAATTGATTCTTGATTAGGACCAGAAATGGAAGAGAATGATATATAATAAATAAATTTTACATTTCTATTTAAAAAAGTAGCTTTTTAAGTGAATTAATATGAGAATTTCTAGTTTTTTCTATGAAATCAATGAAAAAAATTATGATATCGATAAAATATGAATTAATTCTTGATTAGGACCAGAAATGGAAGAGAATGATATATAATAAATAAATTTTACATTTCTATTTAAAAAAGTAGCTTTTTAAGTGAAATAATATTACAAATTAAGGTTTTTTCGGTGAAATTAATGAAAAAAATTATGATATCGATAAAATATGAATTGATTCTTGATTAGGACCGGAAATGGAAGAGAATGATATATAATAAATAAATTTTACATTTCTATTTAAAAAAGTAGCTTTTTAAGTGAATTAATATGAGAATTTCTAGTTTTTTCTATGAAATCAATGAAAAAAATTATGATATCGATAAAATATGAATTAATTCTTGATTAGGACCAGAAATGGAAGAGAATGATATATAATAAATAAATTTTACATTTCTATTTAAAAAATTAGCTTTTTAAGTGAAATAATATTACAAATTAAGGTTTTTTCGATGAAATTAATGAAAAAAATTATGATATCGATAAAATATGAATTGATTCTTGATTAGGACCGGAAATGGAAGAGATTGATATATAATAAATAAATTTTACATTTCTATTTAAAAAAGTAGCTTTTTAAGTGAATTAATATGAGAATTTCTAGTTTTTTCTATGAAATCAATGAAAAAAATTATGATATCGATAAAATATGAATTAATTCTTGATTAGGACCAGAAATGGAAGAGAATGATATATAATAAATAAATTTTACATTTCTATTTAAAAAAGTAGCTTTTTGCTTGAAATAATATTACAAATTAAGGTTTTTTCGGTGAAATTAATGAAAAAAATTATGATATCGATAAAATATGAATTGATTCTTGATTAGGACCGGAAATGGAAGAGAATGATATATAATAAATAAATTTTACATTTCTATTTAAAAAAGTAGCTTTTTAAGTGAATTAATATGAGAATTTCTAGTTTTTTCTATGAAATCAATGAAAAAAATTATGATATCGATAAAATATGAATTAATTCTTGATTAGGACCAGAAATGGAAGAGAATGATATATAATAAATAAATTTTACATTTCTATTTAAAAAATTAGCTTTTTAAGTGAAATAATATTACAAATTAAGGTTTTTTCGATGAAATTAATGAAAAAAATTATGATATCGATAAAATATGAATTGATTCTTGATTAGGACCGGAAATGGAAGAGAATGATATATAATAAATAAATTTTACATTTCTATTTAAAAAAGTAGCTTTTTAAGTGAATTAATATGAAAATTTCTAGTTTTTTCTATGAAATCAATGAAAAAAATTATGATATCGATAAAATATGAATTAATTCTTGATTAGGACCGGAAATGGAAGAGAATGATATATAATAAATAAATTTTACATTTCTATTTAAAAAAGTAGCTGTTTGAGTGCAATTATATTACAAATTCAGGTTTTTTCGATGAAATTAATGAAAAAAATTATGATATCGATAAAATATGAATTGATTCTTGATTAGGACCGGAAATGGAAGAGATTGATATATAATAAATAAATTTTACATTTCTATTTAAAAAAAGAGCTTTTTAAGTGAATTAATATGAGAATTTCTAGTTTTTTCTATGAAATCAATGAAAAAAATTATGATATCGATAAAATATGAATTAATTCTTGATTAGGACCAGAAATGGAAGAGAATGATATATAATAAATAAATTTTACATTTCTATTTAAAAAAGTAGCTTTTTGAGTGAAATAATATTACAAATTAAGGTTTTTTCGATGAAATTAATGAAAAAAATTATGATATCGATAAAATATGAATTGATTCTTGATTATGACCGGAAATGGAAGAGAATGATATATAATAAATAAATTTTACATTTCTATTTAAAAAAGTAGCTTTTTAAGTGAATTAATATGAGAATTTCTAGTTTTTTCTATGAAATCAATGAAAAAAATTATGATATCGATAAAATATGAAATAATTCTTGATTAGGACCAGAAATGGAAGAGAATGATATATAATAAATAAATTTTACATTTCTATTTAAAAAAGTAGCTTTTTAAGTGAATTAATATGAGAATTTCTAGTTTTTTCTATGAAATCAATGAAAAAAATTATGATATCGATAAAATATGAATTAATTCTTGATTAGGACCGGAAATGGAAGAGAATGATATATAATAAATAAATTTTTCATTTCTATTTAAAAAAGTAGCTGTTTGAGTGCAATTATATTACAAATTCAGGTTTTTTCAATGAAATTAATGAAAAAAATTATGATATCGATAAAATATGAATTAATTCTTGATTAGGACCAGAAATGGAAGAGAATGATATATAATAAATAAATTTTACATTTCTATTTAAAAAAGTAGCTTTTTGCTTGAAATAATATTACAAATTAAGGTTTTTTCGATGAAATTAATGAAAAAAATTATGATATCGATAAAATATGAATTGATTCTTGATTAGGACCGGAAATGGAAGAGATTGATATATAATAAATAAATTTTACATTTCTATTTAAAAAATTAGCTTTTTAAGTGAAATAATATTACAAATTAAGGTTTTTTCGATGAAATTAATGAAAAAAATTATGATATCGATAAAATATGAATTGATTCTTGATTAGGACCGGAAATGGAAGAGATTGATATATAATAAATAAATTTTACATTTCTATTTAAAAAAGTAGCTTTTTAAGTGAATTAATATGAGAATTTCTAGTTTTTTCTATGAAATCAATGAAAAAAATTATGATATCGATAAAATATGAATTAATTCTTGATTAGGACCAGAAATGGAAGAGAATGATATATAATAAATAAATTTTACATTTCTATTTAAAAAAGTAGCTTTTTGCTTGAAATAATATTACAAATTAAGGTTTTTTCGGTGAAATTAATGAAAAAAATTATGATATCGATAAAATATGAATTGATTCTTGATTAGGACCGGAAATGGAAGAGAATGATATATAATAAATAAATTTTACATTTCTATTTAAAAAAAGAGCTTTTTAAGTGAATTAATATGAGAATTTCTGGTTTTTTCTATGAAATCAATGAAAAAAATTATGATATCGATAAAATATGAATTAATTCTTGATTAGGACCAGAAATGGAAGAGAATGATATATAATAAATAAATTTTACATTTTTATTTAAAAAAGTAGCTTTTTGCTTGAAATAATATTACAAATTAAGGTTTTTTCGGTGAAATTAATGAAAAAAATTATGATATCGATAAAATATGAATTGATTCTTGATTAGGACCGGAAATGGAAGAGAATGATATATAATAAATAAATTTTACATTTCTATTTAAAAAAAGAGCTTTTTAAGTGAATTAATATGAGAATTTCTGGTTTTTTCTATGAAATCAATGAAAAAAATTATGATATCGATAAAATATGAATTAATTCTTTATTAGGACCAGAAATGGAAGAGAATGATATATAATAAATAAATTTTACATTTCTATTTAAAAAATTAGCTTTTTAAGTGAAATAATATTACAAATTAAGGTTTTTTCGATGAAATTAATGAAAAAAATTATGATATCGATAAAATATGAATTGATTCTTGATTAGGACCGGAAATGGAAGAGATTGATATATAATAAATAAATTTTACATTTCTATTTAAAAAAGTAGCTTTTTAAGTGAATTAATATGAGAATTTCTAGTTTTTTCTATGAAATCAATGAAAAAAATTATGATATCGATAAAATATGAATTAATTCTTGATTAGGACCAGAAATGGAAGAGAATGATATATAATAAATAAATTTTACATTTCTATTTAAAAAAGTAGCTTTTTGCTTGAAATAATATTACAAATTAAGGTTTTTTCGGTGAAATTAATGAAAAAAATTATGATATCGATAAAATATGAATTGATTCTTGATTAGGACCGAAAATGGAAGAGAATGATATATAATAAATAAATTTTACATTTCTATTTAAAAAAGTAGCTTTTTAAGTGAATTAATATGAGAATTTCTAGTTTTTTCTATGAAATCAATGAAAAAAATTATGATATCGATAAAATATGAATTAATTCTTGATTAGGACCGGAAATGGAAGAGAATGATATATAATAAATAAATTTTACATTTCTATTTAAAAAAGTAGCTTTTTGCTTGAAATAATATTACAAATTAAGGTTTTTTCGATGAAATTAATGAAAAAAATTATGATATCGATAAAATATGAATTGATTCTTGATTAGGACCGGAAATGGAAGAGAATGATATTTAATAAATAAATTTTACATTTCTATTTAAAAAAGTAGCTTTTTGCTTGAAATAATATTACAAATTAAGGTTTTTTCGATGAAATTAATGAAAAAAATTATGATATCGATAAAATATGAATTGATTCTTGATTAGGACCGGAAATGGAAGAGAATGATATTTAATAAATAAATTTTACATTCTATTTAAAAAAGTAGCTTTTTAAGTGAATTAATATGAGAATTTCTAGTTTTTTCTATGAAATCAATGAAAAAAATTATGATATCGATAAAATATGAATTAATTCTTGATTAGGACCGGAAATGGAAGAGAATGATATATAATAAATAAATTTTACATTTCTATTTAAAAAAGTAGCTGTTTGAGTGCAATTATATTACAAATTCAGGTTTTTTCAATGAAATTAATGAAAAAAATTATGATATCGATAAAATATGAATTAATTCTTGATTAGGACCAGAAATGGAAGAGAATGATATATAATAAATAAATTTTACATTTCTATTTAAAAAAGTAGCTTTTTGCTTGAAATAATATTACAAATTAAGGTTTTTTCGATGAAATTAATGAAAAAAATTATGATATCGATAAAATATGAATTGATTCTTGATTAGGACCGGAAATGGAAGAGAATGATATTTAATAAATAAATTTTACATTTCTATTTAAAAAAGTAGCTTTTTAAGTGAATTAATATGAGAATTTCTAGTTTTTTCTATGAAATCAATGAAAAAAATTATGATATCGATAAAATATGAATTAATTCTTGATTAGGACCGGAAATGGAAGAGAATGATATATAATAAATAAATTTTACATTTCTATTTAAAACAGTAGCTGTTTGAGTGCAATTATATTACAAATTCAGGTTTTTTCGATGAAATTAATGAAAAAAATTATGATATCGATAAAATATGAATTGATTCTTGATTAGGACCGGAAATGGAAGAGATTGATATATAATAAATAAATTTTACATTTCTATTTAAAAAAGTAGCTTTTTAAGTGAATTAATATGAGAATTTCTGGTTTTTTCTATGAAATCAATGAAAAAAATTATGATATCGATAAAATATGAATTAATTCGTGATTAGGACCAGAAATGGAAGAGAATATATAATAAATAAATTTTACATTTCTATTTAAAAAAGTAGCTTTTTGAGTGAAAAAATATTACAAATTAAGGTTTTTTCGATGAAATCAATGAAAAAAATTATGATATCGATAAAATATGAATTGATTCTTGATTAGGACCGGAAATGGAAGAGAATGATATATAATAAATAAATTTTACATTTCTATTTAAAAAAAGAGCTTTTTAAGTGAATTAATATGAGAATTTCTGGTTTTTTCTATGAAATCAATGAAAAAAATTATGATATCGATAAAATATGAATTAATTCGTGATTAGGACCAGAAATGGAAGAGAATGATATATAATAAATAAATTTTACATTTCTATTTAAAAAAGTAGCTTTTTGAGTGAAAAAATATTACAAATTAAGGTTTTTTCGATGAAATCAATGAAAAAAATTATGATATCGATAAAATATGAATTAATTCTTGATTAGGACCAGAAATGGAAGAGAATGATATATAATAAATAAATTTTACATTTCTATTTAAAAAAGTAGCTTTTTAAGTGAATTAATATGAGAATTTCTAGTTTTTTCTATGAAATCAATGAAAAAAATTATGATATCGATAAAATATGAATTAATTCTTGATTAGGACCAGAAATGGAAGAGAATGATATATAATAAATAAATTTTACATTTCTATTTAAAAAAGTAGCTTTTTGCTTGAAATAATATTACAAATTAAGGTTTTTTCGATGAAATTAATGAAAAAAATTATGATATCGATAAAATATGAATTGATTCTTGATTAGGACCGGAAATGGAAGAGAATGATATATAATAAATAAATTTTACATTTCTATTTAAAAAAGTAGCTTTTTAAGTGAATTAATATGAGAATTTCTAGTTTTTTCTATGAAATCAATGAAAAAAATTATGATATCGATAAAATATGAATTAATTCTTGATTAGGACCGGAAATGGAAGAGAATGATATATAATAAATAAATTTTACATTTCTATTTAAAACAGTAGCTGTTTGAGTGCAATTATATTACAAATTCAGGTTTTTTTCGATGAAATTAATGAAAAAAATTATGATATCGATAAAATATGAATTGATTCTTGATTAGGACCGGAAATGGAAGAGATTGATATATAATAAATAAATTTTACATTTCTATTTAAAAAAGTAGCTTTTTAAGTGAATTAATATGAGAATTTCTGGTTTTTTCTATGAAATCAATGAAAAAAATTATGATATCGATAAAATATGAATTAATTCGTGATTAGGACCAGAAATGGAAGAGAATGATATATAATAAATAAATTTTACATTTCTATTTAAAAAAAGAGCTTTTTAAGTGAATTAATATGAGAATTTCTGGTTTTTTCTATGAAATCAATGAAAAAAATTATGATATCGATAAAATATGAATTAATTCTTGATTAGGACCAGAAATGGAAGAGAATGATATATAATAAATAAATTTTACATTTCTATTTAAAAAAGTAGCTTTTTGAGTGAAAAAATATTACAAATTAAGGTTTTTTCGATGAAATTAATGAAAAAAATTATGATATCGATAAAATATGAATTGATTCTTGATTAGGACCGGAAATGGAAGAGAATGATATATAATAAATAAATTTTACATTTCTATTTAAAAAAGTAGCTTTTTAAGTGAATTAATATGAGAATTTCTAGTTTTTTCTATGAAATCAATGAAAAAAATTATGATATCGATAAAATATGAATTAATTCTTGATTAGGACCAGAAATGGAAGAGAATGATATATAATAAATAAATTTTACATTTCTATTTAAAAAAGTAGCTTTTTGCGTGAAAAAATATTACAAATTAAGGTTTTTTCTATGAAATCAATGAAAAAAATTATGATATCGATAAAATATGAATTAATTCTTGATTAGGACCAGAAATGGAAGAGAATGATATATAATAAATAAATTTTACATTTCTATTTAAAAAAGTAGCTTTTTGGGTGAAAAAATATTACAAATTAAGGTTTTTTCGATGAAATCAATGAAAAAAATTATGATATCGATAAAATATGAATTAATTCTTGATTAGGACCAGAAATGGAAGAGAATGATATATAATAAATAAATTTTACATTTCTATTTAAAAAAAGAGCTTTTAAGTGAATTAATATGAGAATTTCTGGTTTTTTCTATGAAATCAATGAAAAAAATTATGATATCGATAAAATATGAATTAATTCGTGATTAGGACCAGAAATGGAAGAGAATGATATATAATAAATAAATTTTACATTTCTATTTAAAAAAGTAGCTTTTTGAGTGAAAAAATATTACAAATTAAGGTTTTTTCGATGAAATCAATGAAAAAAATTATGATATCGATAAAATATGAATTAATTCTTGATTAGGACCAGAAATGGAAGAGAATGATATATAATAAATAAATTTTACATTTCTATTTAAAAAAGTAGCTTTTTAAGTGAATTAATATGAGAATTTCTAGTTTTTTCTATGAAATCAATGAAAAAAATTATGATATCGATAAAATATGAATTAATTCTTGATTAGGACCAGAAATGGAAGAGAATGATATATAATAAATAAATTTTACATTTCTATTTAAAAAAGTAGCTTTTTGCTTGAAATAATATTACAAATTAAGGTTTTTTCGATGAAATTAATGAAAAAAATTATGATATCGATAAAATATGAATTGATTCTTGATTAGGACCGGAAATGGAAGAGAATGATATATAATAAATAAATTTTACATTTCTATTTAAAAAAGTAGCTTTTTAAGTGAATTAATATGAGAATTTCTAGTTTTTTCTATGAAATCAATGAAAAAAATTATGATATCGATAAAATATGAATTAATTCTTGATTAGGACCGGAAATGGAAGAGAATGATATATAATAAATAAATTTTACATTTCTATTTAAAACAGTAGCTGTTTGAGTGCAATTATATTACAAATTCAGGTTTTTTCGATGAAATTAATGAAAAAAATTATGATATCGATAAAATATGAATTGATTCTTGATTAGGACCAGAAATGGAAGAGAATGATATATAATAAATAAATTTTACATTTCTATTTAAAAAAAGAGCTTTTTAAGTGAATTAATATGAGAATTTCTGGTTTTTTCTATGAAATCAATGAAAAAAATTATGATATCGATAAAATATGAATTAATTCGTGATTAGGACCAGAAATGGAAGAGAATGATATATAATAAATAAATTTTACATTTCTATTTAAAAAAGTAGCTTTTTGAGTGAAAAAATATTACAAATTAAGGTTTTTTCGATGAAATCAATGAAAAAAATTATGATATCGATAAAATATGAATTAATTCTTGATTAGGACCAGAAATGGAAGAGAATGATATATAATAAATAAATTTTACATTTCTATTTAAAAAAGTAGCTTTTTAAGTGAATTAATATGAGAATTTCTAGTTTTTTCTATGAAATCAATGAAAAAAATTATGATATCGATAAAATATGAATTAATTCTTGATTAGGACCAGAAATGGAAGAGAATGATATATAATAAATAAATTTTACATTTTTATTTAAAAAAGTAGCTTTTTGCTTGAAATAATATTACAAATTAAGGTTTTTTCGATGAAATTAATGAAAAAAATTATGATATCGATAAAATATGAATTGATTCTTGATTAGGACCGGAAATGGAAGAGAATGATATATAATAAATAAATTTTACATTTCTATTTAAAAAAGTAGCTTTTTAAGTGAATTAATATGAGAATTTCTAGTTTTTTCTATGAAATCAATGAAAAAAATTATGATATCGATAAAATATGAATTAATTCTTGATTAGGACCGGAAATGGAAGAGAATGATATATAATAAATAAATTTTACATTTCTATTTAAAACAGTAGCTGTTTGAGTGCAATTATATTACAAATTCAGGTTTTTTCGATGAAATTAATGAAAAAAATTATGATATCGATAAAATATGAATTGATTCTTGATTAGGACCGGAAATGGAAGAGAATGATATATAATAAATAAATTTTACATTTCTATTTAAAAAAGTAGCTTTTTAAGTGAATTAATATGAGAATTTCTAGTTTTTTCTATGAAATCAATGAAAAAAATTATGATATCGATAAAATATGAATTAATTCTTGATTAGGACCAGAAATGGAAGAGAATGATATATAATAAATAAATTTTACATTTTTATTTAAAAAAGTAGCTTTTTGCTTGAAATAATATTACAAATTAAGGTTTTTTCGATGAAATTAATGAAAAAAATTATGATATCGATAAAATATGAATTGATTCTTGATTAGGACCGGAAATGGAAGAGAATGATATATAATAAATAAATTTTACATTTCTATTTAAAAAAGTAGCTTTTTAAGTGAATTAATATGAGAATTTCTAGTTTTTTCTATGAAATCAATGAAAAAAATTATGATATCGATAAAATATGAATTAATTCTTGATTAGGACCAGAAATGGAAGAGAATGATATATAATAAATAAATTTTACATTTCTATTTAAAAAAGTAGCTTTTTAAGTGAATTAATATGAGAATTTCTAGTTTTTTCTATGAAATCAATGAAAAAAATTATGATATCGATAAAATATGAATTAATTCTTGATTAGGACCAGAAATGGAAGAGAATGATATATAATAAATAAATTTTACATTTCTATTTAAAAAAGTAGCTTTTTGAGTGAAAAAATATTACAAATTAAGGTTTTTTCGATGAAATTAATGAAAAAAATTATGATATCGATAAAATATGAATTGATTCTTGATTAGGACCGGAAATGGAAGAGAATGATATATAATAAATAAATTTTACATTTCTATTTAAAACAGTAGCTGTTTGAGTGCAATTATATTACAAATTCAGGTTTTTTCGATGAAATTAATGAAAAAAATTATGATATCGATAAAATATGAATTGATTCTTGATTAGGACCGGAAATGGAAGAGATTGATATATAATAAATAAATTTTACATTTCTATTTAAAAAAGTAGCTTTTTAAAGTGAATTAATATGAGAATTTCTGGTTTTTTCTATGAAATCAATGAAAAAAATTATGATATCGATAAAATATGAATTAATTCGTGATTAGGACCAGAAATGGAAGAGAATGATATATAATAAATAAATTTTACATTTCTATTTAAAAAAGTAGCTTTTTGAGTGAAAAAATATTACAAATTAAGGTTTTTTCGATGAAATCAATGAAAAAAATTATGATATCGATAAAATATGAATTGATTCTTGATTAGGACCGGAAATGGAAGAGAATGATATATAATAAATAAATTTTACCATTTCTATTTAAAAAAGAGCTTTTTAAGTGAATTAATATGAGAATTCTGGTTTTTTCTATGAAATCAATGAAAAAAATTATGATATCGATAAAATATGAATTAATTCTTGATTAGGACCGGAAATGGAAGAGATTGATATATAATAAATAAATTTTACATTTCTATTTAAAAAAGTAGCTTTTTGAGTGAAAGAAATATTACAAATTAAGGTTTTTTCGATGAAATCAATGAAAAAAATATGATATCGATAAAATATGAATTAATTCTTGATTAGGACCAGAAATGGAAGAGAATGATATATAATAAATAAATTTTACATTTCTATTTAAAAAAGTAGCTTTTTAAGTGAATTAATATGAGAATTTCTAGTTTTTTCTATGAAATCAATGAAAAAAATTATGATATCGGATAAAATATGAATTAATTCTTGATTAGGACCAGAAATGGAAGAGAATGATATATAATAAATAAATTTTACATTTCTATTTAAAAAAAGTAGCTTTTTGCTTGAAATAATATTACAAATTTAAGGTTTTTTCGATGAAATTTAATGAAAAAAATTATGATATCGATAAAATATGAATTGATTCTTGATTAGGACCGGAAATGGAAGAGAATGATATATAATAAATAAATTTTACATTTCTATTAAAAAAGTAGCTTTTTAAGTGAATTAATATGAGAATTTCTAGTTTTTTCTTATGAAATCAATGAAAAAAATTATGATATCGATAGAAATATGAATTAATTCTTGATTAGGACCGGAAATGGAAGAGAATGATATATAATAAATAAATTTTACATTTCTATTAAAAAAAGTAGCTTTTTGCTTGAAATAATATTACAAATTAAGGTTTTTTCGATGAAATTAATGAAAAAAATTATGATATCGATAAAATATGAATTGATTCTTGATTAGGACCCGGAAATGGAAGAGAATGATATATAATAAATAAATTTTACATTTCTATTTAAAAAAGTAGCTTTTAAGTGAATTAATATGAGAATTTCTAGTTTTTTCTATGAAATCAATGAAAAAAATTATGATATCGATAAAATATGAATTAATTCTTGATTAGGACCGGAAATGGAAGAGAATGATATATAATAAATAAATTTTACATTTCTATTTAAAAAAGTAGCTGTTTGAGTGCAATTATATTACAAATTCAGGTTTTTAAATGAAATTAATGAAAAAAATTATGATATCGATTAAAATATGAATTAATTCTTGATTAGGACCAGAAATGGAAGAGAATGATATATAATAAATAAATTTTACATTTCTATTTAAAAAAGTAGCTTTTTAAGTGAATTAATATGAGAATTTCTAGTTTTTGCTATGAAATCAATGAAAAAAAATTATGATATCGATAAAATTATGAATTAATTCTTGATGAACCAGAAATGGAAGAGAATGATATATAATAAATAAATTTTACATTTCTATTTAAAAAAGTAGCTTTTTAAGTGAATTAATATGAGAATTTCTAGTTTTTTCTATGAAATCAATGAAAAAAATTATGATATCGATAAAATATGAATTAATTCTTGATTAGGACCAGAAATGGAAGAGAATGATATATAATAAATAAATTTTACATTTCTATTTAAAAAAGTAGCTTTTTGCTTGAAATAATATTACAAATTAATGTTTTTTCGATGAAATTAATGAAAAAAATTATGATATCGATAAAATATGAATTGATTCTTGATTAGGACCAGAAATGGAAGAGAATGATATATAATAAATAAATTTTACATTTTTATTTAAAAAAGTAGCTTTTTGCTTGAAATAATATTACAAATTAAGGTTTTTCGATGAAATTAATGAAAAAAATTATGATATCGATAAAATATGAATTGATTCTTGATTAGGACCGGAAATGGAAGAGAATGATATATAATAAATAAATTTTACATTTCTATTTAAAAAAGTAGCTTTTTAAGTGAATTAATATGAGAATTTCTAGTTTTTTCTATGAAATCAATGAAAAAAATTATGATATCGATAAAATATGAATTAATTCTTGATTAGGACCGGAAATGGAAGAGAATGATATATAATAAATAAATTTTACATTTCTATTTAAAACAGTAGCTGTTTGAGTGCAATTATATTACAAATTCAGGTTTTTTCGATGAAATTAATGAAAAAAATTATGATATCGATAAAATATGAATTGATTCTTGATTAGGACCGGAAATGGAAGAGATTGATATATAATAAATAAATTTTACATTTCTATTTAAAAAAGTAGCTTTTTAAGTGAATTAATATGAGAATTTCTGGTTTTTTCTATGAAATCAATGAAAAAAATTATGATATCGATAAAATATGAATTAATTCGTGATTAGGACCAGAAATGGAAGAGAATGATATATAATAAATAAATTTTACATTTCTATTTAAAAAAAGAGCTTTTTAAGTGAATTAATATGAGAATTTCTGGTTTTTTCTATGAAATCAATGAAAAAAATTATGATATCGATAAAATATGAATTAATTCTTGATTAGGACCAGAAATGGAAGAGAATGATATATAATAAATAAATTTTACATTTCTATTTAAAAAAGTAGCTTTTTGAGTGAAAAAATATTACAAATTAAGGTTTTTTCGATGAAATTAATGAAAAAAATTATGATATCGATAAAATATGAATTGATTCTTGATTAGGACCGGAAATGGAAGAGAATGATATATAATAAATAAATTTTACATTTCTATTTAAAAAAGTAGCTTTTTAAGTGAATTAATATGAGAATTTCTAGTTTTTTCTATGAAATCAATGAAAAAAATTATGATATCGATAAAATATGAATTAATTCTTGATTAGGACCAGAAATGGAAGAGAATGATATATAATAAATAAATTTTACATTTCTATTTAAAAAAGTAGCTTTTTGCGTGAAAAAATATTACAAATTAAGGTTTTTTCTATGAAATCAATGAAAAAATTATGATATCGATAAAATATGAATTAATTCTTGATTAGGACCAGAAATGGAAGAGAATGATATATAATAAATAAATTTTACATTTCTATTTAAAAAAGTAGCTTTTTGGGTGAAAAAATATTACAAATTAAGGTTTTTTCGATGAAATCAATGAAAAAAATTATGATATCGATAAAATATGAATTAATTCTTGATTAGGACCAGAAATGGAAGAGAATGATATATAATAAATAAATTTTACATTTCTATTTAAAAAAGAGCTTTTTAAGTGAATTAATATGAGAATTTCTGGTTTTTTCTATGAAATCAATGAAAAAAATTATGATATCGATAAAATATGAATTAATTCGTGATTAGGACCAGAAATGGAAGAGAATGATATATAATAAATAAATTTTACATTTCTATTTAAAAAAGTAGCTTTTTGAGTGAAAAAATATTACAAATTAAGGTTTTTTCGATGAAATCAATGAAAAAAATTATGATATCGATAAAATATGAATTAATTCTTGATTAGGACCAGAAATGGAAGAGAATGATATATAATAAATAAATTTTACATTTCTATTTAAAAAAGTAGCTTTTTAAGTGAATTAATATGAGAATTTCTAGTTTTTTCTATGAAATCAATGAAAAAAATTATGATATCGATAAAATATGAATTAATTCTTGATTAGGACCAGAAATGGAAGAGAATGATATATAATAAATAAATTTTACATTTCTATTTAAAAAAGTAGCTTTTTGCTTGAAATAATATTACAAATTAAGGTTTTTTCGATGAAATTAATGAAAAAAATTATGATATCGATAAAATATGAATTGATTCTTGATTAGGACCGGAAATGGAAGAGAATGATATATAATAAATAAATTTTACATTTCTATTTAAAAAAGTAGCTTTTTAAGTGAATTAATATGAGAATTTCTAGTTTTTTCTATGAAATCAATGAAAAAAATTATGATATCGATAAAATATGAATTAATTCTTGATTAGGACCGGAAATGGAAGAGAATGATATATAATAAATAAATTTTACATTTCTATTTAAAACAGTAGCTGTTTGAGTGCAATTATATTACAAATTCAGGTTTTTTCGATGAAATTAATGAAAAAAATTATGATATCGATAAAATATGAATTGATTCTTGATTAGGACCAGAAATGGAAGAGAATGATATATAATAAATAAATTTTACATTTCTATTTAAAAAAAGAGCTTTTTAAGTGAATTAATATGAGAATTTCTGGTTTTTTCTATGAAATCAATGAAAAAAATTATGATATCGATAAAATATGAATTAATTCGTGATTAGGACCAGAAATGGAAGAGAATGATATATAATAAATAAATTTTACATTTCTATTTAAAAAAGTAGCTTTTTGAGTGAAAAAATATTACAAATTAAGGTTTTTTCGATGAAATCAATGAAAAAAATTATGATATCGATAAAATATGAATTAATTCTTGATTAGGACCAGAAATGGAAGAGAATGATATATAATAAATAAATTTTACATTTCTATTTAAAAAAGTAGCTTTTTAAGTGAATTAATATGAGAATTTCTAGTTTTTTCTATGAAATCAATGAAAAAAATTATGATATCGATAAAATATGAATTAATTCTTGATTAGGACCAGAAATGGAAGAGAATGATATATAATAAATAAATTTTACATTTTTATTTAAAAAAGTAGCTTTTTGCTTGAAATAATATTACAAATTAAGGTTTTTTCGATGAAATTAATGAAAAAAATTATGATATCGATAAAATATGAATTGATTCTTGATTAGGACCGGAAATGGAAGAGAATGATATATAATAAATAAATTTTACATTTCTATTTAAAAAAGTAGCTTTTTAAGTGAATTAATATGAGAATTTCTAGTTTTTTCTATGAAATCAATGAAAAAAATTATGATATCGATAAAATATGAATTAATTCTTGATTAG
This sequence comes from Labia minor, assembly GCA_963082975.1. NCBI lineage: Eukaryota > Metazoa > Arthropoda > Insecta > Dermaptera > Spongiphoridae > Labia > Labia minor. The sequence goes on from OY720345.1 coordinate 88,137,876, forward strand.
GACCGGAAATGGAAGAGAATGATATATAATAAATAAATTTTACATTTCTATTTAAAACAGTAGCTGTTTGAGTGCAATTATATTACAAATTCAGGTTTTTTCGATGAAATTAATGAAAAAAATTATGATATCGATAAAATATGAATTGATTCTTGATTAGGACCGGAAATGGAAGAGAATGATATATAATAAATAAATTTTACATTTCTATTTAAAAAAGTAGCTTTTTAAGTGAATTAATATGAGAATTTCTAGTTTTTTCTATGAAATCAATGAAAAAAATTATGATATCGAAAAAATATGAATTAATTCTTGATTAGGACCAGAAATGGAAGAGAATGATATATAATAAATAAATTTTACATTTTTATTTAAAAAAGTAGCTTTTTGCTTGAAATAATATTACAAATTAAGGTTTTTTCGATGAAATTAATGAAAAAAATTATGATATCGATAAAATATGAATTGATTCTTGATTAGGACCGGAAATGGAAGAGAATGATATATAATAAATAAATTTTACATTTCTATTTAAAAAAGTAGCTTTTTAAGTGAATTAATATGAGAATTTCTAGTTTTTTCTATGAAATCAATGAAAAAAATTATGATATCGATAAAATATGAATTAATTCTTGATTAGGACCAGAAATGGAAGAGAATGATATATAATAAATAAATTTTACATTTCTATTTAAAAAAGTAGCTTTTTAAGTGAATTAATATGAGAATTTCTAGTTTTTTCTATGAAATCAATGAAAAAAATTATGATATCGATAAAATATGAATTGATTCTTGATTAGGACCAGAAATGGAAGAGAATGATATATAATAAATAAATTTTACATTTCTATTTAAAAAACTAGCTTTTTGCTTGAAATAATATTACAAATTAAGGTTTTTTCGATGAAATTAATGAAAAAAATTATGATATCGATAAAATATGAATTGATTCTTGATTAGGACCAGAAATGGAAGAGAATGATATATAATAAATAAATTTTACATTTCTATTTAAAAAAGTAGCTTTTTAAGTGAATTAATATGAGAATTTCTAGTTTTTTCTATGAAATCAATGAAAAAAATTATGATATCGATAAAATATGAATTAATTCTTGATTAGGACCAGAAATGGAAGAGAATGATATATAATAAATAAATTTTACATTTCTATTTAAAAAAGTAGCTTTTTAAGTGAATTAATATGAGAATTTCTAGTTTTTTCTATGAAATCAATGAAAAAAATTATGATATCGATAAAATATGAATTAATTCTTTATTAGGACCAGAAATGGAAGAGAATGATATATAATAAATAAATTTTACATTTCTATTTAAAAAAGTAGCTTTTTGCTTGAAATAATATTACAAATTAAGGTTTTTTCGATGAAATTAATGAAAAAAATTATGATATCGATAAAATATGAATTGATTCTTGATTAGGACCGGAAATGGAAGAGAATGATATATAATAAATAAATTTTACATTTCTATTTAAAAAAGTAGCTTTTTAAGTGAATTAATATGAGAATTTCTAGTTTTTTCTATGAAATCAATGAAAAAAATTATGATATCGATAAAATATGAATTAATTCTTGATTAGGACCAGAAATGGAAGAGAATGATATATAATAAATAAATTTTACATTTCTATTTAAAAAAGTAGCTTTTTGAGTGAAAAAATATTACAAATTAAGGTTTTTTCGATGAAATTAATGAAAAAAATTATGATATCGATAAAATATGAATTGATTCTTGATTAGGACCGGAAATGGAAGAGAATGATATATAATAAATAAATTTTACATTTCTATTTAAAACAGTAGCTGTTTGAGTTCAATTATATTACAAATTCAGGTTTTTTCGATGAAATTAATGAAAAAAATTATGATATCGATAAAATATGAATTGATTCTTGATTAGGACCGGAAATGGAAGAGATTGATATATAATAAATAAATTTTACATTTCTATTTAAAAAAGTAGCTTTTTAAGTGAATTAATATGAGAATTTCTGGTTTTTTCTATGAAATCAATGAAAAAAATTATGATATCGATAAAATATGAATTAATTCGTGATTAGGACCAGAAATGGAAGAGAATGATATATAATAAATAAATTTTACATTTCTATTTAAAAAAGTAGCTTTTTGAGTGAAAAAATATTACAAATTAAGGTTTTTTCGATGAAATCAATGAAAAAAATTATGATATCGATAAAATATGAATTGATTCTTGATTAGGACCGGAAATGGAAGAGAATGATATATAATAAATAAATTTTACATTTCTATTTAAAAAAAGAGCTTTTTAAGTGAATTAATATGAGAATTTCTGGTTTTTCTATGAAATCAATGAAAAAAATTATGATATCGATAAAATATGAATTAATTCTTGATTAGGACCGGAAATGGAAGAGATTGATATATAATAAATAAATTTTACATTTCTATTTAAAAAGTAGCTTTTTGAGTGAAAAAATATTACAAATTAAGGTTTTTCGATGAAATCAATGAAAAAAATTATGATATCGATAAAATATGAATTAATTCTTGATTAGGACCAGAAATGGAAGAGAATGATATATAATAAATAAATTTTACATTTCTATTTAAAAAAGTAGCTTTTTAAGTGAATTAATATGAGAATTTCTAGTTTTTTCTATGAAATCAATGAAAAAAAATTATGATATCGATAAAATATGAATTAATTCTTGATTAGGACCAGAAATGGAAGAGAATGATATATAATAAATAAATTTTACATTTTTATTTAAAAAATAGCTTTTTGCTTGAAATAATATTACAAATTAAGGTTTTTTCGATGAAATTAATGAAAAAAATTATGATATCGATAAAATATGAATTGATTCTTGATTAGGACCGGAAATGGAAGAGAATGATATATAATAAATAAATTTTACATTTCTATTTAAAAAAGTAGCTTTTTAAGTGAATTAATATGAGAATTTCTAGTTTTTTCTATGAAATCAATGAAAAAAATTATGATATCGATAAAATATGAATTAATTCTTGATTAGGACCGGAAATGGAAGAGATTGATATATAATAAATAAATTTTACATTTCTATTTAAAAAAGTAGCTTTTTGCTTGAAATAATATTACAAATTAAGGTTTTTTCGATGAAATTAATGAAAAAAATTATGATATCGATAAAATATGAATAAATTCTTGATTAGGACCGGAAATGGAAGAGAATGATATATAATAAATAAATTTTACATTTCTATTTAAAAAAGTAGCTTTTTGCTTGAAATAATATTACAAATTAAGGTTTTTTCGATGAAATTAATGAAAAAAATTATGATATCGATAAAATATGAATTGATTCTTGATTAGGACCGGAAATGGAAGAGAATGATATATAATAAATAAATTTTACATTTCTATTTAAAAAAGTAGCTTTTTAAGTGAATTAATATGAGAATTTCTAGTTTTTTCTATGAAATCAATGAAAAAAATTATGATATCGATAAAATATGAATTAATTCTTGATTAGGACCGGAAATGGAAGAGAATGATATATAATAAATAAATTTTACATTTCTATTTATAAAAGTAGCTGTTTGAGTGCAATTATATTACAAATTCAGGTTTTTAAAATGAAATTAATGAAAAAAATTATGATATCGATAAAATATGAATTAATTCTTGATTAGGACCAGAAATGGAAGAGAATGATATATAATAAATAAATTTTACATTTCTATTTAAAAAAGTAGCTTTTTAAGTGAATTAATATGAGAATTTCTAGTTTTTGCTATGAAATCAATGAAAAAAATTATGATATCGATAAAATATGAATTAATTCTTGATTAGAACCAGAAATGGAAGAGAATGATATATAATAAATAAATTTTACATTTCTATTTAAAAAAGTAGCTTTTTAAGTGAATTAATATGAGAATTTCTAGTTTTTTCTATGAAATCAATGAAAAAAATTATGATATCGATAAAATATGAATTAATTCTTGATTAGGACCAGAAATGGAAGAGAATGATATATAATAAATAAATTTTACATTTCTATTTAAAAAAGTAGCTTTTTGCTTGAAATAATATTACAAATTAATGTTTTTTCGATGAAATTAATGAAAAAAATTATGATATCGATAAAATATGAATTGATTCTTGATTAGGACCAGAAATGGAAGAGAATGATATATAATAAATAAATTTTACATTTTTATTTAAAAAAGTAGCTTTTTGCTTGAAATAATATTACAAATTAATGTTTTTTCGATGAAATTAATGAAAAAAATTATGATATCGATAAAATATGAATTGATTCTTGATTAGGACCGGAAATGGAAGAGAATGATATATAATAAATAAATTTTACATTTCTATTTAAAAAAGTAGCTTTTTAAGTGAATTAATATTAGAATTTCTAGTTTTTGCTATGAAATCAATGAAAAAAATTATGATATCGATAAAATATGAATTAATTCTTGATTAGAACCAGAAATGGAAGAGAATGATATATAATAAATAAATTTTACATTTCTATTTAAAAAGTAGCTTTTTAAGTGAATTAATATGAGAATTTCTAGTTTTTTCTATGAAATCAATGAAAAAAATTATGATATCGATAAAATATGAATTAATTCTTGATTAGGACCAGAAATGGAAGAGAATGATATATAATAAATAAATTTTACATTTCTATTTAAAAAAGTAGCTTTTTGCTTGAAATAATATTACAAATTAAGGTTTTTTCGATGAAATTAATGAAAAAAATTATGATATCGATAAAATATGAATTGATTCTTGATTAGGACCGGAAATGGAAGAGAATGATATATAATAAATAAATTTTACATTTCTATTTAAAAAAGTAGCTTTTTAAGTGAATTAATATGAGAATTTCTAGTTTTTTCTATGAAATCAATGAAAAAAATTATGATATCGATAAAATATGAATTAATTCTTGATTAGGACCAGAAATGGAAGAGAATGATATATAATAAATAAATTTTACATTTTTATTTAAAAAAATAGCTTTTTGCTTGAAATAATATTACAAATTAAGGTTTTTTCGATGAAATTAATGAAAAAAATTATGATATCGATAAAATATGAATTGATTCTTGATTAGGACCGGAAATGGAAGAGAATGATATATAATAAATAAATTTTACATTTCTATTTAAAAAAGTAGCTTTTTAAGTGAATTAATATGAGAATTTCTAGTTTTTTCTATGAAATCAATGAAAAAAATTATGATATCGATAAAATATGAATTAATTCTTGATTAGGACCGGAAATGGAAGAGATTGATATATAATAAATAAATTTTACATTTCTATTTAAAAAAGTAGCTTTTTGCTTGAAATAATATTACAAATTAAGGTTTTTTCGATGAAATTAATGAAAAAAATTATGATATCGATAAAATATGAATAAATTCTTGATTAGGACCGGAAATGGAAGAGAATGATATATAATAAATAAATTTTACATTTCTATTTAAAAAAGTAGCTTTTTGCTTGAAATAATATTACAAATTAAGGTTTTTTCGATGAAATTAATGAAAAAAATTATGATATCGATAAAATATGAATTGATTCTTGATTAGGACCGGAAATGGAAGAGAATGATATATAATAAATAAATTTTACATTTCTATTTAAAAAAGTAGCTTTTTAAGTGAATTAATATGAGAATTTCTAGTTTTTTCTATGAAATCAATGAAAAAAATTATGATATCGATAAAATATGAATTAATTCTTGATTAGGACCGGAAATGGAAGAGAATGATATATAATAAATAAATTTTACATTTCTATTTAAAAAAGTAGCTGTTTGAGTGCAATTATATTACAAATTCAGGTTTTTAAATGAAATTAATGAAAAAAATTATGATATCGATAAAATATGAATTAATTCTTGATTAGGACCAGAAATGGAAGAGAATGATATATAATAAATAAATTTTACATTTCTATTTAAAAAAGTAGCTTTTTAAGTGAATTAATATGAGAATTTCTAGTTTTTGCTATGAAATCAATGAAAAAAATTATGATATCGATAAAATATGAATTAATTCTTGATTAGAACCAGAAATGGAAGAGAATGATATATAATAAATAAATTTTACATTTCTATTTAAAAAAGTAGCTTTTTAAGTGAATTAATATGAGAATTTCTAGTTTTTTCTATGAAATCAATGAAAAAAATTATGATATCGATAAAATATGAATTAATTCTTGATTAGGACCAGAAATGGAAGAGAATGATATATAATAAATAAATTTTACATTTCTATTTATTTAAAAAAGTAGCTTTTTGCTTGAAATAATATTACAAATTAATGTTTTTTCGATGAAATTAATGAAAAAAATTATGATATCGATAAAATATGAATTGATTCTTGATTAGGACCAGAAATGGAAGAGAATGATATATAATAAATAAATTTTACATTTTTATTTAAAAAGTAGCTTTTTGCTTGAAATAATATTACAAATTAATGTTTTTCGATGAAATTAATGAAAAAAATTATGATATCGATAAAATATGAATTGATTCTTGATTAGGACCGGAAATGGAAGAGAATGATATATAATAAATAAATTTTACATTTCTATTTAAAAAAGTAGCTTTTTAAGTGAATTAATATTAGAATTTCTAGTTTTTGCTATGAAATCAATGAAAAAAATTATGATATCGATAAAATATGAATTAATTCTTGATTAGAAACAGAATTGGAAGAGAATGATATATAATAAATAAATTTTACATTTCTATTTAAAAAAGTAGCTTTTTAAGTGAATTAATATGAGAATTTCTAGTTTTTTCTATGAAATCAATGAAAAAAAATTATGATATCGATAAAATATGAATTAATTCTTGATTAGGACCAGAAATGGAAGAGAATGATATATAATAAATAAATTTTACATTTCTATTTAAAAAAGTAGCTTTTTAAGTGAATTAATATTAGAATTTCTAGTTTTTGCTATGAAATCAATGAAAAAAATTATGATATCGATAAAAATATGAATTAATTCTTGATTAGAAACCAGAAATGGAAGAGAATGAATATATTAATAAATAAATTTTACATTTCTATTTAAAAAAGTAGCTTTTTAAGTGAATTAATATGAGAATTTCTAGTTTTTTCTATGAAATCAATGAAAAAAATTATGATATCGATAAAATATGAATTAATTCTTGATTAGGACCAGAAATGGAAGAGAATGATATATAATAAATAAATTTTACATTTCTATTTAAAAAAGTAGCTTTTTAAGTGAATTAATATGAGAATTTCTAGTTTTTTCTATGAAATTAATGAAAAAAATTATGATATCGATAAAATATGAATTGATTCTTGATTAGAACCAGAAATGGAAGAGAATGATATATAATAAATAAATTTTACATTTCTATTTAAAAAAGTAGCTTTTTAAGTGAATTAATATGAGAATTTCTAGTTTTTTCTATGAAATCAATGAAAAAAATTATGATATCGATAAAATATGGTTTGATTCTTGATTAGGACCGGAAATGGAAGAGAATGATATATAATAAATAAATGTTACATTTCTATTTAAAAAAACTAGCTTTTTATGTGAATTAATATGTGAATTTCTAGTTTTTTCTATGAAATTAATGAAAAAAATTATGATATCGATAAAATATGAATTGATTCTTGATTAGGACCGGAAATGGAAGAGATTGATATATAATAAATAAATTTTACATTTCTATTAAAAAAATAGCTTTTTGCTTGAAATAATATTACAAATTAAGGTTTTTTCGATGAATTAATGAAAAAAATTATGATATCGATAAAATATGGTTTGATTCTTGATTAGGACCGGAAATGAAGAGAATGATATATAATAAATAAATGTTACATTTCTATTTAAAAAAGTAGCTTTTTAAGTGAATTAATATGAGAATTTCTAGTTTTTTCTATGAAATCAATGAAAAAAATTATGATATCGATAAAATATGAATTAATTCTTGATTAGGACCAGAAATGGAAGAGAATGATATATAATAAATAAATTTTACATTTCTATTAAAAAAGTAGCTTTTTAAGTGAATTAATATGAGAATTTCTAGTTTTTTCTATGAAATTAATGAAAAAAATTATGATATCGATAAAATATGAATTGATTCTTGATTAGGACCGGAAATGGAAGAGAATGATATATAATAAATAAATTTTACATTTTTATTTAAAAAAATAGCTTTTTGCTTGAAATAATATTACAAATTAAGGTTTTTTCGATGAAATTAATGAAAAAAATTATGATATCGATAAAATATGGTTTGATTCTTGATTAGGACCGGAAATGGAAGAGAATGATATATAATAAATAAATGTTACATTTCTATTTAAAAAAGTAGCTTTTTAAGTGAATTAATATGAGAATTTCTAGTTTTTTCTATGAAATCAATGAAAAAAATTATGATATCGATAAAATATGAATTAATTCTTGATTAGGACCGGAAATGGAAGAGAATGATATATAATAAATAAATTTTACATTTCTATTTAAAAAAGTAGCTGTTTGAGTGCAATTATATTACAAATTCAGGTTTTTAAAATGAAATTAATGAAAAAAATTATGATATCGATAAAATATGAATTAATTCTTGATTAGGACCAGAAATGGAAGAGAATGATATATAATAAATAAATTTTACATTTTTATTTAAAAAAGTAGCTTTTTGCTTGAAATAATATTACAAATTAATGTTTTTTCGATGAAATTAATGAAAAAAATTATGATATCGATAAAATATGAATTGATTCTTGATTAGGACCGGAAATGGAAGAGAATGATATATAATAAATAAATTTTACATTTCTATTTAAAAAAGTAGCTTTTTAAGTGAATTAATATTAGAATTTCTAGTTTTTGCTATGAAATCAATGAAAAAAATTATGATATCGATAAAATATGAATTAATTCTTGATTAGAACCAGAAATGGAAGAGAATGATATATAATAAATAAATTTTACATTTCTATTTAAAAAAGTAGCTTTTTAAGTGAATTAATATGAGAATTTCTAGTTTTTTCTATGAAATCAATGAAAAAAATTATGATATCGATAAAATATGAATTAATTCTTGATTAGGACCAGAAATGGAAGAGAATGATATATAATAAATAAATTTTACATTTCTATTTAAAAAAGTAGCTTTTTAAGTGAATTAATATTAGAATTTCTAGTTTTTGCTATGAAATCAATGAAAAAAATTATGATATCGATAAAATATGAATTAATTCTTGATTAGAACCAGAAATGGAAGAGAATGATATATAATAAATAAATTTTACATTTCTATTTAAAAAAGTAGCTTTTTAAGTGAATTAATATGAGAATTTCTAGTTTTTTCTATGAAATCAATGAAAAAAATTATGATATCGATAAAATATGAATTAATTCTTGATTAGGACCAGAAATGGAAGAGAATGATATATAATAAATAAATTTTACATTTCTATTTAAAAAAGTAGCTTTTTAAGTGAATTAATATGAGAATTTCTAGTTTTTTCTATGAAATCAATGAAAAAAATTATGATATCGATAAAATATGGTTTGATTCTTGATTAGGACCAGAAATGGAAGAGAATGATATATAATAAATAAATTTTACATTTCTATTTAAAAAAGTAGCTTTTTGCTTGAAATAATATTACAAATTAAGGTTTTTTCGATGAAATTAATGAAAAAAATTTTGATATCGATAAAATATGAATTGATTCTTGATTAGGACCGGAAATGGAAGAGAATGATATATAATAAATAAATTTTACATTTCTATTTAAAAAAGTAGCTTTTTAAGTGAATTAATATTAGAATTTCTAGTTTTTGCTATGAAATCAATGAAAAAAATTATGATATCGATAAAATATGAATTAATTCTTGATTAGAACCAGAAATGGAAGAGAATGATATATAATAAATAAATTTTACATTTCTATTTAAAAAAGTAGCTTTTTAAGTGAATTAATATGAGAATTTCTAGTTTTTTCTATGAAATCAATGAAAAAAATTATGATATCGATAAAATATGAATTAATTCTTGATTAGAACCAGAAATGGAAGAGAATGATATATAATAAATAAATTTTACATTTCTATTTAAAAAAGTAGCTTTTTAAGTGAATTAATATGAGAATTTCTAGTTTTTTCTATGAAATCAATGAAAAAAATTATGATATCGATAAAATATGAATTAATTCTTGATTAGGACCAGAAATGGAAGAGAATGATATATAATAAATAAATTTTACATTTCTATTTAAAAAAGTAGCTTTTTAAGTGAATTAATATTAGAATTTCTAGTTTTTGCTATGAAATCAATGAAAAAAATTATGATATCGATAAAATATGAATTAATTCTTGATTAGAACCAGAAATGGAAGAGAATGATATATAATAAATAAATTTTACATTTCTATTTAAAAAAGTAGCTTTTTAAGTGAATTAATATGAGAATTTCTAGTTTTTTCTATGAAATCAATGAAAAAAATTATGATATCGATAAAATATGAATTAATTCTTGATTAGGACCAGAAATGGAAGAGAATGATATATAATAAATAAATTTTACATTTCTATTTAAAAAAGTAGCTTTTTAAGTGAATTAATATGAGAATTTCTAGTTTTTTCTATGAAATTAATGAAAAAAATTATGATATCGATAAAATATGAATTGATTCTTGATTAGAACCAGAAATGGAAGAGAATGATATATAATAAATAAATTTTACATTTCTATTTAAAAAAGTAGCTTTTTAAGTGAATTAATATGAGAATTTCTAGTTTTTTCTATGAAATCAATGAAAAAAATTATGATATCGATAAAATATGGTTTGATTCTTGATTAGGACCGGAAATGGAAGAGAATGATATATAATAAATAAATGTTACATTTCTATTTAAAAAACTAGCTTTTTATGTGAATTAATATGAGAATTTCTAGTTTTTTCTATGAAATTAATGAAAAAAATTATGATATCGATAAAATATGAATTGATTCTTGATTAGGACCGGAAATGGAAGAGATTGATATATAATAAATAAATTTTACATTTCTATTTAAAAAAATAGCTTTTTGCTTGAAATAATATTACAAATTAAGGTTTTTTCGATGAAATTAATGAAAAAAATTATGATATCGATAAAATATGGTTTGATTCTTGATTAGGACCGGAAATGGAAGAGAATGATATATAATAAATAAATGTTACATTTCTATTTAAAAAAGTAGCTTTTTAAGTGAATTAATATGAGAATTTCTAGTTTTTTCTATGAAATCAATGAAAAAAATTATGATATCGATAAAATATGAATTAATTCTTGATTAGGACCAGAAATGGAAGAGAATGATATATAATAAATAAATTTTACATTTCTATTTAAAAAAGTAGCTTTTTAAGTGAATTAATATGAGAATTTCTAGTTTTTTCTATGAAATTAATGAAAAAAATTATGATATCGATAAAATATGAATTGATTCTTGATTAGGACCGGAAATGGAAGAGAATGATATATAATAAATAAATTTTACATTTTTATTTAAAAAAATAGCTTTTTGCTTGAAATAATATTACAAATTAAGGTTTTTTCGATGAAATTAATGAAAAAAATTATGATATCGATAAAATATGGTTTGATTCTTGATTAGGACCGGAAATGGAAGAGAATGATATATAATAAATAAATGTTACATTTCTATTTAAAAAAGTAGCTTTTTAAGTGAATTAATATGAGAATTTCTAGTTTTTTCTATGAAATCAATGAAAAAAATTATGATATCGATAAAATATGAATTAATTCTTGATTAGGACCGGAAATGGAAGAGAATGATATATAATAAATAAATTTTACATTTCTATTTAAAAAAGTAGCTGTTTGAGTGCAATTATATTACAAATTCAGGTTTTTAAAATGAAATTAATGAAAAAAATTATGATATCGATAAAATATGAATTAATTCTTGATTAGGACCAGAAATGGAAGAGAATGATATATAATAAATAAATTTTACATTTTTATTTAAAAAAGTAGCTTTTTGCTTGAAATAATATTACAAATTAATGTTTTTTCGATGAAATTAATGAAAAAAATTATGATATCGATAAAATATGAATTGATTCTTGATTAGGACCGGAAATGGAAGAGAATGATATATAATAAATAAATTTTACATTTCTATTTAAAAAAGTAGCTTTTTAAGTGAATTAATATTAGAATTTCTAGTTTTTGCTATGAAATCAATGAAAAAAATTATGATATCGATAAAATATGAATTAATTCTTGATTAGAACCAGAAATGGAAGAGAATGATATATAATAAATAAATTTTACATTTCTATTTAAAAAAGTAGCTTTTTAAGTGAATTAATATGAGAATTTCTAGTTTTTTCTATGAAATCAATGAAAAAAATTATGATATCGATAAAATATGAATTAATTCTTGATTAGGACCAGAAATGGAAGAGAATGATATATAATAAATAAATTTTACATTTCTATTTAAAAAAGTAGCTTTTTAAGTGAATTAATATTAGAATTTCTAGTTTTTGCTATGAAATCAATGAAAAAAATTATGATATCGATAAAATATGAATTAATTCTTGATTAGAACCAGAAATGGAAGAGAATGATATATAATAAATAAATTTTACATTTCTATTTAAAAAAGTAGCTTTTTAAGTGAATTAATATGAGAATTTCTAGTTTTTTCTATGAAATCAATGAAAAAAATTATGATATCGATAAAATATGAATTAATTCTTGATTAGGACCAGAAATGGAAGAGAATGATATATAATAAATAAATTTTACATTTCTATTTAAAAAAGTAGCTTTTTAAGTGAATTAATATGAGAATTTCTAGTTTTTTCTTTGAAATCAATGAAAAAAATTATGATATCGATAAAATATGGTTTGATTCTTGATTAGGACCAGAAATGGAAGAGAATGATATATAATAAATAAATTTTACATTTCTATTTAAAAAAGTAGCTTTTTGCTTGAAATAATATTACAAATTAAGGTTTTTTCGATGAAATTAATGAAAAAAATTTTGATATCGATAAAATATGAATTGATTCTTGATTAGGACCGGAAATGGAAGAGAATGATATATAATAAATAAATTTTACATTTCTATTTAAAAAAGTAGCTTTTTAAGTGAATTAATATTAGAATTTCTAGTTTTTGCTATGAAATCAATGAAAAAAATTATGATATCGATAAAATATGAATTAATTCTTGATTAGAACCAGAAATGGAAGAGAATGATATATAATAAATAAATTTTACATTTCTATTTAAAAAAGTAGCTTTTTAAGTGAATTAATATGAGAATTTCTAGTTTTTTCTATGAAATCAATGAAAAAAATTATGATATCGATAAAATATGAATTAATTCTTGATTAGAACCAGAAATGGAAGAGAATGATATATAATAAATAAATTTTACATTTCTATTTAAAAAAGTAGCTTTTTAAGTGAATTAATATGAGAATTTCTAGTTTTTTCTATGAAATCAATGAAAAAAATTATGATATCGATAAAATATGAATTAATTCTTGATTAGGACCAGAAATGGAAGAGAATGATATATAATAAATAAATTTTACATTTCTATTTAAAAAAGTAGCTTTTTGCTTGAAATAATATTACAAATTAAGGTTTTTTCGATGAAATTAATGAAAAAAATTATGATATCGATAAAATATGAATTAATTCTTGATTAGGACCAGAAATGGAAGAGAATGATATATAATAAATAAATTTTACATTTCTATTTAAAAAAGTAGCTTTTTAAGTGAATTAATATGAGAATTTCTAGTTTTTTCTATGAAATCAATGAAAAAAATTATGATATCGATAAAATATGGTTTGATTCTTGATTAGGACCAGAAATGGAAGAGAATGATATATAATAAATAAATTTTACATTTCTATTTAAAAAAGTAGCTTTTTGCTTGAAATAATATTACAAATTAAGGTTTTTTCGATGAAATTAATGAAAAAAATTATGATATCGATAAAATATGAATTGATTCTTGATTAGGACCAGAAATGGAAGAGAATGATATATAATAAATAAATTTTACATTTCTATTTAAAAAAGTAGCTTTTTGATTGAATTAATATGAGAAATCCTCGTTATTTCTATGAAATCAATGAAAAAAATTATGATATCGATAAAATATGAATTAATTCTTGATTAGGACCAGAAATGGAAGAGAATGATATATAATAAATAAATTTTACATTTCTATTTAAAAAAGTAGCTGTTTGAGTGCAATTATATTACAAATTCAGGTTTTTTCAATGAAATTAATGAAAAAAATTATGATATCGATAAAATATGAATTAATTCTTGATTAGGACCAGAAATGGAAGAGAATGATATATAATAAATAAATTTTACATTTCTATTTAAAAAAGTAGCTTTTTGCTTGAAATAATATTACAAATTAAGGTTTTTTCGATGAAATTAATGAAAAAAATTATGATATCGATAAAATATGAATTGATTCTTGATTAGGACCGGAAATGGAAGAGATTGATATATAATAAATAAATTTTACATTTCTATTTAAAAAAGTAGCTTTTTAAGTGAATTAATATGAGAATTTCTAGTTTTTTCTATGAAATCAATGAAAAAAATTATGATATCGATAAAATATGAATTAATTCTTGATTAGGACCAGAAATGGAAGAGAATGATATATAATAAATAAATTTTACATTTTTATTTAAAAAAGTAGCTTTTTGCTTGAAATAATATTACAAATTAAGGTTTTTTCGATGAAATTAAGGAAAAAAATTATGATATCGATAAAATATGAATTGATTCTTGATTAGGACCGGAAATGGAAGAGAATGATATATAATAAATAAATTTTACATTTCTATTTAAAAAAGTAGCTTTTTAAGTGAATTAATATGAGAATTTCTAGTTTTTTCTATGAAATCAATGAAAAAAATTATGATATCGATAAAATATGAATTAATTCTTGATTAGGACCAGAAATGGAAGAGAATGATATATAATAAATAAATTTTACATTTCTATTTAAAAAAGTAGCTGTTTGAGTGCAATTATATTACAAATTCAGGTTTTTTCAATGAAATTAATGAAAAAAATTATGATATCGATAAAATATGAATTAATTCTTGATTAGGACCAGAAATGGAAGAGAATGATATATAATAAATAAATTTTACATTTCTATTTAAAAAAGTAGCTTTTTAAGTGAAATAATATTACAAATTAAGGTTTTTTCGATGAAATTAATGAAAAAAATTATGATATCGATAAAATATGAATTGATTCTTGATTAGGACCAGAAATGGAAGAGAATGATATATAATAAATAAATTTTACATTTCTATTTAAAAAAGTAGCTTTTTAAGTGAATTAATATGAGAATTTCTAGTTTTTTCTATGAAATCAATGAAAAAAATTATGATATCGATAAAATATGAATTAATTCTTGATTAGGACCAGAAATGGAAGAGAATGATATATAATAAATAAATTTTACATTTCTATTTAAAAAAGTAGCTTTTTGCTTGAAATAATATTACAAATTAAGGTTTTTTCGGTGAAATTAATGAAAAAAATTATGATATCGATAAAATATGAATTGATTCTTGATTAGGACCGGAAATGGAAGAGAATGATATATAATAAATAAATTTTACATTTCTATTTAAAAAAGTAGCTTTTTAAGTGAATTAATATGAGAATTTCTAGTTTTTTCTATGAAATCAATGAAAAAAATTATGATATCGATAAAATATGAATTAATTCTTGATTAGGACCAGAAATGGAAGAGAATGATATATAATAAATAAATTTTACATTTCTATTTAAAAAATTAGCTTTTTAAGTGAAATAATATTACAAATTAAGGTTTTTTCGATGAAATTAATGAAAAAAATTATGATATCGATAAAATATGAATTGATTCTTGATTAGGACCGGAAATGGAAGAGATTGATATATAATAAATAAATTTTACATTTCTATTTAAAAAAGTAGCTTTTTAAGTGAATTAATATGAGAATTTCTAGTTTTTTCTATGAAATCAATGAAAAAAATTATGATATCGATAAAATATGAATTAATTCTTGATTAGGACCAGAAATGGAAGAGAATGATATATAATAAATAAATTTTACATTTCTATTTAAAAAAGTAGCTTTTTGCTTGAAATAATATTACAAATTAAGGTTTTTTCGGTGAAATTAATGAAAAAAATTATGATATCGATAAAATATGAATTGATTCTTGATTAGGACCGGAAATGGAAGAGAATGATATATAATAAATAAATTTTACATTTCTATTTAAAAAAGTAGCTTTTTAAGTGAATTAATATGAGAATTTCTAGTTTTTTCTATGAAATCAATGAAAAAAATTATGATATCGATAAAATATGAATTAATTCTTGATTAGGACCAGAAATGGAAGAGAATGATATATAATAAATAAATTTTACATTTCTATTTAAAAAATTAGCTTTTTAAGTGAAATAATATTACAAATTAAGGTTTTTTCGATGAAATTAATGAAAAAAATTATGATATCGATAAAATATGAATTGATTCTTGATTAGGACCGGAAATGGAAGAGAATGATATATAATAAATAAATTTTACATTTCTATTTAAAAAAGTAGCTTTTTAAGTGAATTAATATGAAAATTTCTAGTTTTTTCTATGAAATCAATGAAAAAAATTATGATATCGATAAAATATGAATTAATTCTTGATTAGGACCGGAAATGGAAGAGAATGATATATAATAAATAAATTTTACATTTCTATTTAAAAAAGTAGCTGTTTGAGTGCAATTATATTACAAATTCAGGTTTTTTCGATGAAATTAATGAAAAAAATTATGATATCGATAAAATATGAATTAATTCTTGATTAGGACCAGAAATGGAAGAGAATGATATATAATAAATAAATTTTACATTTCTATTTAAAAAAGTAGCTTTTTGCTTGAAATAATATTACAAATTAAGGTTTTTTCGATGAAATTAATGAAAAAAATTATGATATCGATAAAATATGAATTGATTCTTGATTAGGACCGGAAATGGAAGAGATTGATATATAATAAATAAATTTTACATTTCTATTTAAAAAAAGAGCTTTTTAAGTGAATTAATATGAGAATTTCTAGTTTTTTCTATGAAATCAATGAAAAAAATTATGATATCGATAAAATATGAATTAATTCTTGATTAGGACCAGAAATGGAAGAGAATGATATATAATAAATAAATTTTACATTTCTATTTAAAAAAGTAGCTTTTTGAGTGAAATAATATTACAAATTAAGGTTTTTTCGATGAAATTAATGAAAAAAATTATGATATCGATAAAATATGAATTGATTCTTGATTATGACCGGAAATGGAAGAGAATGATATATAATAAATAAATTTTACATTTCTATTTAAAAAAGTAGCTTTTTAAGTGAATTAATATGAGAATTTCTAGTTTTTTCTATGAAATCAATGAAAAAAATTATGATATCGATAAAATATGAAATAATTCTTGATTAGGACCAGAAATGGAAGAGAATGATATATAATAAATAAATTTTACATTTCTATTTAAAAAAGTAGCTTTTTAAGTGAATTAATATGAGAATTTCTAGTTTTTTCTATGAAATCAATGAAAAAAATTATGATATCGATAAAATATGAATTAATTCTTGATTAGGACCGGAAATGGAAGAGAATGATATATAATAAATAAATTTTACATTTCTATTTAAAAAAGTAGCTGTTTGAGTGCAATTATATTACAAATTCAGGTTTTTTCAATGAAATTAATGAAAAAAATTATGATATCGATAAAATATGAATTAATTCTTGATTAGGACCAGAAATGGAAGAGAATGATATATAATAAATAAATTTTACATTTCTATTTAAAAAAGTAGCTTTTTGCTTGAAATAATATTACAAATTAAGGTTTTTTCGATGAAATTAATGAAAAAAATTATGATATCGATAAAATATGAATTGATTCTTGATTAGGACCAGAAATGGAAGAGAATGATATATAATAAATAAATTTTAAATTTCTATTTAAAAAATTAGCTTTTTAAGTGAAATAATATTACAAATTAAGGTTTTTTCGATGAAATTAATGAAAAAAATTATGATATCGATAAAATATGAATTGATTCTTGATTAGGACCGGAAATGGAAGAGATTGATATATAATAAATAAATTTTACATTTCTATTTAAAAAATTAGCTTTTTAAGTGAAATAATATTACAAATTAAGGTTTTTTCGATGAAATTAATGAAAAAAATTATGATATCGATAAAATATGAATTGATTCTTGATTAGGACCGGAAATGGAAGAGATTGATATATAATAAATAAATTTTACATTTCTATTTAAAAAAGTAGCTTTTTAAGTGAATTAATATGAGAATTTCTAGTTTTTTCTATGAAATCAATGAAAAAAATTATGATATCGATAAAATATGAATTAATTCTTGATTAGGACCAGAAATGGAAGAGAATGATATATAATAAATAAATTTTACATTTCTATTTAAAAAAGTAGCTTTTTGCTTGAAATAATATTACAAATTAAGGTTTTTTCGGTGAAATTAATGAAAAAAATTATGATATCGATAAAATATGAATTGATTCTTGATTAGGACCGGAAATGGAAGAGAATGATATATAATAAATAAATTTTACATTTCTATTTAAAAAAAGAGCTTTTTAAGTGAATTAATATGAGAATTTCTGGTTTTTTCTATGAAATCAATGAAAAAAATTATGATATCGATAAAATATGAATTAATTCTTGATTAGGACCAGAAATGGAAGAGAATGATATATAATAAATAAATTTTACATTTTTATTTAAAAAAGTAGCTTTTTGCTTGAAATAATATTACAAATTAAGGTTTTTTCGGTGAAATTAATGAAAAAAATTATGATATCGATAAAATATGAATTGATTCTTGATTAGGACCGGAAATGGAAGAGAATGATATATAATAAATAAATTTTACATTTCTATTTAAAAAAAGAGCTTTTTAAGTGAATTAATATGAGAATTTCTGGTTTTTTCTATGAAATCAATGAAAAAAATTATGATATCGATAAAATATGAATTAATTCTTTATTAGGACCAGAAATGGAAGAGAATGATATATAATAAATAAATTTTACATTTCTATTTAAAAAATTAGCTTTTTAAGTGAAATAATATTACAAATTAAGGTTTTTTCGATGAAATTAATGAAAAAAATTATGATATCGATAAAATATGAATTGATTCTTGATTAGGACCGGAAATGGAAGAGATTGATATATAATAAATAAATTTTACATTTCTATTTAAAAAAGTAGCTTTTTAAGTGAATTAATATGAGAATTTCTAGTTTTTTCTATGAAATCAATGAAAAAAATTATGATATCGATAAAATATGAATTAATTCTTGATTAGGACCAGAAATGGAAGAGAATGATATATAATAAATAAATTTTACATTTCTATTTAAAAAAGTAGCTTTTTGCTTGAAATAATATTACAAATTAAGGTTTTTTCGGTGAAATTAATGAAAAAAATTATGATATCGATAAAATATGAATTGATTCTTGATTAGGACCGGAAATGGAAGAGAATGATATATAATAAATAAATTTTACATTTCTATTTAAAAAAGTAGCTTTTTAAGTGAATTAATATGAGAATTTCTAGTTTTTTCTATGAAATCAATGAAAAAAATTATGATATCGATAAAATATGAATTAATTCTTGATTAGGACCGGAAATGGAAGAGAATGATATATAATAAATAAATTTTACATTTCTATTTAAAAAAGTAGCTGTTTGAGTGCAATTATATTACAAATTCAGGTTTTTTCAATGAAATTAATGAAAAAAATTATGATATCGATAAAATATGAATTAATTCTTGATTAGGACCAGAAATGGAAGAGAATGATATATAATAAATAAATTTTACATTTCTATTTAAAAAAGTAGCTTTTTGCTTGAAATAATATTACAAATTAAGGTTTTTTCGATGAAATTAATGAAAAAAATTATGATATCGATAAAATATGAATTGATTCTTGATTAGGACCGGAAATGGAAGAGAATGATATTTAATAAATAAATTTTACATTTCTATTTAAAAAAGTAGCTTTTTAAGTGAATTAATATGAGAATTTCTAGTTTTTTCTATGAAATCAATGAAAAAAATTATGATATCGATAAAATATGAATTAATTCTTGATTAGGACCGGAAATGGAAGAGAATGATATATAATAAATAAATTTTACATTTCTATTTAAAAAAGTAGCTGTTTGAGTGCAATTATATTACAAATTCAGGTTTTTTCAATGAAATTAATGAAAAAAATTATGATATCGATAAAATATGAATTAATTCTTGATTAGGACCAGAAATGGAAGAGAATGATATATAATAAATAAATTTTACATTTCTATTTAAAAAAGTAGCTTTTTGCTTGAAATAATATTACAAATTAAGGTTTTTTCGATGAAATTAATGAAAAAAATTATGATATCGATAAAATATGAATTGATTCTTGATTAGGACCGGAAATGGAAGAGAATGATATTTAATAAATAAATTTTACATTTCTATTTAAAAAAGTAGCTTTTTAAGTGAATTAATATGAGAATTTCTAGTTTTTTCTATGAAATCAATGAAAAAAATTATGATATCGATAAAATATGAATTAATTCTTGATTAGGACCGGAAATGGAAGAGAATGATATATAATAAATAAATTTTACATTTCTATTTAAAACAGTAGCTGTTTGAGTGCAATTATATTACAAATTCAGGTTTTTTCGATGAAATTAATGAAAAAAATTATGATATCGATAAAATATGAATTGATTCTTGATTAGGACCGGAAATGGAAGAGATTGATATATAATAAATAAATTTTACATTTCTATTTAAAAAAGTAGCTTTTTAAGTGAATTAATATGAGAATTTCTGGTTTTTTCTATGAAATCAATGAAAAAAATTATGATATCGATAAAATATGAATTAATTCGTGATTAGGACCAGAAATGGAAGAGAATGATATATAATAAATAAATTTTACATTTCTATTTAAAAAAGTAGCTTTTTGAGTGAAAAAATATTACAAATTAAGGTTTTTTCGATGAAATCAATGAAAAAAATTATGATATCGATAAAATATGAATTGATTCTTGATTAGGACCGGAAATGGAAGAGAATGATATATAATAAATAAATTTTACATTTCTATTTAAAAAAAGAGCTTTTTAAGTGAATTAATATGAGAATTTCTGGTTTTTTCTATGAAATCAATGAAAAAAATTATGATATCGATAAAATATGAATTAATTCGTGATTAGGACCAGAAATGGAAGAGAATGATATATAATAAATAAATTTTACATTTCTATTTAAAAAAGTAGCTTTTTGAGTGAAAAAATATTACAAATTAAGGTTTTTTCGATGAAATCAATGAAAAAAATTATGATATCGATAAAATATGAATTAATTCTTGATTAGGACCAGAAATGGAAGAGAATGATATATAATAAATAAATTTTACATTTCTATTTAAAAAAGTAGCTTTTTAAGTGAATTAATATGAGAATTTCTAGTTTTTTCTATGAAATCAATGAAAAAAATTATGATATCGATAAAATATGAATTAATTCTTGATTAGGACCAGAAATGGAAGAGAATGATATATAATAAATAAATTTTACATTTCTATTTAAAAAAGTAGCTTTTTGCTTGAAATAATATTACAAATTAAGGTTTTTTCGATGAAATTAATGAAAAAAATTATGATATCGATAAAATATGAATTGATTCTTGATTAGGACCGGAAATGGAAGAGAATGATATATAATAAATAAATTTTACATTTCTATGTAAAAAAGTAGCTTTTTAAGTGAATTAATATGAGAATTTCTAGTTTTTTCTATGAAATCAATGAAAAAAATTATGATATCGATAAAATATGAATTAATTCTTGATTAGGACCGGAAATGGAAGAGAATGATATATAATAAATAAATTTTACATTTCTATTTAAAACAGTAGCTGTTTGAGTGCAATTATATTACAAATTCAGGTTTTTTCGATGAAATTAATGAAAAAAATTATGATATCGATAAAATATGAATTGATTCTTGATTAGGACCGGAAATGGAAGAGATTGATATATAATAAATAAATTTTACATTTCTATTTAAAAAAGTAGCTTTTTAAGTGAATTAATATGAGAATTTCTGGTTTTTTCTATGAAATCAATGAAAAAAATTATGATATCGATAAAATATGAATTAATTCGTGATTAGGACCAGAAATGGAAGAGAATGATATATAATAAATAAATTTTACATTTCTATTTAAAAAAAGAGCTTTTTAAGTGAATTAATATGAGAATTTCTGGTTTTTTCTATGAAATCAATGAAAAAAATTATGATATCGATAAAATATGAATTAATTCTTGATTAGGACCAGAAATGGAAGAGAATGATATATAATAAATAAATTTTACATTTCTATTTAAAAAAGTAGCTTTTTGAGTGAAAAAATATTACAAATTAAGGTTTTTTCGATGAAATTAATGAAAAAAATTATGATATCGATAAAATATGAATTGATTCTTGATTAGGACCGGAAATGGAAGAGAATGATATATAATAAATAAATTTTACATTTCTATTTAAAAAAGTAGCTTTTTAAGTGAATTAATATGAGAATTTCTAGTTTTTTCTATGAAATCAATGAAAAAAATTATGATATCGATAAAATATGAATTAATTCTTGATTAGGACCAGAAATGGAAGAGAATGATATATAATAAATAAATTTTACATTTCTATTTAAAAAAGTAGCTTTTTGCGTGAAAAAATATTACAAATTAAGGTTTTTTCTATGAAATCAATGAAAAAAATTATGATATCGATAAAATATGAATTAATTCTTGATTAGGACCAGAAATGGAAGAGAATGATATATAATAAATAAATTTTACATTTCTATTTAAAAAAGTAGCTTTTTGGGTGAAAAAATATTACAAATTAAGGTTTTTTCGATGAAATCAATGAAAAAAATTATGATATCGATAAAATATGAATTAATTCTTGATTAGGACCAGAAATGGAAGAGAATGATATATAATAAATAAATTTTACATTTCTATTTAAAAAAAGAGCTTTTTAAGTGAATTAATATGAGAATTTCTGGTTTTTTCTATGAAATCAATGAAAAAAATTATGATATCGATAAAATATGAATTAATTCGTGATTAGGACCAGAAATGGAAGAGAATGATATATAATAAATAAATTTTACATTTCTATTTAAAAAAGTAGCTTTTTGAGTGAAAAAATATTACAAATTAAGGTTTTTTCGATGAAATCAATGAAAAAAATTATGATATCGATAAAATATGAATTAATTCTTGATTAGGACCAGAAATGGAAGAGAATGATATATAATAAATAAATTTTACATTTCTATTTAAAAAAGTAGCTTTTTAAGTGAATTAATATGAGAATTTCTAGTTTTTTCTATGAAATCAATGAAAAAAATTATGATATCGATAAAATATGAATTAATTCTTGATTAGGACCAGAAATGGAAGAGAATGATATATAATAAATAAATTTTACATTTCTATTTAAAAAAGTAGCTTTTTGCTTGAAATAATATTACAAATTAAGGTTTTTTCGATGAAATTAATGAAAAAAATTATGATATCGATAAAATATGAATTGATTCTTGATTAGGACCGGAAATGGAAGAGAATGATATATAATAAATAAATTTTACATTTCTATTTAAAAAAGTAGCTTTTTAAGTGAATTAATATGAGAATTTCTAGTTTTTTCTATGAAATCAATGAAAAAAATTATGATATCGATAAAATATGAATTAATTCTTGATTAGGACCGGAAATGGAAGAGAATGATATATAATAAATAAATTTTACATTTCTATTTAAAACAGTAGCTGTTTGAGTGCAATTATATTACAAATTCAGGTTTTTTCGATGAAATTAATGAAAAAAATTATGATATCGATAAAATATGAATTGATTCTTGATTAGGACCAGAAATGGAAGAGAATGATATATAATAAATAAATTTTACATTTCTATTTAAAAAAAGAGCTTTTTAAGTGAATTAATATGAGAATTTCTGGTTTTTTCTATGAAATCAATGAAAAAAATTATGATATCGATAAAATATGAATTAATTCGTGATTAGGACCAGAAATGGAAGAGAATGATATATAATAAATAAATTTTACATTTCTATTTAAAAAAGTAGCTTTTTGAGTGAAAAAATATTACAAATTAAGGTTTTTTCGATGAAATCAATGAAAAAAATTATGATATCGATAAAATATGAATTAATTCTTGATTAGGACCAGAAATGGAAGAGAATGATATATAATAAATAAATTTTACATTTCTATTTAAAAAAGTAGCTTTTTAAGTGAATTAATATGAGAATTTCTAGTTTTTTCTATGAAATCAATGAAAAAAATTATGATATCGATAAAATATGAATTAATTCTTGATTAGGACCAGAAATGGAAGAGAATGATATATAATAAATAAATTTTACATTTTTATTTAAAAAAGTAGCTTTTTGCTTGAAATAATATTACAAATTAAGGTTTTTTCGATGAAATTAATGAAAAAAATTATGATATCGATAAAATATGAATTGATTCTTGATTAGGACCGGAAATGGAAGAGAATGATATATAATAAATAAATTTTACATTTCTATTTAAAAAAGTAGCTTTTTAAGTGAATTAATATGAGAATTTCTAGTTTTTTCTATGAAATCAATGAAAAAAATTATGATATCGATAAAATATGAATTAATTCTTGATTAGGACCGGAAATGGAAGAGAATGATATATAATAAATAAATTTTACATTTCTATTTAAAACAGTAGCTGTTTGAGTGCAATTATATTACAAATTCAGGTTTTTTCGATGAAATTAATGAAAAAAATTATGATATCGATAAAATATGAATTGATTCTTGATTAGGACCGGAAATGGAAGAGAATGATATATAATAAATAAATTTTACATTTCTATTTAAAAAAGTAGCTTTTTAAGTGAATTAATATGAGAATTTCTAGTTTTTTCTATGAAATCAATGAAAAAAATTATGATATCGATAAAATATGAATTAATTCTTGATTAGGACCAGAAATGGAAGAGAATGATATATAATAAATAAATTTTACATTTTTATTTAAAAAAGTAGCTTTTTGCTTGAAATAATATTACAAATTAAGGTTTTTTCGATGAAATTAATGAAAAAAATTATGATATCGATAAAATATGAATTGATTCTTGATTAGGACCGGAAATGGAAGAGAATGATATATAATAAATAAATTTTACATTTCTATTTAAAAAAGTAGCTTTTTAAGTGAATTAATATGAGAATTTCTAGTTTTTTCTATGAAATCAATGAAAAAAATTATGATATCGATAAAATATGAATTAATTCTTGATTAGGACCAGAAATGGAAGAGAATGATATATAATAAATAAATTTTACATTTCTATTTAAAAAAGTAGCTTTTTAAGTGAATTAATATGAGAATTTCTAGTTTTTTCTATGAAATCAATGAAAAAAATTATGATATCGATAAAATATGAATTGATTCTTGATTAGGACCAGAAATGGAAGAGAATGATATATAATAAATAAATTTTACATTTCTATTTAAAAAACTAGCTTTTTGCTTGAAATAATATTACAAATTAAGGTTTTTTCGATGAAATTAATGAAAAAAATTATGATATCGATAAAATATGAATTGATTCTTGATTAGGACCAGAAATGGAAGAGAATGATATATAATAAATAAATTTTACATTTCTATTTAAAAAAGTAGCTTTTTAAGTGAATTAATATGAGAATTTCTAGTTTTTTCTATGAAATCAATGAAAAAAATTATGATATCGATAAAATATGAATTAATTCTTGAAATCAATGAAAAAAATTATGATATCGATAAAATATGAATTAATTCTTGATTAGGACCAGAAATGGAAGAGAATGATATATAATAAATAAATTTTACATTTTTATTTAAAAAAGTAGCTTTTTGCTTGAAATAATATTACAAATTAAGGTTTTTTCGATGAAATTAATGAAAAAAATTATGATATCGATAAAATATGAATTGATTCTTGATTAGGACCGGAAATGGAAGAGATTGATATATAATAAATAAATTTTACATTTCTATTTAAAAAAGTAGCTTTTTAAGTGAATTAATATGAGAATTTCTAGTTTTTTCTATGAAATCAATGAAAAAAATTATGATATCGATAAAATATGAATTAATTCTTGATTAGGACCAGAAATGGAAGAGAATGATATATAATAAATAAATTTTACATTTCTATTTAAAAAAGTAGCTTTTTAAGTGAATTAATATGAGAATTTCTAGTTTTTTCTATGAAATCAATGAAAAAAATTATGATATCGATAAAATATGAATTAATTCTTTATTAGGACCAGAAATGGAAGAGAATGATATATAATAAATAAATTTTACATTTCTATTTAAAAAAGTAGCTTTTTGCTTGAAATAATATTACAAATTAAGGTTTTTTCGATGAAATTAATGAAAAAAATTATGATATCGATAAAATATGAATTGATTCTTGATTAGGACCGGAAATGGAAGAGAATGATATATAATAAATAAATTTTACATTTCTATTTAAAAAAGTAGCTTTTTAAGTGAATTAATATGAGAATTTCTAGTTTTTTCTATGAAATCAATGAAAAAAATTATGATATCGATAAAATATGAATTAATTCTTGATTAGGACCAGAAATGGAAGAGAATGATATATAATAAATAAATTTTACATTTCTATTTAAAAAAGTAGCTTTTTGAGTGAAAAAATATTACAAATTAAGGTTTTTTCGATGAAATTAATGAAAAAAATTATGATATCGATAAAATATGAATTGATTCTTGATTAGGACCGGAAATGGAAGAGAATGATATATAATAAATAAATTTTACATTTCTATTTAAAAAAGTAGCTTTTTAAGTGAATTAATATGAGAATTTCTAGTTTTTTCTATGAAATCAATGAAAAAAATTATGATATCGATAAAATATGAATTAATTCTTGATTAGGACCAGAAATGGAAGAGAATGATATATAATAAATAAATTTTACATTTCTATTTAAAAAAGTAGCTTTTTAAGTGAAATAATATTACAAATTAAGGTTTTTTCGATGAAATTAATGAAAAAAATTATGATATCGATAAAATATGAATTAATTCTTGATTATGACCGGAAATGGAAGAGAATGATATATAATAAATAAATTTTACATTTCTATTTAAAAAAGTAGCTTTTTGCTTGAAATAATATTACAAATTAAGGTTTTTTCGATGAAATTAATGAAAAAAATTATGATATCGATAAAATATGAATTGATTCTTGATTAGGACCGGAAATGGAAGAGATTGATATATAATAAATAAATTTTACATTTCTATTTAAAAAAGTAGCTTTTTAAATGAATTAATATGAGAATTTCTAGTTTTTTCTATGAAATCAATGAAAAAAATTATGATATCGATAAAATATGGTTTGATTCTTGATTAGGACCGGAAATGGAAGAGAATGATATATAATAAATAAATGTTACATTTCTATTTAAAAAAGTAGCTTTTTAAGTGAATTAATATGAGAATTTCTAGTTTTTTCTATGAAATCAATGAAAAAAATTATGATATCGATAAAATATGAATTAATTCTTGATTAGGACCGGAAATGGAAGAGAATGATATATAATAAATAAATTTTACATTTCTATTTAAAAAAGTAGCTGTTTGAGTGCAATTATATTACAAATTCAGGTTTTTTCAATGAAATTAATGAAAAAAATTATGATATCGATAAAATATGAATTGATTCTTGATTAGGACCAGAAATGGAAGAGAATGATATATAATAAATAAATTTTACATTTCTATTTAAAAAAAGAGCTTTTTAAGTGAATTAATATGAGAATTTCTGGTTTTTTCTATGAAATCAATGAAAAAAATTATGATATCGATAAAATATGAATTAATTCGTGATTAGGACCAGAAATGGAAGAGAATGATATATAATAAATAAATTTTACATTTCTATTTAAAAAAGTAGCTTTTTGAGTGAAAAAATATTACAAATTAAGGTTTTTTCGATGAAATCAATGAAAAAAATTATGATATCGATAAAATATGAATTAATTCTTGATTAGGACCAGAAATGGAAGAGAATGATATATAATAAATAAATTTTACATTTCTATTTAAAAAAGTAGCTTTTTAAGTGAATTAATATGAGAATTTCTAGTTTTTTCTATGAAATCAATGAAAAAAATTATGATATCGATAAAATATGAATTAATTCTTGATTAGGACCAGAAATGGAAGAGAATGATATATAATAAATAAATTTTACATTTTTATTTAAAAAAGTAGCTTTTTGCTTGAAATAATATTACAAATTAAGGTTTTTTCGATGAAATTAATGAAAAAAATTATGATATCGATAAAATATGAATTGATTCTTGATTAGGACCGGAAATGGAAGAGAATGATATATAATAAATAAATTTTACATTTCTATTTAAAAAAGTAGCTTTTTAAGTGAATTAATATGAGAATTTCTAGTTTTTTCTATGAAATCAATGAAAAAAATTATGATATCGATAAAATATGAATTAATTCTTGATTAGGACCGGAAATGGAAGAGAATGATATATAATAAATAAATTTTACATTTCTATTTAAAACAGTAGCTGTTTGAGTGCAATTATATTACAAATTCAGGTTTTTTCGATGAAATTAATGAAAAAAATTATGATATCGATAAAATATGAATTGATTCTTGATTAGGACCGGAAATGGAAGAGAATGATATATAATAAATAAATTTTACATTTCTATTTAAAAAAGTAGCTTTTTAAGTGAATTAATATGAGAATTTCTAGTTTTTTCTATGAAATCAATGAAAAAAATTATGATATCGATAAAATATGAATTAATTCTTGATTAGGACCAGAAATGGAAGAGAATGATATATAATAAATAAATTTTACATTTTTATTTAAAAAAGTAGCTTTTTGCTTGAAATAATATTACAAATTAAGGTTTTTTCGATGAAATTAATGAAAAAAATTATGATATCGATAAAATATGAATTGATTCTTGATTAGGACCGGAAATGGAAGAGAATGATATATAATAAATAAATTTTACATTTCTATTTAAAAAAGTAGCTTTTTAAGTGAATTAATATGAGAATTTCTAGTTTTTTCTATGAAATCAATGAAAAAAATTATGATATCGATAAAATATGAATTAATTCTTGATTAGGACCAGAAATGGAAGAGAATGATATATAATAAATAAATTTTACATTTCTATTTAAAAAAGTAGCTTTTTAAGTGAATTAATATGAGAATTTCTAGTTTTTTCTATGAAATCAATGAAAAAAATTATGATATCGATAAAATATGAATTGATTCTTGATTAGGACCAGAAATGGAAGAGAATGATATATAATAAATAAATTTTACATTTCTATTTAAAAAACTAGCTTTTTGCTTGAAATAATATTACAAATTAAGGTTTTTTCGATGAAATTAATGAAAAAAATTATGATATCGATAAAATATGAATTGATTCTTGATTAGGACCAGAAATGGAAGAGAATGATATATAATAAATAAATTTTACATTTCTATTTAAAAAAGTAGCTTTTTAAGTGAATTAATATGAGAATTTCTAGTTTTTTCTATGAAATCAATGAAAAAAATTATGATATCGATAAAATATGAATTAATTCTTGAAATCAATGAAAAAAATTATGATATCGATAAAATATGAATTGATTCTTGATTAGGACCGGAAATGGAAGAGATTGATATATAATAAATAAATTTTACATTTCTATTTAAAAAAGTAGCTTTTTAAGTGAATTAATATGAGAATTTCTAGTTTTTTCTATGAAATCAATGAAAAAAATTATGATATCGATAAAATATGAATTAATTCTTGATTAGGACCAGAAATGGAAGAGAATGATATATAATAAATAAATTTTACATTTCTATTTAAAAAAGTAGCTTTTTAAGTGAATTAATATGAGAATTTCTAGTTTTTTCTATGAAATCAATGAAAAAAATTATGATATCGATAAAATATGAATTAATTCTTTATTAGGACCAGAAATGGAAGAGAATGATATATAATAAATAAATTTTACATTTCTATTTAAAAAAGTAGCTTTTTGCTTGAAATAATATTACAAATTAAGGTTTTTTCGATGAAATTAATGAAAAAAATTATGATATCGATAAAATATGAATTGATTCTTGATTAGGACCGGAAATGGAAGAGAATGATATATAATAAATAAATTTTACATTTCTATTTAAAAAAAGTAGCTTTTTAAGTGAATTAATATGAGAATTTCTAGTTTTTTCTATGAAATCAATGAAAAAAATTATGATATCGATAAAATATGAATTAATTCTTGATTAGGACCAGAAATGGAAGAGAATGATATATAATAAATAAATTTTA
This sequence comes from Labia minor, assembly GCA_963082975.1. Taxonomy (NCBI): domain Eukaryota; kingdom Metazoa; phylum Arthropoda; class Insecta; order Dermaptera; family Spongiphoridae; genus Labia; species Labia minor. Next base: position 88,168,576 of record OY720345.1, read on the forward strand.
CATTTCTATTTAAAAAAGTAGCTTTTTGAGTGAAAAAATATTACAAATTAAGGTTTTTTCGATGAAATTAATGAAAAAAATTATGATATCGATAAAATATGAATTGATTCTTGATTAGGACCGGAAATGGAAGAGAATGATATATAATAAATAAATTTTACATTTCTATTTAAAAAAGTAGCTTTTTAAGTGAATTAATATGAGAATTTCTAGTTTTTTCTATGAAATCAATGAAAAAAATTATGATATCGATAAAATATGAATTAATTCTTGATTAGGACCAGAAATGGAAGAGAATGATATATAATAAATAAATTTTACATTTCTATTTAAAAAAGTAGCTTTTTAAGTGAAATAATATTACAAATTAAGGTTTTTTCGATGAAATTAATGAAAAAAATTATGATATCGATAAAATATGAATTAATTCTTGATTATGACCGGAAATGGAAGAGAATGATATATAATAAATAAATTTTACATTTCTATTTAAAAAAGTAGCTTTTTGCTTGAAATAATATTACAAATTAAGGTTTTTTCGATGAAATTAATGAAAAAAATTATGATATCGATAAAATATGAATTGATTCTTGATTAGGACCGGAAATGGAAGAGATTGATATATAATAAATAAATTTTACATTTCTATTTAAAAAAGTAGCTTTTTAAATGAATTAATATGAGAATTTCTAGTTTTTTCTATGAAATCAATGAAAAAAATTATGATATCGATAAAATATGGTTTGATTCTTGATTAGGACCGGAAATGGAAGAGAATGATATATAATAAATAAATGTTACATTTCTATTTAAAAAAGTAGCTTTTTAAGTGAATTAATATGAGAATTTCTAGTTTTTTCTATGAAATCAATGAAAAAAATTATGATATCGATAAAATATGAATTAATTCTTGATTAGGACCGGAAATGGAAGAGAATGATATATAATAAATAAATTTTACATTTCTATTTAAAAAAGTAGCTGTTTGAGTGCAATTATATTACAAATTCAGGTTTTTTCAATGAAATTAATGAAAAAAATTATGATATCGATAAAATATGAATTGATTCTTGATTAGGACCGGAAATGGAAGAGAATGATATATAATAAATAAATTTTACATTTCTATTTAAAAAAGTAGCTTTTTAAGTGAATTAATATGAGAATTTCTAGTTTTTTCTATGAAATCAATGAAAAAAATTATGATATCGATAAAATATGGTTTGATTCTTGATTAGGACCGGAAATGGAAGAGAATGATATATAATAAATAAATGTTACATTTCTATTTAAAAAAGTAGCTTTTTAAGTGAATTAATATGAAAATTTCTAGTTTTTTCTATGAAATCAATGAAAAAAATTATGATATCGATAAAATATGAATTAATTCTTGATTAGGACCGGAAATGGAAGAGAATGATATATAATAAATAAATTTTACATTTCTATTTAAAAAAGTAGCTGTTTGAGTGCAATTATATTACAAATTCAGGTTTTTTCAATGAAATTAATGAAAAAAATTATGATATCGATAAAATATGAATTAATTCTTGATTAGGACCAGAAATGGAAGAGAATGATATATAATAAATAAATTTTACATTTCTATTTAAAAAAGTAGCTTTTTGCTTGAAATAATATTACAAATTAAGGTTTTTTCGATGAAATTAATGAAAAAAATTATGATATCGATAAAATATGAATTGATTCTTGATTAGGACCGGAAATGGAAGAGATTGATATATAATAAATAAATTTTACATTTCTATTTAAAAAAGTAGCTTTTTAAGTGAATTAATATGAGAATTTCTAGTTTTTTCTATGAAATCAATGAAAAAAATTATGATATCGATAAAATATGAATTAATTCTTGATTAGGACCGGAAATGGAAGAGAATGATATATAATAAATAAATTTTACATTTCTATTTAAAAAAGTAGCTGTTTGAGTGCAATTATATTACAAATTCAGGTTTTTTCAATGAAATTAATGAAAAAAATTATGATATCGATAAAATATGAATTGATTCTTGATTAGGACCGGAAATGGAAGAGAATGATATATAATAAATAAATTTTACATTTCTATTTAAAAAAGTAGCTTTTTAAGTGAATTAATATGAGAATTTCTAGTTTTTTCTATGAAATCAATGAAAAAAATTATGATATCGATAAAATATGGTTTGATTCTTGATTAGGACCGGAAATGGAAGAGAATGATATATAATAAATAAATGTTACATTTCTATTTAAAAAGTAGCTTTTTAAGTGAATTAATATGAGAATTTCTAGTTTTTTCTATGAAATCAATGAAAAAAATTATGATATCGATAAAATATGAATTAATTCTTGATTAGGACCGGAAATGGAAGAGAATGATATATAATAAATAAATTTTACATTTCTATTTAAAAAAGTAGCTGTTTGAGTGCAATTATATTACAAATTCAGGTTTTTTCAATGAAATTAATGAAAAAAATTATGATATCGATAAAATATTAATTAATTCTTGATTAGGACCAGAAATGGAAGAGAATGATATATAATAAATAAATTTTACATTTCTATTTAAAAAAGTAGCTTTTTGCTTGAAATAATATTACAAATTAAGGTTTTTTCGATGAAATTAATGAAAAAAATTATGATATCGATAAAATATGAATTGATTCTTGATTAGGACCGGAAATGGAAGAGAATGATATTTAATAAATAAATTTTACATTTCTATTTAAAAAAGTAGCTTTTTAAGTGAATTAATATGAGAATTTCTAGTTTTTTCTATGAAATCAATGAAAAAAATTATGATATCGATAAAATATGAATTAATTCTTGATTAGGACCGGAAATGGAAGAGAATGATATATAATAAATAAATTTTACATTTCTATTTAAAAAAGTAGCTGTTTGAGTGCAATTATATTACAAATTCAGGTTTTTTCAATGAAATTAATGAAAAAAATTATGATATCGATAAAATATGAATTGATTCTTGATTAGGACCAGAAATGGAAGAGAATGATATATAATAAATAAATTTTACATTTCTATTTAAAAAAGTAGCTTTTTGATTGAATTAATATGAGAAATCCTCGTTATTTCTATGAAATCAATGAAAAAAATTATGATATCGATAAAATATGAATTAATTCTTGATTAGGACCAGAAATGGAAGAGAATGATATATAATAAATAAATTTTACATTTCTATTTAAAAAAGTAGCTTTTTAAGTGAATTAATATGAGAATTTCTAGTTTTTTCTATGAAATCAATGAAAAAAATTATGATATCGATAAAATATGAATTAATTCTTGATTAGGACCAGAAATGGAAGAGAATGATATATAATAAATAAATTTTACATTTCTATTTAAAAAAGTAGCTTTTTAAGTGAAATAATATTACAAATTAAGGTTTTTTCGATGAAATTAATGAAAAAAATTATGATATCGATAAAATATGAATAAATTCTTGATTAGGACCGGAAATGGAAGAGAATGATATATAATAAATAAATTTTACATTTCTATTTAAATAAGTAGCTTTTTAAGTGAAATAATATTACAAATTAAGGTTTTTTCGATGAAATTAATGAAAAAAATTATGATATCGATAAAATATGAATTGATTCTTGATTAGGACCGGAAATGGAAGAGATTGATATATAATAAATAAATTTTACATTTCTATTTAAAAAAGTAGCTTTTTGCTTGAAATAATATTACAAATTAAGGTTTTTTCGATGAAATTAATGAAAAAAATTATGATATCGATAAAATATGAATAAATTCTTGATTAGGACCGGAAATGGAAGAGAATGATATATAATAAATAAATTTTACATTTCTATTTAAAAAAGTAGCTTTTTGCTTGAAATAATATTACAAATTAAGGTTTTTTCGATGAAATTAATGAAAAAAATTATGATATCGATAAAATATGAATTGATTCTTGATTAGGACCGGAAATGGAAGAGATTGATATATAATAAATAAATTTTACATTTCTATTTAAAAAAGTAGCTTTTTAAGTGAATTAATATGAGAATTTCTAGTTTTTTCTATGAAATCAATGAAAAAAATTATGATATCGATAAAATATGAATTAATTCTTGATTAGGACCGGAAATGGAAGAGAATGATATATAATAAATAAATTTTACATTTCTATTTAAAAAAGTAGCTGTTTGAGTGCAATTATATTACAAATTCAGGTTTTTAAAATGAAATTAATGAAAAAAATTATGATATCGATAAAATATGAATTAATTCTTGATTAGGACCAGAAATGGAAGAGAATGATATATAATAAATAAATTTTACATTTCTATTTAAAAAAGTAGCTTTTTAAGTGAATTAATATGAGAATTTCTAGTTTTTGCTATGAAATCAATGAAAAAAATTATGATATCGATAAAATATGAATTAATTCTTGATTAGAACCAGAAATGGAAGAGAATGATATATAATAAATAAATTTTACATTTCTATTTAAAAAAGTAGCTTTTTAAGTGAATTAATATGAGAATTTCTAGTTTTTTCTATGAAATCAATGAAAAAAATTATGATATCGATAAAATATGAATTAATTCTTGATTAGGACCAGAAATGGAAGAGAATGATATATAATAAATAAATTTTACATTTCTATTTAAAAAAGTAGCTTTTTGCTTGAAATAATATTACAAATTAATGTTTTTTCGATGAAATTAATGAAAAAAATTATGATATCGATAAAATATGAATTGATTCTTGATTAGGACCAGAAATGGAAGAGAATGATATATAATAAATAAATTTTACATTTTTATTTAAAAAAGTAGCTTTTTGCTTGAAATAATATTACAAATTAATGTTTTTTCGATGAAATTAATGAAAAAAATTATGATATCGATAAAATATGAATTGATTCTTGATTAGGACCGGAAATGGAAGAGAATGATATATAATAAATAAATTTTACATTTCTATTTAAAAAAGTAGCTTTTTAAGTGAATTAATATTAGAATTTCTAGTTTTTGCTATGAAATCAATGAAAAAAATTATGATATCGATAAAATATGAATTAATTCTTGATTAGAACCAGAAATGGAAGAGAATGATATATAATAAATAAATTTTACATTTCTATTTAAAAAAGTAGCTTTTTAAGTGAATTAATATGAGAATTTCTAGTTTTTTCTATGAAATCAATGAAAAAAATTATGATATCGATAAAATATGAATTAATTCTTGATTAGGACCAGAAATGGAAGAGAATGATATATAATAAATAAATTTTACATTTCTATTTAAAAAAGTAGCTTTTTAAGTGAATTAATATTAGAATTTCTAGTTTTTGCTATGAAATCAATGAAAAAAATTATGATATCGATAAAATATGAATTAATTCTTGATTAGAACCAGAAATGGAAGAGAATGATATATAATAAATAAATTTTACATTTCTATTTAAAAAAGTAGCTTTTTAAGTGAATTAATATGAGAATTTCTAGTTTTTTCTATGAAATCAATGAAAAAAATTATGATATCGATAAAATATGAATTAATTCTTGATTAGGACCAGAAATGGAAGAGAATGATATATAATAAATAAATTTTACATTTCTATTTAAAAAAGTAGCTTTTTAAGTGAATTAATATGAGAATTTCTAGTTTTTTCTATGAAATTAATGAAAAAAATTATGATATCGATAAAATATGAATTGATTCTTGATTAGAACCAGAAATGGAAGAGAATGATATATAATAAATAAATTTTACATTTCTATTTAAAAAAGTAGCTTTTTAAGTGAATTAATATGAGAATTTCTAGTTTTTTCTATGAAATCAATGAAAAAAATTATGATATCGATAAAATATGGTTTGATTCTTGATTAGGACCGGAAATGGAAGAGAATGATATATAATAAATAAATGTTACATTTCTATTTAAAAAACTAGCTTTTTATGTGAATTAATATGAGAATTTCTAGTTTTTTCTATGAAATTAATGAAAAAAATTATGATATCGATAAAATATGAATTGATTCTTGATTAGGACCGGAAATGGAAGAGATTGATATATAATAAATAAATTTTACATTTCTATTTAAAAAAATAGCTTTTTGCTTGAAATAATATTACAAATTAAGGTTTTTTCGATGAAATTAATGAAAAAAATTATGATATCGATAAAATATGGTTTGATTCTTGATTAGGACCGGAAATGGAAGAGAATGATATATAATAAATAAATGTTACATTTCTATTTAAAAAAGTAGCTTTTTAAGTGAATTAATATGAGAATTTCTAGTTTTTTCTATGAAATCAATGAAAAAAATTATGATATCGATAAAATATGAATTAATTCTTGATTAGGACCAGAAATGGAAGAGAATGATATATAATAAATAAATTTTACATTTCTATTTAAAAAAGTAGCTTTTTAAGTGAATTAATATGAGAATTTCTAGTTTTTTCTATGAAATTAATGAAAAAAATTATGATATCGATAAAATATGAATTGATTCTTGATTAGGACCGGAAATGGAAGAGAATGATATATAATAAATAAATTTTACATTTTTATTTAAAAAAATAGCTTTTTGCTTGAAATAATATTACAAATTAAGGTTTTTTCGATGAAATTAATGAAAAAAATTATGATATCGATAAAATATGGTTTGATTCTTGATTAGGACCGGAAATGGAAGAGAATGATATATAATAAATAAATGTTACATTTCTATTTAAAAAAGTAGCTTTTTAAGTGAATTAATATGAGAATTTCTAGTTTTTTCTATGAAATCAATGAAAAAAATTATGATATCGATAAAATATGAATTAATTCTTGATTAGGACCGGAAATGGAAGAGAATGATATATAATAAATAAATTTTACATTTCTATTTAAAAAAGTAGCTGTTTGAGTGCAATTATATTACAAATTCAGGTTTTTAAAATGAAATTAATGAAAAAAATTATGATATCGATAAAATATGAATTAATTCTTGATTAGGACCAGAAATGGAAGAGAATGATATATAATAAATAAATTTTACATTTTTATTTAAAAAAGTAGCTTTTTGCTTGAAATAATATTACAAATTAATGTTTTTTCGATGAAATTAATGAAAAAAATTATGATATCGATAAAATATGAATTGATTCTTGATTAGGACCGGAAATGGAAGAGAATGATATATAATAAATAAATTTTACATTTCTATTTAAAAAAGTAGCTTTTTAAGTGAATTAATATTAGAATTTCTAGTTTTTGCTATGAAATCAATGAAAAAAATTATGATATCGATAAAATATGAATTAATTCTTGATTAGAACCAGAAATGGAAGAGAATGATATATAATAAATAAATTTTACATTTCTATTTAAAAAAGTAGCTTTTTAAGTGAATTAATATGAGAATTTCTAGTTTTTTCTATGAAATCAATGAAAAAAATTATGATATCGATAAAATATGAATTAATTCTTGATTAGGACCAGAAATGGAAGAGAATGATATATAATAAATAAATTTTACATTTCTATTTAAAAAATTAGCTGGAGTGTCTCCACTCGACTATCTCGCAATTTGAATTGGATTAAATAACATAATATATTATATTTAAATTAAATTTAATTAATTATAAATTATAAATAATAAATAATAAATATTAAACCAGCGCATGTTTGGCTTTTTGTTGATGGCACCACGTCACGTGTTGACGCGTGAGATTTTCAGTGTTAAAAAATTAATTCTGGTAATTTCAGCGAATCAATCAAGCTGAAATTCTATATATAGCAGTTTTATATAATTATTAATCATGTGAAAAATTATCAAACATATATCTTTATTTTTACGGTCACTTTAGAGGAAAAAAAATCAAAACGTTGTAGGTAATGACCCTCTTCCGGTTGAGCTACATTTCTCAAAAGTTGATAGAAAACTATGAATTTTGAATAATGTCCATGTACCAAATTTCATCATTCTAGCTCAAACCGTAATCTTGGTTACATACATACACACATACAGACATACACACATACACACACACATACACACACACAGACATTTTTCTCAACCTTAGTGAAAATGATTCAGGAACCTTCAAAACGTATAAAAACATCAAAATCTCAACATCGAAAATTTTCATGATCGCAATACTATCTCTGGCGAGATAGTAAAAAGTAGCTTTTTAAGTGAATTAATATGAGAATTTCTAGTTTTTTCTATGAAATCAATGAAAAAAATTATGATATCGATAAAATATGGTTTGATTCTTGATTAGGACCAGAAATGGAAGAGAATGATATATAATAAATAAATTTTACATTTCTATTTAAAAAAGTAGCTTTTTGCTTGAAATAATATTACAAATTAAGGTTTTTTCGATGAAATTAATGAAAAAAATTTTGATATCGATAAAATATGAATTGATTCTTGATTAGGACCGGAAATGGAAGAGAATGATATATAATAAATAAATTTTACATTTCTATTTAAAAAAGTAGCTTTTTAAGTGAATTAATATTAGAATTTCTAGTTTTTGCTATGAAATCAATGAAAAAAATTATGATATCGATAAAATATGAATTAATTCTTGATTAGAACCAGAAATGGAAGAGAATGATATATAATAAATAAATTTTACATTTCTATTTAAAAAAGTAGCTTTTTAAGTGAATTAATATGAGAATTTCTAGTTTTTTCTATGAAATCAATGAAAAAAATTATGATATCGATAAAATATGAATTAATTCTTGATTAGGACCAGAAATGGAAGAGAATGATATATAATAAATAAATTTTACATTTCTATTTAAAAAAGTAGCTTTTTAAGTGAATTAATATTAGAATTTCTAGTTTTTGCTATGAAATCAATGAAAAAAATTATGATATCGATAAAATATGAATTAATTCTTGATTAGGACCAGAAATGGAAGAGAATGATATATAATAAATAAATTTTACATTTCTATTTAAAAAAGTAGCTTTTTGCTTGAAATAATATTACAAATTAAGGTTTTTTCGATGAAATTAATGAAAAAAATTATGATATCGATAAAATATGAATTAATTCTTGATTAGGACCAGAAATGGAAGAGAATGATATATAATAAATAAATTTTACATTTCTATTTAAAAAAGTAGCTTTTTAAGTGAATTAATATGAGAATTTCTAGTTTTTTCTATGAAATCAATGAAAAAAATTATGATATCGATAAAATATGGTTTGATTCTTGATTAGGACCAGAAATGGAAGAGAATGATATATAATAAATAAATTTTACATTTCTATTTAAAAAAGTAGCTTTTTGCTTGAAATAATATTACAAATTAAGGTTTTTTCGATGAAATTAATGAAAAAAATTATGATATCGATAAAATATGAATTGATTCTTGATTAGGACCAGAAATGGAAGAGAATGATATATAATAAATAAATTTTACATTTCTATTTAAAAAAGTAGCTTTTTGATTGAATTAATATGAGAAATCCTCGTTATTTCTATGAAATCAATGAAAAAAATTATGATATCGATAAAATATGAATTAATTCTTGATTAGGACCAGAAATGGAAGAGAATGATATATAATAAATAAATTTTACATTTCTATTTAAAAAAGTAGCTGTTTGAGTGCAATTATATTACAAATTCAGGTTTTTTCAATGAAATTAATGAAAAAAATTATGATATCGATAAAATATGAATTAATTCTTGATTAGGACCAGAAATGGAAGAGAATGATATATAATAAATAAATTTTACATTTCTATTTAAAAAAGTAGCTTTTTGCTTGAAATAATATTACAAATTAAGGTTTTTTCGATGAAATTAATGAAAAAAATTATGATATCGATAAAATATGAATTGATTCTTGATTAGGACCGGAAATGGAAGAGATTGATATATAATAAATAAATTTTACATTTCTATTTAAAAAAGTAGCTTTTTAAGTGAATTAATATGAGAATTTCTAGTTTTTTCTATGAAATCAATGAAAAAAATTATGATATCGATAAAATATGAATTAATTCTTGATTAGGACCAGAAATGGAAGAGAATGATATATAATAAATAAATTTTACATTTTTATTTAAAAAAGTAGCTTTTTGCTTGAAATAATATTACAAATTAAGGTTTTTTCGATGAAATTAAGGAAAAAAATTATGATATCGATAAAATATGAATTGATTCTTGATTAGGACCGGAAATGGAAGAGAATGATATATAATAAATAAATTTTACATTTCTATTTAAAAAAGTAGCTTTTTAAGTGAATTAATATGAGAATTTCTAGTTTTTTCTATGAAATCAATGAAAAAAATTATGATATCGATAAAATATGAATTAATTCTTGATTAGGACCAGAAATGGAAGAGAATGATATATAATAAATAAATTTTACATTTCTATTTAAAAAAGTAGCTGTTTGAGTGCAATTATATTACAAATTCAGGTTTTTTCAATGAAATTAATGAAAAAAATTATGATATCGATAAAATATGAATTAATTCTTGATTAGGACCAGAAATGGAAGAGAATGATATATAATAAATAAATTTTACATTTCTATTTAAAAAAGTAGCTTTTTAAGTGAAATAATATTACAAATTAAGGTTTTTTCGATGAAATTAATGAAAAAAATTATGATATCGATAAAATATGAATTGATTCTTGATTAGGACCAGAAATGGAAGAGAATGATATATAATAAATAAATTTTACATTTCTATTTAAAAAAGTAGCTTTTTAAGTGAATTAATATGAGAATTTCTAGTTTTTTCTATGAAATCAATGAAAAAAATTATGATATCGATAAAATATGAATTAATTCTTGATTAGGACCAGAAATGGAAGAGAATGATATATAATAAATAAATTTTACATTTCTATTTAAAAAAGTAGCTTTTTGCTTGAAATAATATTACAAATTAAGGTTTTTTCGATGAAATTAAGGAAAAAAATTATGATATCGATAAAATATGAATTGATTCTTGATTAGGACCAGAAATGGAAGAGAATGATATATAATAAATAAATTTTACATTTCTATTTAAAAAAGTAGCTTTTTAAGTGAAATAATATTACAAATTAAGGTTTTTTCGATGAAATTAATGAAAAAAATTATGATATCGATAAAATATGAATTGATTCTTGATTAGGACCGGAAATGGAAGAGAATGATATATAATAAATAAATTTTACATTTCTATTTAAAAAAGTAGCTTTTTAAGTGAATTAATATTAGAATTTCTAGTTTTTGCTATGAAATCAATGAAAAAAATTATGATATCGATAAAATATGAATTAATTCTTGATTAGAACCAGAAATGGAAGAGAATGATATATAATAAATAAATTTTACATTTCTATTTAAAAAAGTAGCTTTTTAAGTGAATTAATATGAGAATTTCTAGTTTTTTCTATGAAATCAATGAAAAAAATTATGATATCGATAAAATATGAATTAATTCTTGATTAGGACCAGAAATGGAAGAGAATGATATATAATAAATAAATTTTACATTTCTATTTAAAAAAGTAGCTTTTTAAGTGAATTAATATGAGAATTTCTAGTTTTTTCTATGAAATTAATGAAAAAAATTATGATATCGATAAAATATGAATTGATTCTTGATTAGAACCAGAAATGGAAGAGAATGATATATAATAAATAAATTTTACATTTCTATTTAAAAAAGTAGCTTTTTGCTTGAAATAATATTACAAATTAAGGTTTTTTCGATGAAATTAATGAAAAAAATTATGATATCGATAAAATATGAATTGATTCTTGATTAGGACCGGAAATGGAAGAGATTGATATATAATAAATAAATTTTACATTTCTATTTAAAAAAGTAGCTTTTTAAGTGAATTAATATGAGAATTTCTAGTTTTTTCTATGAAATCAATGAAAAAAATTATGATATCGATAAAATATGAATTAATTCTTGATTAGGACCAGAAATGGAAGAGAATGATATATAATAAATAAATTTTACATTTTTATTTAAAAAAGTAGCTTTTTGCTTGAAATAATATTACAAATTAAGGTTTTTTCGATGAAATTAAGGAAAAAAATTATGATATCGATAAAATATGAATTGATTCTTGATTAGGACCAGAAATGGAAGAGAATGATATATAATAAATAAATTTTACATTTCTATTTAAAAAAGTAGCTTTTTGATTGAATTAATATGAGAAATCCTCGTTATTTCTATGAAATTAATGAAAAAAATTATGATATCGATAAAATATGAATTGATTCTTGATTAGGACCGGAAATGGAAGAGAATGATATATAATAAATAAATTTTACATTTCTATTTAAAAAAGTAGCTTTTTAAGTGAATTAATATTAGAATTTCTAGTTTTTGCTATGAAATCAATGAAAAAAATTATGATATCGATAAAATATGAATTAATTCTTGATTAGAACCAGAAATGGAAGAGAATGATATATAATAAATAAATTTTACATTTCTATTTAAAAAAGTAGCTTTTTAAGTGAATTAATATGAGAATTTCTAGTTTTTTCTATGAAATCAATGAAAAAAATTATGATATCGATAAAATATGAATTAATTCTTGATTAGGACCAGAAATGGAAGAGAATGATATATAATAAATAAATTTTACATTTCTATTTAAAAAAGTAGCTTTTTAAGTGAATTAATATGAGAATTTCTAGTTTTTTCTATGAAATTAATGAAAAAAATTATGATATCGATAAAATATGAATTGATTCTTGATTAGAACCAGAAATGGAAGAGAATGATATATAATAAATAAATTTTACATTTCTATTTAAAAAAGTAGCTTTTTAAGTGAATTAATATGAGAATTTCTAGTTTTTTCTATGAAATCAATGAAAAAAATTATGATATCGATAAAATATGGTTTGATTCTTGATTAGGACCGGAAATGGAAGAGAATGATATATAATAAATAAATGTTACATTTCTATTTAAAAAACTAGCTTTTTATGTGAATTAATATGAGAATTTCTAGTTTTTTCTATGAAATTAATGAAAAAAATTATGATATCGATAAAATATGAATTGATTCTTGATTAGGACCGGAAATGGAAGAGATTGATATATAATAAATAAATTTTACATTTCTATTTAAAAAAATAGCTTTTTGCTTGAAATAATATTACAAATTAAGGTTTTTTCGATGAAATTAATGAAAAAAATTATGATATCGATAAAATATGGTTTGATTCTTGATTAGGACCGGAAATGGAAGAGAATGATATATAATAAATAAATGTTACATTTCTATTTAAAAAAGTAGCTTTTTAAGTGAATTAATATGAGAATTTCTAGTTTTTTCTATGAAATCAATGAAAAAAATTATGATATCGATAAAATATGAATTAATTCTTGATTAGGACCAGAAATGGAAGAGAATGATATATAATAAATAAATTTTACATTTCTATTTAAAAAAGTAGCTTTTTAAGTGAATTAATATGAGAATTTCTAGTTTTTTCTATGAAATTAATGAAAAAAATTATGATATCGATAAAATATGAATTGATTCTTGATTAGGACCGGAAATGGAAGAGAATGATATATAATAAATAAATTTTACATTTCTATTTAAAAAAATAGCTTTTTGCTTGAAATAATATTACAAATTAAGGTTTTTTCGATGAAATTAATGAAAAAAATTATGATATCGATAAAATATGGTTTGATTCTTGATTAGGACCGGAAATGGAAGAGAATGATATATAATAAATAAATGTTACATTTCTATTTAAAAAAGTAGCTTTTTAAGTGAATTAATATGAGAATTTCTAGTTTTTTCTATGAAATCAATGAAAAAAATTATGATATCGATAAAATATGAATTAATTCTTGATTAGGACCGGAAATGGAAGAGAATGATATATAATAAATAAATTTTACATTTCTATTTAAAAAAGTAGCTGTTTGAGTGCAATTATATTACAAATTCAGGTTTTTAAAATGAAATTAATGAAAAAAATTATGATATCGATAAAATATGAATTAATTCTTGATTAGGACCAGAAATGGAAGAGAATGATATATAATAAATAAATTTTACATTTTTATTTAAAAAAGTAGCTTTTTGCTTGAAATAATATTACAAATTAATGTTTTTTCGATGAAATTAATGAAAAAAATTATGATATCGATAAAATATGAATTGATTCTTGATTAGGACCGGAAATGGAAGAGAATGATATATAATAAATAAATTTTACATTTCTATTTAAAAAAGTAGCTTTTTAAGTGAATTAATATTAGAATTTCTAGTTTTTGCTATGAAATCAATGAAAAAAATTATGATATCGATAAAATATGAATTAATTCTTGATTAGAACCAGAAATGGAAGAGAATGATATATAATAAATAAATTTTACATTTCTATTTAAAAAAGTAGCTTTTTAAGTGAATTAATATGAGAATTTCTAGTTTTTTCTATGAAATCAATGAAAAAAATTATGATATCGATAAAATATGAATTAATTCTTGATTAGGACCAGAAATGGAAGAGAATGATATATAATAAATAAATTTTACATTTCTATTTAAAAAAGTAGCTTTTTAAGTGAATTAATATTAGAATTTCTAGTTTTTGCTATGAAATCAATGAAAAAAATTATGATATCGATAAAATATGAATTAATTCTTGATTAGGACCAGAAATGGAAGAGAATGATATATAATAAATAAATTTTACATTTCTATTTAAAAAAGTAGCTTTTTGCTTGAAATAATATTACAAATTAAGGTTTTTTCGATGAAATTAATGAAAAAAATTATGATATCGATAAAATATGAATTAATTCTTGATTAGGACCAGAAATGGAAGAGAATGATATATAATAAATAAATTTTACATTTCTATTTAAAAAAGTAGCTTTTTAAGTGAATTAATATGAGAATTTCTAGTTTTTTCTATGAAATCAATGAAAAAAATTATGATATCGATAAAATATGGTTTGATTCTTGATTAGGACCAGAAATGGAAGAGAATGATATATAATAAATAAATTTTACATTTCTATTTAAAAAAGTAGCTTTTTGCTTGAAATAATATTACAAATTAAGGTTTTTTCGATGAAATTAATGAAAAAAATTATGATATCGATAAAATATGAATTGATTCTTGATTAGGACCAGAAATGGAAGAGAATGATATATAATAAATAAATTTTACATTTCTATTTAAAAAAGTAGCTTTTTGATTGAATTAATATGAGAAATCCTCGTTATTTCTATGAAATCAATGAAAAAAATTATGATATCGATAAAATATGAATTAATTCTTGATTAGGACCAGAAATGGAAGAGAATGATATATAATAAATAAATTTTACATTTCTATTTAAAAAAGTAGCTGTTTGAGTGCAATTATATTACAAATTCAGGTTTTTTCAATGAAATTAATGAAAAAAATTATGATATCGATAAAATATGAATTAATTCTTGATTAGGACCAGAAATGGAAGAGAATGATATATAATAAATAAATTTTACATTTCTATTTAAAAAAGTAGCTTTTTGCTTGAAATAATATTACAAATTAAGGTTTTTTCGATGAAATTAATGAAAAAAATTATGATATCGATAAAATATGAATTGATTCTTGATTAGGACCGGAAATGGAAGAGATTGATATATAATAAATAAATTTTACATTTCTATTTAAAAAAGTAGCTTTTTAAGTGAATTAATATGAGAATTTCTAGTTTTTTCTATGAAATCAATGAAAAAAATTATGATATCGATAAAATATGAATTAATTCTTGATTAGGACCAGAAATGGAAGAGAATGATATATAATAAATAAATTTTACATTTCTATTTAAAAAAGTAGCTGTTTGAGTGCAATTATATTACAAATTCAGGTTTTTTCAATGAAATTAATGAAAAAAATTATGATATCGATAAAATATGAATTAATTCTTGATTAGGACCAGAAATGGAAGAGAATGATATATAATAAATAAATTTTACATTTCTATTTAAAAAAGTAGCTTTTTAAGTGAAATAATATTACAAATTAAGGTTTTTTCGATGAAATTAATGAAAAAAATTATGATATCGATAAAATATGAATTGATTCTTGATTAGGACCAGAAATGGAAGAGAATGATATATAATAAATAAATTTTACATTTCTATTTAAAAAAGTAGCTTTTTAAGTGAATTAATATGAGAATTTCTAGTTTTTTCTATGAAATCAATGAAAAAAATTATGATATCGATAAAATATGAATTAATTCTTGATTAGGACCGGAAATTGAAGAGAATGATATATAATAAATAAATTTTACATTTCTATTTAAAAAAGTAGCTTTTTAAGTGAATTAATATGAGAATTTCTAGTTTTTTCTATGAAATCAATGAAAAAAATTATGATATCGATAAAATATGAATTAATTCTTGATTAGGACCGGAAATGGAAGAGAATGATATATAATAAATAAATTTTACATTTCTATTTAAAAAAGTAGCTGTTTGAGTGCAATTATATTACAAATTCAGGTTTTTTCAATGAAATTAATGAAAAAAATTATGATATCGATAAAATATGAATTAATTCTTGATTAGGACCAGAAATGGAAGAGAATGATATATAATAAATAAATTTTACATTTCTATTTAAAAAAGTAGCTTTTTAAGTGAAATAATATTACAAATTAAGGTTTTTTCGATGAAATTAATGAAAAAAATTATGATATCGATAAAATATGAATTGATTCTTGATTAGGACCAGAAATGGAAGAGAATGATATATAATAAATAAATTTTACATTTCTATTTAAAAAAGTAGCTTTTTAAGTGAATTAATATGAGAATTTCTAGTTTTTTCTATGAAATCAATGAAAAAAATTATGATATCGATAAAATATGAATTAATTCTTGATTAGGACCAGAAATGGAAGAGAATGATATATAATAAATAAATTTTACATTTTTATTTAAAAAAGTAGCTTTTTGCTTGAAATAATATTACAAATTAAGGTTTTTTCGATGAAATTAATGAAAAAAATTATGATATCGATAAAATATGAATTGATTCTTGATTAGGACCGGAAATGGAAGAGAATGATATATAATAAATAAATTTTACATTTCTATTTAAAAAAGTAGCTTTTTAAGTGAATTAATATGAGAATTTCTAGTTTTTTCTATGAAATCAATGAAAAAAATTATGATATCGATAAAATATGAATTAATTCTTGATTAGGACCGGAAATGGAAGAGAATGATATATAATAAATAAATTTTACATTTCTATTTAAAACAGTAGCTGTTTGAGTGCAATTATATTACAAATTCAGGTTTTTTCGATGAAATTAATGAAAAAAATTATGATATCGATAAAATATGAATTGATTCTTGATTAGGACCGGAAATGGAAGAGAATGATATATAATAAATAAATTTTACATTTCTATTTAAAAAAGTAGCTTTTTAAGTGAATTAATATGAGAATTTCTAGTTTTTTCTATGAAATCAATGAAAAAAATTATGATATCGATAAAATATGAATTAATTCTTGATTAGGACCAGAAATGGAAGAGAATGATATATAATAAATAAATTTTACATTTTTATTTAAAAAAGTAGCTTTTTGCTTGAAATAATATTACAAATTAAGGTTTTTTCGATGAAATTAATGAAAAAAATTATGATATCGATAAAATATGAATTGATTCTTGATTAGGACCGGAAATGGAAGAGAATGATATATAATAAATAAATTTTACATTTCTATTTAAAAAAGTAGCTTTTTGCTTGAAATAATATTACAAATTAAGGTTTTTTCGATGAAATTAATGAAAAAAATTATGATATCGATAAAATATGAATTAATTCTTGATTAGGACCAGAAATGGAAGAGAATGATATATAATAAATAAATTTTACATTTCTATTTAAAAAAGTAGCTTTTTAAGTGAATTAATATGAGAATTTCTAGTTTTTTCTATGAAATCAATGAAAAAAATTATGATATCGATAAAATATGGTTTGATTCTTGATTAGGACCAGAAATGGAAGAGAATGATATATAATAAATAAATTTTACATTTCTATTTAAAAAAGTAGCTTTTTGCTTGAAATAATATTACAAATTAAGGTTTTTTCGATGAAATTAATGAAAAAAATTATGATATCGATAAAATATGAATTGATTCTTGATTAGGACCAGAAATGGAAGAGAATGATATATAATAAATAAATTTTACATTTCTATTTAAAAAAGTAGCTTTTTGATTGAATTAATATGAGAAATCCTCGTTATTTCTATGAAATCAATGAAAAAAATTATGATATCGATAAAATATGAATTAATTCTTGATTAGGACCAGAAATGGAAGAGAATGATATATAATAAATAAATTTTACATTTCTATTTAAAAAAGTAGCTGTTTGAGTGCAATTATATTACAAATTCAGGTTTTTTCAATGAAATTAATGAAAAAAATTATGATATCGATAAAATATGAATTAATTCTTGATTAGGACCAGAAATGGAAGAGAATGATATATAATAAATAAATTTTACATTTCTATTTAAAAAAGTAGCTTTTTGCTTGAAATAATATTACAAATTAAGGTTTTTTCGATGAAATTAATGAAAAAAATTATGATATCGATAAAATATGAATTGATTCTTGATTAGGACCGGAAATGGAAGAGATTGATATATAATAAATAAATTTTACATTTCTATTTAAAAAAGTAGCTTTTTAAGTGAATTAATATGAGAATTTCTAGTTTTTTCTATGAAATCAATGAAAAAAATTATGATATCGATAAAATATGAATTAATTCTTGATTAGGACCAGAAATGGAAGAGAATGATATATAATAAATAAATTTTACATTTCTATTTAAAAAAGTAGCTGTTTGAGTGCAATTATATTACAAATTCAGGTTTTTTCAATGAAATTAATGAAAAAAATTATGATATCGATAAAATATGAATTAATTCTTGATTAGGACCAGAAATGGAAGAGAATGATATATAATAAATAAATTTTACATTTCTATTTAAAAAAGTAGCTTTTTAAGTGAAATAATATTACAAATTAAGGTTTTTTCGATGAAATTAATGAAAAAAATTATGATATCGATAAAATATGAATTGATTCTTGATTAGGACCAGAAATGGAAGAGAATGATATATAATAAATAAATTTTACATTTCTATTTAAAAAAGTAGCTTTTTAAGTGAATTAATATGAGAATTTCTAGTTTTTTCTATGAAATCAATGAAAAAAATTATGATATCGATAAAATATGAATTAATTCTTGATTAGGACCGGAAATGGAAGAGAATGATATATAATAAATAAATTTTACATTTCTATTTAAAAAAGTAGCTTTTTAAGTGAATTAATATGAGAATTTCTAGTTTTTTCTATGAAATCAATGAAAAAAATTATGATATCGATAAAATATGAATTAATTCTTGATTAGGACCGGAAATGGAAGAGAATGATATATAATAAATAAATTTTACATTTCTATTTAAAAAAGTAGCTGTTTGAGTGCAATTATATTACAAATTCAGGTTTTTTCAATGAAATTAATGAAAAAAATTATGATATCGATAAAATATGAATTAATTCTTGATTAGGACCAGAAATGGAAGAGAATGATATATAATAAATAAATTTTACATTTCTATTTAAAAAAGTAGCTTTTTAAGTGAAATAATATTACAAATTAAGGTTTTTTCGATGAAATTAATGAAAAAAATTATGATATCGATAAAATATGAATTGATTCTTGATTAGGACCAGAAATGGAAGAGAATGATATATAATAAATAAATTTTACATTTCTATTTAAAAAAGTAGCTTTTTAAGTGAATTAATATGAGAATTTCTAGTTTTTTCTATGAAATCAATGAAAAAAATTATGATATCGATAAAATATGAATTAATTCTTGATTAGGACCAGAAATGGAAGAGAATGATATATAATAAATAAATTTTACATTTTTATTTAAAAAAGTAGCTTTTTGCTTGAAATAATATTACAAATTAAGGTTTTTTCGATGAAATTAATGAAAAAAATTATGATATCGATAAAATATGAATTGATTCTTGATTAGGACCGGAAATGGAAGAGAATGATATATAATAAATAAATTTTACATTTCTATTTAAAAAAGTAGCTTTTTAAGTGAATTAATATGAGAATTTCTAGTTTTTTCTATGAAATCAATGAAAAAAATTATGATATCGATAAAATATGAATTAATTCTTGATTAGGACCGGAAATGGAAGAGAATGATATATAATAAATAAATTTTACATTTCTATTTAAAACAGTAGCTGTTTGAGTGCAATTATATTACAAATTCAGGTTTTTTCGATGAAATTAATGAAAAAAATTATGATATCGATAAAATATGAATTGATTCTTGATTAGGACCGGAAATGGAAGAGAATGATATATAATAAATAAATTTTACATTTCTATTTAAAAAAGTAGCTTTTTAAGTGAATTAATATGAGAATTTCTAGTTTTTTCTATGAAATCAATGAAAAAAATTATGATATCGATAAAATATGAATTAATTCTTGATTAGGACCAGAAATGGAAGAGAATGATATATAATAAATAAATTTTACATTTTTATTTAAAAAAGTAGCTTTTTGCTTGAAATAATATTACAAATTAAGGTTTTTTCGATGAAATTAATGAAAAAAATTATGATATCGATAAAATATGAATTGATTCTTGATTAGGACCGGAAATGGAAGAGAATGATATATAATAAATAAATTTTACATTTCTATTTAAAAAAGTAGCTTTTTAAGTGAATTAATATGAGAATTTCTAGTTTTTTCTATGAAATCAATGAAAAAAATTATGATATCGATAAAATATGAATTAATTCTTGATTAGGACCAGAAATGGAAGAGAATGATATATAATAAATAAATTTTACATTTCTATTTAAAAAAGTAGCTTTTTAAGTGAATTAATATGAGAATTTCTAGTTTTTTCTATGAAATCAATGAAAAAAATTATGATATCGATAAAATATGAATTAATTCTTGATTAGGACCAGAAATGGAAGAGAATGATATATAATAAATAAATTTTACATTTCTATTTAAAAAAGTAGCTTTTTGAGTGAAAAAATATTACAAATTAAGGTTTTTTCGATGAAATTAATGAAAAAAATTATGATATCGATAAAATATGAATTGATTCTTGATTAGGACCGGAAATGGAAGAGAATGATATATAATAAATAAATTTTACATTTCTATTTAAAACAGTAGCTGTTTGAGTGCAATTATATTACAAATTCAGGTTTTTCGATGAAATTAATGAAAAAAATTATGATATCGATAAAATATGAATTGATTCTTGATTAGGACCGGAAATGGAAGAGATTGATATATAATAAATAAATTTTACATTTCTATTTAAAAAAGTAGCTTTTTAAGTGAATTAATATGAGAATTTCTGGTTTTTTCTATGAAATCAATGAAAAAAATTATGATATCGATAAAATATGAATTAATTCGTGATTAGGACCAGAAATGGAAGAGAATGATATATAATAAATAAATTTTACATTTCTATTTAAAAAAGTAGCTTTTTGAGTGAAAAAATATTACAAATTAAGGTTTTTTCGATGAAATCAATGAAAAAAATTATGATATCGATAAAATATGAATTAATTCTTGATTAGGACCAGAAATGGAAGAGAATGATATATAATAAATAAATTTTACATTTCTATTTAAAAAAGTAGCTTTTTAAGTGAATTAATATTAGAATTTCTAGTTTTTGCTATGAAATCAATGAAAAAAATTATGATATCGATAAAATATGAATTAATTCTTGATTAGGACCAGAAATGGAAGAGAATGATATATAATAAATAAATTTTACATTTCTATTTAAAAAAGTAGCTTTTTGCTTGAAATAATATTACAAATTAAGGTTTTTTCGATGAAATTAATGAAAAAAATTATGATATCGATAAAATATGAATTAATTCTTGATTAGGACCAGAAATGGAAGAGAATGATATATAATAAATAAATTTTACATTTCTATTTAAAAAAGTAGCTTTTTAAGTGAATTAATATGAGAATTTCTAGTTTTTTCTATGAAATCAATGAAAAAAATTATGATATCGATAAAATATGGTTTGATTCTTGATTAGGACCAGAAATGGAAGAGAATGATATATAATAAATAAATTTTACATTTCTATTTAAAAAAGTAGCTTTTTGCTTGAAATAATATTACAAATTAAGGTTTTTTCGATGAAATTAATGAAAAAAATTATGATATCGATAAAATATGAATTGATTCTTGATTAGGACCAGAAATGGAAGAGAATGATATATAATAAATAAATTTTACATTTCTATTTAAAAAAGTAGCTTTTTGATTGAATTAATATGAGAAATCCTCGTTATTTCTATGAAATCAATGAAAAAAATTATGATATCGATAAAATATGAATTAATTCTTGATTAGGACCAGAAATGGAAGAGAATGATATATAATAAATAAATTTTACATTTCTATTTAAAAAAGTAGCTGTTTGAGTGCAATTATATTACAAATTCAGGTTTTTTCAATGAAATTAATGAAAAAAATTATGATATCGATAAAATATGAATTAATTCTTGATTAGGACCAGAAATGGAAGAGAATGATATATAATAAATAAATTTTACATTTCTATTTAAAAAAGTAGCTTTTTGCTTGAAATAATATTACAAATTAAGGTTTTTTCGATGAAATTAATGAAAAAAATTATGATATCGATAAAATATGAATTGATTCTTGATTAGGACCGGAAATGGAAGAGATTGATATATAATAAATAAATTTTACATTTCTATTTAAAAAAGTAGCTTTTTAAGTGAATTAATATGAGAATTTCTAGTTTTTTCTATGAAATCAATGAAAAAAATTATGATATCGATAAAATATGAATTAATTCTTGATTAGGACCAGAAATGGAAGAGAATGATATATAATAAATAAATTTTACATTTTTATTTAAAAAAGTAGCTTTTTGCTTGAAATAATATTACAAATTAAGGTTTTTTCGATGAAATTAAGGAAAAAAATTATGATATCGATAAAATATGAATTGATTCTTGATTAGGACCGGAAATGGAAGAGAATGATATATAATAAATAAATTTTACATTTCTATTTAAAAAAGTAGCTTTTTAAGTGAATTAATATGAGAATTTCTAGTTTTTTCTATGAAATCAATGAAAAAAATTATGATATCGATAAAATATGAATTAATTCTTGATTAGGACCAGAAATGGAAGAGAATGATATATAATAAATAAATTTTACATTTCTATTTAAAAAAGTAGCTGTTTGAGTGCAATTATATTACAAATTCAGGTTTTTTCAATGAAATTAATGAAAAAAATTATGATATCGCTAAAATATGAATTAATTCTTGATTAGGACCAGAAATGGAAGAGAATGATATATAATAAATAAATTTTACATTTCTATTTAAAAAAGTAGCTTTTTAAGTGAAATAATATTACAAATTAAGGTTTTTTCGATGAAATTAATGAAAAAAATTATGATATCGATAAAATATGAATTGATTCTTGATTAGGACCAGAAATGGAAGAGAATGATATATAATAAATAAATTTTACATTTCTATTTAAAAAAGTAGCTTTTTAAGTGAATTAATATGAGAATTTCTAGTTTTTTCTATGAAATCAATGAAAAAAATTATGATATCGATAAAATATGAATTAATTCTTGATTAGGACCGGAAATGGAAGAGAATGATATATAATAAATAAATTTTACATTTCTATTTAAAAAAGTAGCTTTTTAAGTGAATTAATATGAGAATTTCTAGTTTTTTCTATGAAATCAATGAAAAAAATTATGATATCGATAAAATATGAATTAATTCTTGATTAGGACCGGAAATGGAAGAGAATGATATATAATAAATAAATTTTACATTTCTATTTAAAAAAGTAGCTGTTTGAGTGCAATTATATTACAAATTCAGGTTTTTTCAATGAAATTAATGAAAAAAATTATGATATCGATAAAATATGAATTAATTCTTGATTAGGACCAGAAATGGAAGAGAATGATATATAATAAATAAATTTTACATTTCTATTTAAAAAAGTAGCTTTTTAAGTGAAATAATATTACAAATTAAGGTTTTTTCGATGAAATTAATGAAAAAAATTATGATATCGATAAAATATGAATTGATTCTTGATTAGGACCAGAAATGGAAGAGAATGATATATAATAAATAAATTTTACATTTCTATTTAAAAAAGTAGCTTTTTAAGTGAATTAATATGAGAATTTCTAGTTTTTTCTATGAAATCAATGAAAAAAATTATGATATCGATAAAATATGAATTAATTCTTGATTAGGACCAGAAATGGAAGAGAATGATATATAATAAATAAATTTTACATTTCTATTTAAAAAAGTAGCTTTTTGCTTGAAATAATATTACAAATTAAGGTTTTTTCGGTGAAATTAATGAAAAAAATTATGATATCGATAAAATATGAATTGATTCTTGATTAGGACCGGAAATGGAAGAGAATGATATATAATAAATAAATTTTACATTTCTATTTAAAAAAGTAGCTTTTTAAGTGAATTAATATGAGAATTTCTAGTTTTTTCTATGAAATCAATGAAAAAAATTATGATATCGATAAAATATGAATTAATTCTTGATTAGGACCAGAAATGGAAGAGAATGATATATAATAAATAAATTTTACATTTCTATTTAAAAAAGTAGCTGTTTGAGTGCAATTATATTACAAATTCAGGTTTTTTCAATGAAATTAATGAAAAAAATTATGATATCGCTAAAATATGAATTAATTCTTGATTAGGACCAGAAATGGAAGAGAATGATATATAATAAATAAATTTTACATTTCTATTTAAAAAAGTAGCTTTTTAAGTGAAATAATATTACAAATTAAGGTTTTTTCGATGAAATTAATGAAAAAAATTATGATATCGATAAAATATGAATTGATTCTTGATTAGGACCAGAAATGGAAGAGAATGATATATAATAAATAAATTTTACATTTCTATTTAAAAAAGTAGCTTTTTAAGTGAATTAATATGAGAATTTCTAGTTTTTTCTATGAAATCAATGAAAAAAATTATGATATCGATAAAATATGAATTAATTCTTGATTAGGACCGGAAATGGAAGAGAATGATATATAATAAATAAATTTTACATTTCTATTTAAAAAAGTAGCTTTTTAAGTGAATTAATATGAGAATTTCTAGTTTTTTCTATGAAATCAATGAAAAAAATTATGATATCGATAAAATATGAATTAATTCTTGATTAGGACCGGAAATGGAAGAGAATGATATATAATAAATAAATTTTACATTTCTATTTAAAAAAGTAGCTGTTTGAGTGCAATTATATTACAAATTCAGGTTTTTTCAATGAAATTAATGAAAAAAATTATGATATCGATAAAATATGAATTAATTCTTGATTAGGACCAGAAATGGAAGAGAATGATATATAATAAATAAATTTTACATTTCTATTTAAAAAAGTAGCTTTTTAAGTGAAATAATATTACAAATTAAGGTTTTTTCGATGAAATTAATGAAAAAAATTATGATATCGATAAAATATGAATTGATTCTTGATTAGGACCAGAAATGGAAGAGAATGATATATAATAAATAAATTTTACATTTCTATTTAAAAAAGTAGCTTTTTAAGTGAATTAATATGAGAATTTCTAGTTTTTTCTATGAAATCAATGAAAAAAATTATGATATCGATAAAATATGAATTAATTCTTGATTAGGACCAGAAATGGAAGAGAATGATATATAATAAATAAATTTTACATTTCTATTTAAAAAAGTAGCTTTTTGCTTGAAATAATATTACAAATTAAGGTTTTTTCGGTGAAATTAATGAAAAAAATTATGATATCGATAAAATATGAATTGATTCTTGATTAGGACCGGAAATGGAAGAGAATGATATATAATAAATAAATTTTACATTTCTATTTAAAAAAGTAGCTTTTTAAGTGAATTAATATGAGAATTTCTAGTTTTTTCTATGAAATCAATGAAAAAAATTATGATATCGATAAAATATGAATTAATTCTTGATTAGGACCAGAAATGGAAGAGAATGATATATAATAAATAAATTTTACATTTCTATTTAAAAAATTAGCTTTTTAAGTGAAATAATATTACAAATTAAGGTTTTTTCGATGAAATTAATGAAAAAAATTATGATATCGATAAAATATGAATTGATTCTTGATTAGGACCGGAAATGGAAGAGATTGATATATAATAAATAAATTTTACATTTCTATTTAAAAAAGTAGCTTTTTAAGTGAATTAATATGAGAATTTCTAGTTTTTTCTATGAAATCAATGAAAAAAATTATGATATCGATAAAATATGAATTAATTCTTGATTAGGACCAGAAATGGAAGAGAATGATATATAATAAATAAATTTTACATTTCTATTTAAAAAAGTAGCTTTTTGCTTGAAATAATATTACAAATTAAGGTTTTTTCGGTGAAATTAATGAAAAAAATTATGATATCGATAAAATATGAATTGATTCTTGATTAGGACCGGAAATGGAAGAGAATGATATATAATAAATAAATTTTACATTTCTATTTAAAAAAGTAGCTTTTTAAGTGAATTAATATGAGAATTTCTAGTTTTTTCTATGAAATCAATGAAAAAAATTATGATATCGATAAAATATGAATTAATTCTTGATTAGGACCAGAAATGGAAGAGAATGATATATAATAAATAAATTTTACATTTCTATTTAAAAAATTAGCTTTTTAAGTGAAATAATATTACAAATTAAGGTTTTTTCGATGAAATTAATGAAAAAAATTATGATATCGATAAAATATGAATTGATTCTTGATTAGGACCGGAAATGGAAGAGAATGATATATAATAAATAAATTTTACATTTCTATTTAAAAAAGTAGCTTTTTAAGTGAATTAATATGAAAATTTCTAGTTTTTTCTATGAAATCAATGAAAAAAATTATGATATCGATAAAATATGAATTAATTCTTGATTAGGACCGGAAATGGAAGAGAATGATATATAATAAATAAATTTTACATTTCTATTTAAAAAAGTAGCTGTTTGAGTGCAATTATATTACAAATTCAGGTTTTTTCGATGAAATTAATGAAAAAAATTATGATATCGATAAAATATGAATTAATTCTTGATTAGGACCAGAAATGGAAGAGAATGATATATAATAAATAAATTTTACATTTCTATTTAAAAAAGTAGCTTTTTGCTTGAAATAATATTACAAATTAAGGTTTTTTCGATGAAATTAATGAAAAAAATTATGATATCGATAAAATATGAATTGATTCTTGATTAGGACCGGAAATGGAAGAGATTGATATATAATAAATAAATTTTACATTTCTATTTAAAAAAAGAGCTTTTTAAGTGAATTAATATGAGAATTTCTAGTTTTTTCTATGAAATCAATGAAAAAAATTATGATATCGATAAAATATGAATTAATTCTTGATTAGGACCAGAAATGGAAGAGAATGATATATAATAAATAAATTTTACATTTCTATTTAAAAAAGTAGCTTTTTGAGTGAAATAATATTACAAATTAAGGTTTTTTCGATGAAATTAATGAAAAAAATTATGATATCGATAAAATATGAATTGATTCTTGATTATGACCGGAAATGGAAGAGAATGATATATAATAAATAAATTTTACATTTCTATTTAAAAAAGTAGCTTTTTAAGTGAATTAATATGAGAATTTCTAGTTTTTTCTATGAAATCAATGAAAAAAATTATGATATCGATAAAATATGAAATAATTCTTGATTAGGACCAGAAATGGAAGAGAATGATATATAATAAATAAATTTTACATTTCTATTTAAAAAAGTAGCTTTTTAAGTGAATTAATATGAGAATTTCTAGTTTTTTCTATGAAATCAATGAAAAAAATTATGATATCGATAAAATATGAATTAATTCTTGATTAGGACCGGAAATGGAAGAGAATGATATATAATAAATAAATTTTACATTTCTATTTAAAAAAGTAGCTGTTTGAGTGCAATTATATTACAAATTCAGGTTTTTTCAATGAAATTAATGAAAAAAATTATGATATCGATAAAATATGAATTGATTCTTGATTAGGACCGGAAATGGAAGAGAATGATATATAATAAATAAATTTTACATTTCTATTTAAAAAAGTAGCTTTTTAAGTGAATTAATATGAGAATTTCTAGTTTTTTCTATGAAATCAATGAAAAAAATTATGATATCGATAAAATATGAATTAATTCTTGATTAGGACCAGAAATGGAAGAGAATGATATATAATAAATAAATTTTACATTTCTATTTAAAAAAGTAGCTTTTTGCTTGAAATAATATTACAAATTAAGGTTTTTTCGGTGAAATTAATGAAAAAAATTATGATATCGATAAAATATGAATTGATTCTTGATTAGGACCGGAAATGGAAGAGAATGATATATAATAAATAAATTTTACATTTCTATTTAAAAAAAGAGCTTTTTAAGTGAATTAATATGAGAATTTCTGGTTTTTTCTATGAAATCAATGAAAAAAATTATGATATCGATAAAATATGAATTAATTCTTGATTAGGACCAGAAATGGAAGAGAATGATATATAATAAATAAATTTTACATTTTTATTTAAAAAAGTAGCTTTTTGCTTGAAATAATATTACAAATTAAGGTTTTTTCGGTGAAATTAATGAAAAAAATTATGATATCGATAAAATATGAATTGATTCTTGATTAGGACCGGAAATGGAAGAGAATGATATATAATAAATAAATTTTACATTTCTATTTAAAAAAAGAGCTTTTTAAGTGAATTAATATGAGAATTTCTGGTTTTTTCTATGAAATCAATGAAAAAAATTATGATATCGATAAAATATGAATTAATTCTTTATTAGGACCAGAAATGGAAGAGAATGATATATAATAAATAAATTTTACATTTCTATTTAAAAAATTAGCTTTTTAAGTGAAATAATATTACAAATTAAGGTTTTTTCGATGAAATTAATGAAAAAAATTATGATATCGATAAAATATGAATTGATTCTTGATTAGGACCGGAAATGGAAGAGATTGATATATAATAAATAAATTTTACATTTCTATTTAAAAAAGTAGCTTTTTAAGTGAATTAATATGAGAATTTCTAGTTTTTTCTATGAAATCAATGAAAAAAATTATGATATCGATAAAATATGAATTAATTCTTAATTAGGACCAGAAATGGAAGAGAATGATATATAATAAATAAATTTTACATTTCTATTTAAAAAAGTAGCTTTTTGCTTGAAATAATATTACAAATTAAGGTTTTTTCGGTGAAATTAATGAAAAAAATTATGATATCGATAAAATATGAATTGATTCTTGATTAGGACCGGAAATGGAAGAGAATGATATATAATAAATAAATTTTACATTTCTATTTAAAAAAGTAGCTTTTTAAGTGAATTAATATGAGAATTTCTAGTTTTTTCTATGAAATCAATGAAAAAAATTATGATATCGATAAAATATGAATTAATTCTTGATTAGGACCGGAAATGGAAGAGAATGATATATAATAAATAAATTTTACATTTCTATTTAAAAAAGTAGCTGTTTGAGTGCAATTATATTACAAATTCAGGTTTTTTCAATGAAATTAATGAAAAAAATTATGATATCGATAAAATATGAATTAATTCTTGATTAGGACCAGAAATGGAAGAGAATGATATATAATAAATAAATTTTACATTTCTATTTAAAAAAGTAGCTTTTTGCTTGAAATAATATTACAAATTAAGGTTTTTTCGATGAAATTAATGAAAAAAATTATGATATCGATAAAATATGAATTGATTCTTGATTAGGACCGGAAATGGAAGAGAATGATATTTAATAAATAAATTTTACATTTCTATTTAAAAAAGTAGCTTTTTAAGTGAATTAATATGAGAATTTCTAGTTTTTTCTATGAAATCAATGAAAAAAATTATGATATCGATAAAATATGAATTAATTCTTGATTAGGACCGGAAATGGAAGAGAATGATATATAATAAATAAATTTTACATTTCTATTTAAAAAAGTAGCTGTTTGAGTGCAATTATATTACAAATTCAGGTTTTTTCAATGAAATTAATGAAAAAAATTATGATATCGATAAAATATGAATTAATTCTTGATTAGGACCAGAAATGGAAGAGAATGATATATAATAAATAAATTTTACATTTCTATTTAAAAAAGTAGCTTTTTGCTTGAAATAATATTACAAATTAAGGTTTTTTCGATGAAATTAATGAAAAAAATTATGATATCGATAAAATATGAATTAATTCTTGATTAGGACCAGAAATGGAAGAGAATGATATTTAATAAATAAATTTTACATTTCTATTTAAAAAAGTAGCTTTTTAAGTGAATTAATATGAGAATTTCTAGTTTTTTCTATGAAATCAATGAAAAAAATTATGATATCGATAAAATATGAATTAATTCTTGATTAGGACCGGAAATGGAAGAGAATGATATATAATAAATAAATTTTACATTTCTATTTAAAAAAGTAGCTGTTTGAGTGCAATTATATTACAAATTCAGGTTTTTTCAATGAAATTAATGAAAAAAATTATGATATCGATAAAATATGAATTGATTCTTGATTAGGACCAGAAATGGAAGAGAATGATATATAATAAATAAATTTTACATTTCTATTTAAAAAAGTAGCTTTTTGATTGAATTAATATGAGAAATCCTCGTTATTTCTATGAAATCAATGAAAAAAATTATGATATCGATAAAATATGAATTAATTCTTGATTAGGACCAGAAATGGAAGAGAATGATATATAATAAATAAATTTTACATTTCTATTTAAAAAAGTAGCTTTTTAAGTGAATTAATATGAGAATTTCTAGTTTTTTCTATGAAATCAATGAAAAAAATTATGATATCGATAAAATATGAATTAATTCTTGATTAGGACCAGAAATGGAAGAGAATGATATATAATAAATAAATTTTACATTTCTATTTAAAAAAGTAGCTTTTTAAGTGAAATAATATTACAAATTAAGGTTTTTTCGATGAAATTAATGAAAAAAATTATGATATCGATAAAATATGAATAAATTCTTGATTAGGACCGGAAATGGAAGAGAATGATATATAATAAATAAATTTTACATTTCTATTTAAAAAAGTAGCTGTTTGAGTGCAATTATATTACAAATTCAGGTTTTTTCAATGAAATTAATGAAAAAAATTATGATATCGATAAAATATGAATTAATTCTTGATTAGGACCAGAAATGGAAGAGAATGATATATAATAAATAAATTTTACATTTTTATTTAAAAAAATAGCTTTTTAAGTGAAATAATATTACAAATTAAGGTTTTTTCGATGAAATTAATGAAAAAAATTATGATATCGATAAAATATGAATTGATTCTTGATTAGGACCGGAAATGGAAGAGAATGATATATAATAAATAAATTTTACATTTCTATTTAAAAAAGTAGCTTTTTAAGTGAATTAATATGAGAATTTCTAGTTTTTTCTATGAAATCAATGAAAAAAATTATGATATCGATAAAATATGAATTAATTCTTGATTAGGACCGGAAATGGAAGAGAATGATATATAATAAATAAATTTTACATTTCTATTTAAAAAAGTAGCTGTTTGAGTGCAATTATATTACAAATTCAGGTTTTTAAAATGAAATTAATGAAAAAAATTATGATATCGATAAAATATGAATTAATTCTTGATTAGGACCAGAAATGGAAGAGAATGATATATAATAAATAAATTTTACATTTCTATTTAAAAAAGTAGCTTTTTAAGTGAATTAATATGAGAATTTCTAGTTTTTGCTATGAAATCAATGAAAAAAATTATGATATCGATAAAATATGAATTAATTCTTGATTAGAACCAGAAATGGAAGAGAATGATATATAATAAATAAATTTTACATTTCTATTTAAAAAAGTAGCTTTTTAAGTGAATTAATATGAGAATTTCTAGTTTTTTCTATGAAATCAATGAAAAAAATTATGATATCGATAAAATATGAATTAATTCTTGATTAGGACCAGAAATGGAAGAGAATGATATATAATAAATAAATTTTACATTTCTATTTAAAAAAGTAGCTTTTTGCTTGAAATAATATTACAAATTAATGTTTTTTCGATGAAATTAATGAAAAAAATTATGATATCGATAAAATATGAATTGATTCTTGATTAGGACCAGAAATGGAAGAGAATGATATATAATAAATAAATTTTACATTTTTATTTAAAAAAGTAGCTTTTTGCTTGAAATAATATTACAAATTAATGTTTTTTCGATGAAATTAATGAAAAAAATTATGATATCGATAAAATATGAATTGATTCTTGATTAGGACCGGAAATGGAAGAGAATGATATATAATAAATAAATTTTACATTTCTATTTAAAAAAGTAGCTTTTTAAGTGAATTAATATGAGAATTTCTAGTTTTTTCTATGAAATCAATGAAAAAAATTATGATATCGATAAAATATGAATTAATTCTTGATTAGGACCAGAAATGGAAGAGAATGATATATAATAAATAAATTTTACATTTCTATTTAAAAAAGTAGCTTTTTAAGTGAATTAATATTAGAATTTCTAGTTTTTGCTATGAAATCAATGAAAAAAATTATGATATCGATAAAATATGAATTAATTCTTGATTAGAACCAGAAATGGAAGAGAATGATATATAATAAATAAATTTTACATTTCTATTTAAAAAAGTAGCTTTTTAAGTGAATTAATATGAGAATTTCTAGTTTTTTCTATGAAATCAATGAAAAAAATTATGATATCGATAAAATATGAATTAATTCTTGATTAGGACCAGAAATGGAAGAGAATGATATATAATAAATAAATTTTACATTTCTATTTAAAAAAGTAGCTTTTTAAGTGAATTAATATGAGAATTTCTAGTTTTTTCTATGAAATTAATGAAAAAAATTATGATATCGATAAAATATGAATTGATTCTTGATTAGGACCGGAAATGGAAGAGATTGATATATAATAAATAAATTTTACATTTCTATTTAAAAAAATAGCTTTTTGCTTGAAATAATATTACAAATTAAGGTTTTTTCGATGAAATTAATGAAAAAAATTATGATATCGATAAAATATGGTTTGATTCTTGATTAGGACCGGAAATGGAAGAGAATGATATATAATAAATAAATGTTACATTTCTATTTAAAAAACTAGCTTTTTATGTGAATTAATATGAGAATTTCTAGTTTTTTCTATGAAATTAATGAAAAAAATTATGATATCGATAAAATATGAATTGATTCTTGATTAGGACCGGAAATGGAAGAGATTGATATATAATAAATAAATTTTACATTTCTATTTAAAAAAATAGCTTTTTGCTTGAAATAATATTACAAATTAAGGTTTTTTCGATGAAATTAATGAAAAAAATTATGATATCGATAAAATATGGTTTGATTCTTGATTAGGACCGGAAATGGAAGAGAATGATATATAATAAATAAATGTTACATTTCTATTTAAAAAAGTAGCTTTTTAAGTGAATTAATATGAGAATTTCTAGTTTTTTCTATGAAATCAATGAAAAAAATTATGATATCGATAAAATATGAATTAATTCTTGATTAGGACCAGAAATGGAAGAGAATGATATATAATAAATAAATTTTACATTTCTATTTAAAAAAGTAGCTTTTTAAGTGAATTAATATGAGAATTTCTAGTTTTTTCTATGAAATTAATGAAAAAAATTATGATATCGATAAAATATGAATTGATTCTTGATTAGGACCGGAAATGGAAGAGAATGATATATAATAAATAAATTTTACATTTTTATTTAAAAAAATAGCTTTTTGCTTGAAATAATATTACAAATTAAGGTTTTTTCGATGAAATTAATGAAAAAAATTATGATATCGATAAAATATGGTTTGATTCTTGATTAGGACCGGAAATGGAAGAGAATGATATATAATAAATAAATGTTACATTTCTATTTAAAAAAGTAGCTTTTTAAGTGAATTAATATGAGAATTTCTAGTTTTTTCTATGAAATCAATGAAAAAAATTATGATATCGATAAAATATGAATTAATTCTTGATTAGGACCGGAAATGGAAGAGAATGATATATAATAAATAAATTTTACATTTCTATTTAAAAAAGTAGCTGTTTGAGTGCAATTATATTACAAATTCAGGTTTTTAAAATGAAATTAATGAAAAAAATTATGATATCGATAAAATATGAATTAATTCTTGATTAGGACCAGAAATGGAAGAGAATGATATATAATAAATAAATTTTACATTTTTATTTAAAAAAGTAGCTTTTTGCTTGAAATAATATTACAAATTAATGTTTTTTCGATGAAATTAATGAAAAAAATTATGATATCGATAAAATATGAATTGATTCTTGATTAGGACCGGAAATGGAAGAGAATGATATATAATAAATAAATTTTACATTTCTATTTAAAAAAGTAGCTTTTTAAGTGAATTAATATTAGAATTTCTAGTTTTTGCTATGAAATCAATGAAAAAAATTATGATATCGATAAAATATGAATTAATTCTTGATTAGAACCAGAAATGGAAGAGAATGATATATAATAAATAAATTTTACATTTCTATTTAAAAAAGTAGCTTTTTAAGTGAATTAATATGAGAATTTCTAGTTTTTTCTATGAAATCAATGAAAAAAATTATGATATCGATAAAATATGAATTAATTCTTGATTAGGACCAGAAATGGAAGAGAATGATATATAATAAATAAATTTTACATTTCTATTTAAAAAAGTAGCTTTTTAAGTGAATTAATATTAGAATTTCTAGTTTTTGCTATGAAATCAATGAAAAAAATTATGATATCGATAAAATATGAATTAATTCTTGATTAGAACCAGAAATGGAAGAGAATGATATATAATAAATAAATTTTACATTTCTATTTAAAAAAGTAGCTTTTTAAGTGAATTAATATGAGAATTTCTAGTTTTTTCTATGAAATCAATGAAAAAAATTATGATATCGATAAAATATGAATTAATTCTTGATTAGGACCAGAAATGGAAGAGAATGATATATAATAAATAAATTTTACATTTCTATTTAAAAAAGTAGCTTTTTAAGTGAATTAATATGAGAATTTCTAGTTTTTTCTATGAAATCAATGAAAAAAATTATGATATCGATAAAATATGGTTTGATTCTTGATTAGGACCAGAAATGGAAGAGAATGATATATAATAAATAAATTTTACATTTCTATTTAAAAAAGTAGCTTTTTGCTTGAAATAATATTACAAATTAAGGTTTTTTCGATGAAATTAATGAAAAAAATTATGATATCGATAAAATATGAATTGATTCTTGATTAGGACCGGAAATGGAAGAGAATGATATATAATAAATAAATTTTACATTTCTATTTAAAAAAGTAGCTTTTTAAGTGAATTAATATTAGAATTTCTAGTTTTTGCTATGAAATCAATGAAAAAAATTATGATATCGATAAAATATGAATTAATTCTTGATTAGAACCAGAAATGGAAGAGAATGATATATAATAAATAAATTTTACATTTCTATTTAAAAAAGTAGCTTTTTAAGTGAATTAATATGAGAATTTCTAGTTTTTTCTATGAAATCAATGAAAAAAATTATGATATCGATAAAATATGAATTAATTCTTGATTAGGACCAGAAATGGAAGAGAATGATATATAATAAATAAATTTTACATTTCTATTTAAAAAAGTAGCTTTTTAAGTGAATTAATATTAGAATTTCTAGTTTTTGCTATGAAATCAATGAAAAAAATTATGATATCGATAAAATATGAATTAATTCTTGATTAGAACCAGAAATGGAAGAGAATGATATATAATAAATAAATTTTACATTTCTATTTAAAAAAGTAGCTTTTTAAGTGAATTAATATGAGAATTTCTAGTTTTTTCTATGAAATCAATGAAAAAAATTATGATATCGATAAAATATGAATTAATTCTTGATTAGGACCAGAAATGGAAGAGAATGATATATAATAAATAAATTTTACATTTCTATTTAAAAAAGTAGCTTTTTAAGTGAATTAATATGAGAATTTCTAGTTTTTTCTATGAAATCAATGAAAAAAATTATGATATCGATAAAATATGGTTTGATTCTTGATTAGGACCAGAAATGGAAGAGAATGATATATAATAAATAAATTTTACATTTCTATTTAAAAAAGTAGCTTTTTGCTTGAAATAATATTACAAATTAAGGTTTTTTCGATGAAATTAATGAAAAAAATTATGATATCGATAAAATATGAATTAATTCTTGATTAGGACCAGAAATGGAAGAGAATGATATATAATAAATAAATTTTACATTTCTATTTAAAAAAGTAGCTTTTTAAGTGAATTAATATGAGAATTTCTAGTTTTTTCTATGAAATCAATGAAAAAAATTATGATATCGATAAAATATGGTTTGATTCTTGATTAGGACCAGAAATGGAAGAGAATGATATATAATAAATAAATTTTACATTTCTATTTAAAAAAGTAGCTTTTTGCTTGAAATAATATTACAAATTAAGGTTTTTTCGATGAAATTAATGAAAAAAATTATGATATCGATAAAATATGAATTGATTCTTGATTAGGACCAGAAATGGAAGAGAATGATATATAATAAATAAATTTTACATTTCTATTTAAAAAAGTAGCTTTTTGATTGAATTAATATGAGAAATCCTCGTTATTTCTATGAAATCAATGAAAAAAATTATGATATCGATAAAATATGAATTAATTCTTGATTAGGACCAGAAATGGAAGAGAATGATATATAATAAATAAATTTTACATTTCTATTTAAAAAAGTAGCTGTTTGAGTGCAATTATATTACAAATTCAGGTTTTTTCAATGAAATTAATGAAAAAAATTATGATATCGATAAAATATGAATTAATTCTTGATTAGGACCAGAAATGGAAGAGAATGATATATAATAAATAAATTTTACATTTCTATTTAAAAAAGTAGCTTTTTGCTTGAAATAATATTACAAATTAAGGTTTTTTCGATGAAATTAATGAAAAAAATTATGATATCGATAAAATATGAATTGATTCTTGATTAGGACCGGAAATGGAAGAGATTGATATATAATAAATAAATTTTACATTTCTATTTAAAAAAGTAGCTTTTTAAGTGAATTAATATGAGAATTTCTAGTTTTTTCTATGAAATCAATGAAAAAAATTATGATATCGATAAAATATGAATTAATTCTTGATTAGGACCAGAAATGGAAGAGAATGATATATAATAAATAAATTTTACATTTTTATTTAAAAAAGTAGCTTTTTGCTTGAAATAATATTACAAATTAAGGTTTTTTCGATGAAATTAAGGAAAAAAATTATGATATCGATAAAATATGAATTGATTCTTGATTAGGACCGGAAATGGAAGAGAATGATATATAATAAATAAATTTTACATTTCTATTTAAAAAAGTAGCTTTTTAAGTGAATTAATATGAGAATTTCTAGTTTTTTCTATGAAATCAATGAAAAAAATTATGATATCGATAAAATATGAATTAATTCTTGATTAGGACCAGAAATGGAAGAGAATGATATATAATAAATAAATTTTACATTTCTATTTAAAAAAGTAGCTTTTTAAGTGAATTAATATGAGAATTTCTAGTTTTTTCTATGAAATCAATGAAAAAAATTATGATATCGATAAAATATGAATTAATTCTTGATTAGGACCGGAAATGGAAGAGAATGATATATAATAAATAAATTTTACATTTCTATTTAAAAAAGTAGCTGTTTGAGTGCAATTATATTACAAATTCAGGTTTTTTCAATGAAATTAATGAAAAAAATTATGATATCGATAAAATATGAATTAATTCTTGATTAGGACCAGAAATGGAAGAGAATGATATATAATAAATAAATTTTACATTTCTATTTAAAAAAGTAGCTTTTTGCTTGAAATAATATTACAAATTAAGGTTTTTTCGGTGAAATTAATGAAAAAAATTATGATATCGATAAAATATGAATTGATTCTTGATTAGGACCGGAAATGGAAGAGAATGATATATAATAAATAAATTTTACATTTCTATTTAAAAAAGTAGCTTTTTAAGTGAATTAATATGAGAATTTCTAGTTTTTTCTATGAAATCAATGAAAAAAATTATGATATCGATAAAATATGAATTAATTCTTGATTAGGACCAGAAATGGAAGAGAATGATATATAATAAATAAATTTTACATTTCTATTTAAAAAATTAGCTTTTTAAGTGAAATAATATTACAAATTAAGGTTTTTTCGATGAAATTAATGAAAAAAATTATGATATCGATAAAATATGAATTGATTCTTGATTAGGACCGGAAATGGAAGAGAATGATATATAATAAATAAATTTTACATTTCTATTTAAAAAAGTAGCTTTTTAAGTGAATTAATATGAAAATTTCTAGTTTTTTCTATGAAATCAATGAAAAAAATTATGATATCGATAAAATATGAATTAATTCTTGATTAGGACCGGAAATGGAAGAGAATGATATATAATAAATAAATTTTACATTTCTATTTAAAAAAGTAGCTGTTTGAGTGCAATTATATTACAAATTCAGGTTTTTTCGATGAAATTAATGAAAAAAATTATGATATCGATAAAATATGAATTAATTCTTGATTAGGACCAGAAATGGAAGAGAATGATATATAATAAATAAATTTTACATTTCTATTTAAAAAAGTAGCTTTTTGCTTGAAATAATATTACAAATTAAGGTTTTTTCGATGAAATTAATGAAAAAAATTATGATATCGATAAAATATGAATTGATTCTTGATTAGGACCGGAAATGGAAGAGATTGATATATAATAAATAAATTTTACATTTCTATTTAAAAAAAGAGCTTTTTAAGTGAATTAATATGAGAATTTCTAGTTTTTTCTATGAAATCAATGAAAAAAATTATGATATCGATAAAATATGAATTAATTCTTGATTAGGACCAGAAATGGAAGAGAATGATATATAATAAATAAATTTTACATTTCTATTTAAAAAAGTAGCTTTTTGAGTGAAATAATATTACAAATTAAGGTTTTTTCGATGAAATTAATGAAAAAAATTATGATATCGATAAAATATGAATTGATTCTTGATTAGGACCGGAAATGGAAGAGAATGATATATAATAAATAAATTTTACATTTCTATTTAAAAAAGTAGCTTTTTAAGTGAATTAATATGAGAATTTCTAGTTTTTTCTATGAAATCAATGAAAAAAATTATGATATCGATAAAATATGAAATAATTCTTGATTAGGACCAGAAATGGAAGAGAATGATATATAATAAATAAATTTTACATTTCTATTTAAAAAAGTAGCTTTTTAAGTGAATTAATATGAGAATTTCTAGTTTTTTCTATGAAATCAATGAAAAAAATTATGATATCGATAAAATATGAATTAATTCTTGATTAGGACCGGAAATGGAAGAGAATGATATATAATAAATAAATTTTACATTTCTATTTAAAAAAGTAGCTGTTTGAGTGCAATTATATTACAAATTCAGGTTTTTTCAATGAAATTAATGAAAAAAATTATGATATCGATAAAATATGAATTAATTCTTGATTAGGACCAGAAATGGAAGAGAATGATATATAATAAATAAATTTTACATTTCTATTTAAAAAAGTAGCTTTTTAAGTGAATTAATATGAGAATTTCTAGTTTTTTCTATGAAATCAATGAAAAAAATTATGATATCGATAAAATATGAATTAATTCTTGATTAGGACCGGAAATGGAAGAGAATGATATATAATAAATAAATTTTACATTTCTATTTAAAAAAGTAGCTGTTTGAGTGCAATTATATTACAAATTAAGGTTTTTTCGATGAAATTAATGAAAAAAATTATGATATCGATAAAATATGAATTGATTCTTGATTAGGACCGGAAATGGAAGAGATTGATATATAATAAATAAATTTTACATTTCTATTTAAAAAATTAGCTTTTTAAGTGAAATAATATTACAAATTAAGGTTTTTTCGATGAAATTAATGAAAAAAATTATGATATCGATAAAATATGAATTGATTCTTGATTAGGACCGGAAATGGAAGAGATTGATATATAATAAATAAATTTTACATTTCTATTTAAAAAAGTAGCTTTTTAAGTGAATTAATATGAGAATTTCTAGTTTTTTCTATGAAATCAATGAAAAAAATTATGATATCGATAAAATATGAATTAATTCTTGATTAGGACCAGAAATGGAAGAGAATGATATATAATAAATAAATTTTACATTTCTATTTAAAAAAGTAGCTTTTTGCTTGAAATAATATTACAAATTAAGGTTTTTTCGGTGAAATTAATGAAAAAAATTATGATATCGATAAAATATGAATTGATTCTTGATTAGGACCGGAAATGGAAGAGAATGATATATAATAAATAAATTTTACATTTCTATTTAAAAAAAGAGCTTTTTAAGTGAATTAATATGAGAATTTCTGGTTTTTTCTATGAAATCAATGAAAAAAATTATGATATCGATAAAATATGAATTAATTCTTGATTAGGACCAGAAATGGAAGAGAATGATATATAATAAATAAATTTTACATTTCTATTTAAAAAAGTAGCTTTTTGCTTGAAATAATATTACAAATTAAGGTTTTTTCGGTGAAATTAATGAAAAAAATTATGATATCGATAAAATATGAATTGATTCTTGATTAGGACCGGAAATGGAAGAGAATGATATATAATAAATAAATTTTACATTTCTATTTAAAAAAAGAGCTTTTTAAGTGAATTAATATGAGAATTTCTGGTTTTTTCTATGAAATCAATGAAAAAAATTATGATATCGATAAAATATGAATTAATTCTTTATTAGGACCAGAAATGGAAGAGAATGATATATAATAAATAAATTTTACATTTCTATTTAAAAAATTAGCTTTTTAAGTGAAATAATATTACAAATTAAGGTTTTTTCGATGAAATTAATGAAAAAAATTATGATATCGATAAAATATGAATTGATTCTTGATTAGGACCGGAAATGGAAGAGATTGATATATAATAAATAAATTTTACATTTCTATTTAAAAAAGTAGCTTTTTAAGTGAATTAATATGAGAATTTCTAGTTTTTTCTATGAAATCAATGAAAAAAATTATGATATCGATAAAATATGAATTAATTCTTGATTAGGACCAGAAATGGAAGAGAATGATATATAATAAATAAATTTTACATTTCTATTTAAAAAAGTAGCTTTTTGCTTGAAATAATATTACAAATTAAGGTTTTTTCGGTGAAATTAATGAAAAAAATTATGATATCGATAAAATATGAATTGATTCTTGATTAGGACCGGAAATGGAAGAGAATGATATATAATAAATAAATTTTACATTTCTATTTAAAAAAAGAGCTTTTTAAGTGAATTAATATGAGAATTTCTGGTTTTTTCTATGAAATCAATGAAAAAAATTATGATATCGATAAAATATGAATTAATTCTTGATTAGGACCAGAAATGGAAGAGAATGATATATAATAAATAAATTTTACATTTTTATTTAAAAAAGTAGCTTTTTGCTTGAAATAATATTACAAATTAAGGTTTTTTCGGTGAAATTAATGAAAAAAATTATGATATCGATAAAATATGAATTGATTCTTGATTAGGACCGGAAATGGAAGAGAATGATATATAATAAATAAATTTTACATTTCTATTTAAAAAAAGAGCTTTTTAAGTGAATTAATATGAGAATTTCTGGTTTTTTCTATGAAATCAATGAAAAAAATTATGATATCGATAAAATATGAATTAATTCTTTATTAGGACCAGAAATGGAAGAGAATGATATATAATAAATAAATTTTACATTTCTATTTAAAAAAGTAGCTTTTTGAGTGAAATAATATTACAAATTAAGGTTTTTTCGATGAAATTAATGAAAAAAATTATGATATCGATAAAATATGAATTAATTCTTGATTAGGACCGGAAATGGAAGAGAATGATATATAATAAATAAATTTTACATTTCTATTTAAAAAAGTAGCTTTTTAAGTGAATTAATATGTTAATTTCTAGTTTTTTCTATGAAATCAATGAAAAAAATTATGATATCGATAAAATATGAATTAATTCTTGATTAGGACCAGAAATGGAAGAGAATGATATATAATAAATAAATTTTACATTTCTATTTAAAAAAGTAGCTTTTTAAGTGAATTAATATGTTAATTTCTAGTTTTTTCTATGAAATCAATGAAAAAAATTATGATATCGATAAAATATGAATTAATTCTTGATTAGGACCGGAAATGGAAGAGAATGATATATAATAAATAAATTTTACATTTCTATTTAAAAAAGTAGCTTTTTAAGTGAATTAATATGAGAATTTCTAGTTTTTTCTATGAAATCAATGAAAAAAATTATGATATCGATAAAATATGAATTAATTCTTGATTAGGACCAGAAATGGAAGAGAATGATATATAATAAATAAATTTTACATTTCTATTTAAAAAAGTAGCTTTTTAAGTGAATTAATATGAGAATTTCTAGTTTTTTCTATGAAATCAATGAAAAAAATTATGATATCGATAAAATATGAATTAATTCTTGATTAGGACCGGAAATGGAAGAGAATGATATATAATAAATAAATTTTACATTTCTATTTAAAAAAGTAGCTGTTTGAGTGCAATTATATTACAAATTCAGGTTTTTTCAATGAAATTAATGAAAAAAATTATGATATCGATAAAATATGAATTGATTCTTGATTAGGACCGGAAATGGAAGAGAATGATATATAATAAATAAATTTTACATTTCTATTTAAAAAAGTAGCTTTTTAAGTGAATTAATATGAGAATTTCTAGTTTTTTCTATGAAATCAATGAAAAAAATTATGATATCGATAAAATATGAATTAATTCTTGATTAGGACCAGAAATGGAAGAGAATGATATATAATAAATAAATTTTACATTTCTATTTAAAAAAGTAGCTTTTTAAGTGAATTAATATGTGTAACGGACAAAGTATTTATATTCTTATTTTTTTTATTATTATACATTTTATTTTGTCTGTCTATTTTTTTAGTTTATTTTGTTTTTTTCTATTCCCTTTTTTTATTAACAAAGTTATTTGGTCGCATTATTCTTAAAATGTAATATATATATAGATATTATATTTCACATAAGGGGAGGATCCATCCCTCCAAGTTTTAATATTTTTAGACAGTTGAGAATGGACAGTGGAACTAGTGAGATATCATCCTGATATGACCTGGTATTTATCACGTCCCGTGATATAATTATTTTGTAT
This sequence comes from Labia minor, assembly GCA_963082975.1. Taxonomy (NCBI): domain Eukaryota; kingdom Metazoa; phylum Arthropoda; class Insecta; order Dermaptera; family Spongiphoridae; genus Labia; species Labia minor. The sequence continues at coordinate 88,212,266 of OY720345.1, forward strand.
ATAATCATTTTTATCATCACACCCTGTGATACAGTTTAACTAGTGATATCATCCCGATATGACCTGGTATTTATCACGTCCCGTGATATAATTATTTTGTATATAATCATTTTTATCACACCCTGTGATACAGTCGAACAAGTGATATCATCCTGATATAACCTATACTTATCACGTCCCGTGATATAATTATTTGTGTATAATCCTTATCATCACCCCCTGTGATAATTATTTCTGCTAATTCCAGTGACAATAGTGAATTACATTTTCTTATTTTTTTCTATTTAAAATTTGTATATTTAATTTGTTAATTTTTATCTATTTAATTAAAGTAAATTAATGTGAACATTATTATTGTGTTTTCCCTTTTCCCTTAATTTTTCAACACTCTTTTATACTTTGGGATATCCAAAGTTGGCGCCCATCATTATCTTAACATAATTAACAATTCACGGTCATCGTGGGTCATTACAAGTGCCTCATACTTAGATCCCCTTATAAATTGGCACCCAACGTAAGAGGATCGTCTACAAAGTGACCCCAACTTGAAACGCTCCTCCTTATAAAGTGGCAGCCCAACGTTTGGCTCGATTAGTCTTTACATATGTTAATTTCTAGTTTTTTCTATGAAATCAATGAAAAAAATTATGATATCGATAAAATATGAATTAATTCTTGATTAGGACCGGAAATGGAAGAGAATGATATATAATAAATAAATTTTACATTTCTATTTAAAAAAGTAGCTTTTTAAGTGAATTAATATGAGAATTTCTAGTTTTTTCTATGAAATCAATGAAAAAAATTATGATATCGATAAAATATGAATTAATTCTTGATTAGGACCAGAAATGGAAGAGAATGATATATAATAAATAAATTTTACATTTCTATTTAAAAAAGTAGCTTTTTGCTTGAAATAATATTACAAATTAAGGTTTTTTCGATGAAATTAATGAAAAAAATTATGATAACGATAAAATATGAATTGATTCTTGATTAGGTCCAGAAATGGAAGAGAATGATATATAATAAATAAATTTTACATTTTTATTTAAAAAAGTAGCTTTTTGCTTGAAATAATATTACAAATTAAGGTTTTTTCGATGAAATTAATGAAAAAAATTATGATATCGATAAAATATGAATTGATTCTTGATTAGGACCGGAAATGGAAGAGAATGATATATAATAAATAAATTTTACATTTCTATTTAAAAAAGTAGCTTTTTAAGTGAATTAATATGAGAATTTCTAGTTTTTTCTATGAAATCAATGAAAAAAATTATGATATCGATAAAATATGAATAAATTCTTGATTAGGACCAGAAATGGAAGAGAATGATATATAATAAATAAATTTTACATTTCTATTTAAAAAAGTAGCTTTTTAAGTGAATTAATATGTTAATTTCTAGTTTTTTCTATGAAATCAATGAAAAAAATTATGATATCGATAAAATATGAATTAATTCTTGATTAGGACCAGAAATGGAAGAGAATGATATATAATAAATAAATTTTACATTTCTATTTAAAAAAGTAGCTTTTTAAGTGAATTAATATGTTAATTTCTAGTTTTTTCTATGAAATCAATGAAAAAAATTATGATATCGATAAAATATGAATTAATTCTTGATTAGGACCAGAAATGGAAGAGAATGATATATAATAAATAAATTTTACATTTCTATTTAAAAAAGTAGCTTTTTAAGTGAATTAATATGAGAATTTGTAGTTTTTTCTATGAAATCAATGAAAAAAATTATAATATCGATAAAATATGAATTAATTCTTGATTAGGACCAGAAATGGAAGAGAATGATATATAATAAATAAATTTTACATTTCTATTTAAAAAAGTAGCTTTTTAAGTGAATTAATATGTTAATTTCTAGTTTTTTCTATGAAATCAATGAAAAAAATTATGATATCGATAAAATATGGTTTGATTCTTGATTAGGACCGGAAATGGAAGAGAATGATATATAATAAATAAATTTTACATTTCTATTTAAAAAAGTAGCTTTTTAAGTGAATTAATATGAGAATTTCTAGTTTTTTCTATGAAATCAATGAAAAAAATTATGATATCGATAAAATATGAATTAATTCTTGATTAGGACCAGAAATGGAAGAGAATGATATATAATAAATAAATTTTACATTTCTATTTAAAAAAGTAGCTTTTTAAGTGAATTAATATGAGAATTTCTAGTTTTTTCTATGAAATCAATGAAAAAAATTATGATATCGATAAAATATGAATTAATTCTTGATTAGGACCAGAAATGGAAGAGAATGATATATAATAAATAAATTTTACATTTCTATTTAAAAAAGTAGCTTTTTAAGTGAATTAATATGAGAATTTGTAGTTTTTTCTATGAAATCAATGAAAAAAATTATGATATCGATAAAATATGAATTAATTCTTGATTAGGACCAGAAATGGAAGAGAATGATATATAATAAATAAATTTTACATTTCTATTTAAAAAAGTAGCTTTTTAAGTGAATTAATATGTTAATTTCTAGTTTTTTCTATGAAATCAATGAAAAAAATTATGATATCGATAAAATATGGTTTGATTCTTGATTAGGACCGGAAATGGAAGAGAATGATATATAATAAATAAATTTTACATTTCTATTTAAAAAAGTAGCTTTTTAAGTGAATTAATATGAGAATTTCTAGTTTTTTCTATGAAATCAATGAAAAAAATTATGATATCGATAAAATATGAATTAATTCTTGATTAGGACCAGAAATGGAAGAGAATGATATATAATAAATAAATTTTACATTTCTATTTAAAAAAGTAGCTTTTTAAGTGAATTAATATGTTAATTTCTAGTTTTTTCTATGAAATCAATGAAAAAAATTATGATATCGATAAAATATGGTTTGATTCTTGATTAGGACCGGAAATGGAAGAGAATGATATATAATAAATAAATTTTACATTTCTATTTAAAAAAGTAGCTTTTTAAGTGAATTAATATGAGAATTTCTAGTTTTTTCTATGAAATCAATGAAAAAAATTATGATATCGATAAAATATGAATTAATTCTTGATTAGGACCAGAAATGGAAGAGAATGATATATAATAAATAAATTTTACATTTCTATTTAAAAAAGTAACTTTTTGCTTGAAATAATATTACAAATTAAGGTTTTTTCGATGAAATTAATGAAAAAAATTATGATAACGATAAAATATGAATTGATTCTTGATTAGGTCCAGAAATGGAAGAGAATGATATATAATAAATAAATTTTACATTTCTATTTAAAAAAGTAGCTTTTTAAGTGAATTAATATGTTAATTTCTAGTTTTTTCTATGAAATCAATGAAAAAAATTATGATATCGATAAAATATGAATTAATTCTTGATTAGGACCAGAAATGGAAGAGAATGATATATAATAAATAAATTTTACATTTCTATTTAAAAAAGTAGCTTTTTAAGTGAATTAATATGAGAATTTGTAGTTTTTTCTATGAAATCAATGAAAAAAATTATGATATCGATAAAATATGAATTAATTCTTGATTAGGACCAGAAATGGAAGAGAATGATATATAATAAATAAATTTTACATTTCTATTTAAAAAAGTAGCTTTTTAAGTGAATTAATATGTTAATTTCTAGTTTTTTCTATGAAATCAATGAAAAAAATTATGATATCGATAAAATATGGTTTGATTCTTGATTAGGACCGGAAATGGAAGAGAATGATATATAATAAATAAATTTTACATTTCTATTTAAAAAAGTAGCTTTTTAAGTGAATTAATATGAGAATTTCTAGTTTTTTCTATGAAATCAATGAAAAAAATTATGATATCGATAAAATATGAATTAATTCTTGATTAGGACCAGAAATGGAAGAGAATGATATATAATAAATAAATTTTACATTTCTATTTAAAAAAGTAGCTTTTTAAGTGAATTAATATGAGAATTTCTAGTTTTTTCTATGAAATCAATGAAAAAAATTATGATATCGATAAAATATGAATTAATTCTTGATTAGGACCAGAAATTTAAGAGAATGATATATAATAAATAAATTTTACATTTCTATTTAAAAAAGTAGCTTTTTAAGTGAATTAATATGTTAATTTCTAGTTTTTTCTATGAAATCAATGAAAAAAATTATGATATCGATAAAATATGAATTAATTCTTGATTAGGACCAGAAATGGAAGAGAATGATATATAATAAATAAATTTTACATTTCTATTTAAAAAAGTAGCTTTTTAAGTGAATTAATATGTTAATTTCTAGTTTTTTCTATGAAATCAATGAAAAAAATTATGATATCGATAAAATATGAATTAATTCTTGATTAGGACCAGAAATGGAAGAGAATGATATATAATAAATAAATTTTACATTTCTATTTAAAAAAGTAGCTTTTTAAGTGAATTAATATGAGAATTTCTAGTTTTTTCTATGAAATCAATGAAAAAAATTATGATATCGATAAAATATGAATTAATTCTTGATTAGGACCAGAAATGGAAGAGAATGATATATAATAAATAAATTTTACATTTCTATTTAAAAAAGTAGCTTTTTAAGTGAATTAATATGAGAATTTCTAGTTTTTTCTATGAAATCAATGAAAAAAATTATGATATCGATAAAATATGAATTAATTCTTGATTAGGACCAGAAATGGAAGAGAATGATATATAATAAATAAATTTTACATTTCTATTTAAAAAAGTAGCTTTTTAAGTGAATTAATATGTTAATTTCTAGTTTTTTCTATGAAATCAATGAAAAAAATTATGATATCGATAAAATATGAATTAATTCTTGATTAGGACCAGAAATGGAAGAGAATGATATATAATAAATAAATTTTACATTTCTATTTAAAAAAGTAGCTTTTTAAGTGAATTAATATGTTAATTTCTAGTTTTTTCTATGAAATCAATGAAAAAAATTATGATATCGATAAAATATGAATTAATTCTTGATTAGGACCAGAAATGGAAGAGAATGATATATAATAAATAAATTTTACATTTCTATTTAAAAAAGTAGCTTTTTAAGTGAATTAATATGAGAATTTCTAGTTTTTTCTATGAAATCAATGAAAAAAATTATGATATCGATAAAATATGAATTAATTCTTGATTAGGACCAGAAATGGAAGAGAATGATATATAATAAATAAATTTTACATTTCTATTTAAAAAAGTAGCTTTTTAAGTGAATTAATATGTTAATTTCTAGTTTTTTCTATGAAATCAATGAAAAAAATTATGATATCGATAAAATATGAATTAATTCTTGATTAGGACCAGAAATGGAAGAGAATGATATATAATAAATAAATTTTACATTTCTATTTAAAAAAGTAGCTTTTTGCTTGAAATAATATTACAAATTAAGGTTTTTTCGATGAAATTAATGAAAAAAATTATGATAACGATAAAATATGAATTGATTCTTGATTAGGTCCAGAAATGGAAGAGAATGATATATAATAAATAAATTTTACATTTTTATTTAAAAAAGTAGCTTTTTGCTTGAAATAATATTACAAATTAAGGTTTTTTCGATGAAATTAATGAAAAAAATTATGATATCGATAAAATATGAATTGATTCTTGATTAGGACCGGAAATGGAAGAGAATGATATATAATAAATAAATTTTACATTTCTATTTAAAAAAGTAGCTTTTTAAGTGAATTAATATGAGAATTTCTAGTTTTTTCTATGAAATCAATGAAAAAAATTATGATATCGATAAAATATGAATTAATTCTTGATTAGGACCAGAAATGGAAGAGAATGATATATAATAAATAAATTTTACATTTCTATTTAAAAAAGTAGCTTTTTAAGTGAATTAATATGTTAATTTCTAGTTTTTTCTATGAAATCAATGAAAAAAATTATGATATCGATAAAATATGAATTAATTCTTGATTAGGACCAGAAATGGAAGAGAATGATATATAATAAATAAATTTTACATTTCTATTTAAAAAAGTAGCTTTTTGCTTGAAATAATATTACAAATTAAGGTTTTTTCGATGAAATTAATGAAAAAAATTATGATAACGATAAAATATGAATTGATTCTTGATTAGGTCCAGAAATGGAAGAGAATGATATATAATAAATAAATTTTACATTTTTATTTAAAAAAGTAGCTTTTTAAGTGAATTAATATGAGAATTTCTAGTTTTTTCTATGAAATCAATGAAAAAAATTATGATATCGATAAAATATGAATTAATTCTTGATTAGGACCAGAAATGGAAGAGAATGATATATAATAAATAAATTTTACATTTCTATTTAAAAAAGTAGCTTTTTAAGTGAATTAATATGAGAATTTCTAGTTTTTTCTATGAAATCAATGAAAAAAATTATGATATCGATAAAATATGAATTAATTCTTGATTAGGACCAGAAATGGAAGAGAATGATATATAATAAATAAATTTTACATTTCTATTTAAAAAAGTAGCTTTTTAAGTGAATTAATATGTTAATTTCTAGTTTTTTCTATGAAATCAATGAAAAAAATTATGATATCGATAAAATATGAATTAATTCTTGATTAGGACCAGAAATGGAAGAGAATGATATATAATAAATAAATTTTACATTTCTATTTAAAAAAGTAGCTTTTTGCTTGAAATAATATTACAAATTAAGGTTTTTTCGATGAAATTAATGAAAAAAATTATGATAACGATAAAATATGAATTGATTCTTGATTAGGTCCAGAAATGGAAGAGAATGATATATAATAAATAAATTTTACATTTTTATTTAAAAAAGTAGCTTTTTGCTTGAAATAATATTACAAATTAAGGTTTTTTCGATGAAATTAATGAAAAAAATTATGATATCGATAAAATATGAATTGATTCTTGATTAGGACCGGAAATGGAAGAGAATGATATATAATAAATAAATTTTACATTTCTATTTAAAAAAGTAGCTTTTTAAGTGAATTAATATGAGAATTTCTAGTTTTTTCTATGAAATCAATGAAAAAAATTATGATATCGATAAAATATGAATAAATTCTTGATTAGGACCAGAAATGGAAGAGAATGATATATAATAAATAAATTTTACATTTCTATTTAAAAAAGTAGCTTTTTAAGTGAATTAATATGTTAATTTCTAGTTTTTTCTATGAAATTAATGAAAAAAATTATGATATCGATAAAATATGAATTGATTCTTGATTAGGACCGGAAATGGAAGAGATTGATATATAATAAATAAATTTTACATTTCTATTTAAAAAAGTAGCTTTTTAAGTGAATTAATATGAGAATTTCTAGTTTTTTCTATGAAATCAATGAAAAAAATTATGATATCGATAAAATATGAATTAATTCTTGATTAGGACCAGAAATGGAAGAGAATGATATATAATAAATAAATTTTACATTTCTATTTAAAAAAGTAGCTTTTTGAGTGAAATAATATTACAAATTAAGGTTTTTTCGATGAAATTAATGAAAAAAAAGATGATATCGATAAAATATGAATTAATTCTTGATTAGGACCGGAAATGGAAGAGAATGATATATAATAAATAAATTTTACATTTCTATTTAAAAAAGTAGCTGTTTGAGTGCAATTATATTACAAATTCAGGTTTTTTCAATGAAATTAATGAAAAAAATTATGATATCGATAAAATATGAATTAATTCTTGATTAGGACCAGAAATGGAAGAGAATGATATATAATAAATAAATTTTACATTTCTATTTAAAAAAGTAGCTTTTTGCTTGAAATAATATTACAAATTAAGGTTTTTTCGATGAAATTAATGAAAAAAATTATGATATCGATAAAATATGAATTGATTCTTGATTAGGACCAGAAATGGAAGAGAATGATATATAATAAATAAATTTTACATTTCTATTTAAAAAAGTAGCTTTTTAAGTGAATTAATATGAGAATTTCTAGTTTTTTCTATGAAATCAATGAAAAAAATTATGATATCGATAAAATATGAATTAATTCTTGATTAGGACCAGAAATGGAAGAGAATGATATATAATAAATAAATTTTACATTTCTATTTAAAAAAGTAGCTTTTTAAGTGAATTAATATGAGAATTTCTAGTTTTTTCTATGAAATCAATGAAAAAAATTATGATATCGATAAAATATGAATTAATTCTTGATTAGGACCGGAAATGGAAGAGAATGATATATAATAAATAAATTTTACATTTCTATTTAAAAAAGTAGCTTTTTAAGTGAATTAATATGAGAATTTCTAGTTTTTTCTATGAAATCAATGAAAAAAATTATGATATCGATAAAATATGAATTAATTCTTGATTAGGACCAGAAATGGAAGAGAATGATATATAATAAATAAATTTTACATTTCTATTTAAAAAAGTAGCTTTTTAAGTGAATTAATATGTGAATTTCTAGTTTTTTCTATGAAATCAATGAAAAAAATTATGATATCGATAAAATATGAATTGATTCTTGATTAGGACCGGAAATGGAAGAGAATGATATATAATAAATAAATTTTACATTTCTATTTAAAAAAAGAGCTTTTTAAGTGAATTAATATGAGAATTTCTAGTTTTTTCTATGAAATCAATGAAAAAAATTATGATATCGATAAAATATGAATTAATTCTTGATTAGGACCAGAAATGGAAGAGAATGATATATAATAAATAAATTTTACATTTCTATTTAAAAAAGTAGCTTTTTAAGTGAATTAATATGAGAATTTCTAGTTTTTTCTATGAAATCAATGAAAAAAATTATGATATCGATAAAATATGAATTAATTCTTGATTAGGACCCGAAATGGAAGAGAATGATATATAATAAATAAATTTTACATTTCTATTTAAAAAAGTAGCTTTTTAAGTGAATTAATATGAGAATTTCTAGTTTTTTCTATGAAATCAATGAAAAAAATTATGATATCGATAAAATATGAATTAATTCTTGATTAGGACCAGAAATGGAAGAGAATGATATATATTAAATAAATTTTACATTTCTATTTAAAAAAGTAGCTTTTTAAGTGAATTAATATGAGAATTTCTAGTTTTTTCTATGAAATCAATGAAAAAAATTATGATATCGATAAAATATGAATTAATTCTTGATTAGGACCAGAAATGGAAGAGAATGATATATAATAAATAAATTTTACATTTCTATTTAAAAAAGTAGCTGTTTGAGTGCAATTATATTACAAATTCAGGTTTTTTCAATGAAATTAATGAAAAAAATTATGATATCGATAAAATATGAATTAATTCTTGATTAGGACCAGAAATGGAAGAGAATGATATATAATAAATAAATTTTACATTTCTATTTAAAAAAGTAGCTTTTTAAGTGAATTAATATGAGAATTTCTAGTTTTTTCTATGAAATCAATGAAAAAAATTATGATATCGATAAAATATGAATTAATTCTTGATTAGGACCGGAAATGGAAGAGAATGATATATAATAAATAAATTTTACATTTCTATTTAAAAAAGTAGCTTTTTAAGTGAATTAATATGAGAATTTCTAGTTTTTTCTATGAAATCAATGAAAAAAATTATGATATCGATAAAATATGAATTAATTCTCGATTAGGACCAGAAATGGAAGAGAATGATATATAATAAATAAATTTTACATTTCTATTTAAAAAAGTAGCTTTTTGCTTGAAATAATATTACAAATTAAGGTTTTTTCGATGAAATTAATGAAAAAAATTATGATATCGATAAAATATGAATTGATTCTTGATTAGGACCGGAAATGGAAGAGAATGATATATAATAAATAAATTTTACATTTCTATTTAAAAAAGTAGCTTTTTAAGTGAATTAATATGAGAATTTCTAGTTTTTTCTATGAAATCAATGAAAAAAATTATGATATCGATAAAATATGAATTAATTCTTGATTAGGACCAGAAATGGAAGAGAATGATATATAATAAATAAATTTTACATTTCTATTTAAAAAAGTAGCTTTTTGCTTGAAATAATATTACAAATTAAGGTTTTTTCGATGAAATTAATGAAAAAAATTATGATATCGATAAAATATGAATTAATTCTTGATTAGGACCGGAAATGGAAGAGAATGATATATAATAAATAAATTTTACATTTCTATTTAAAAAAGTAGCTTTTTAAGTGAATTAATATGTTAATTTCTAGTTTTTTCTATGAAATCAATGAAAAAAATTATGATATCGATAAAATATGAATTAATTCTTGATTAGGACCAGAAATGGAAGAGAATGATATATAATAAATAAATTTTACATTTCTATTTAAAAAAGTAGCTTTTTAAGTGAATTAATATGAGAATTTCTAGTTTTTTCTATGAAATCAATGAAAAAAATTATGATATCGATAAAATATGAATTGATTCTTGATTAGGACCGGAAATGGAAGAGAATGATATATAATAAATAAATTTTACATTTCTATTTAAAAAAGTAGCTTTTTAAGTGAATTAATATGAGAATTTCTAGTTTTTTCTATGAAATCAATGAAAAAAATTATGATATCGATAAAATATGAATTAATTCTTGATTAGGACCAGAAATGGAAGAGAATGATATATAATAAATAAATTTTACATTTCTATTTAAAAAAGTAGCTTTTTAAGTGAATTAATATGTGAATTTCTAGTTTTTTCTATGAAATCAATGAAAAAAATTATGATATCGATAAAATATGAATTGATTCTTGATTAGGACCGGAAATGGAAGAGAATGATATATAATAAATAAATTTTACATTTCTATTTAAAAAAAGAGCTTTTTAAGTGAATTAATATGAGAATTTCTAGTTTTTTCTATGAAATCAATGAAAAAAATTATGATATCGATAAAATATGAATTAATTCTTGATTAGGACCAGAAATGGAAGAGAATGATATATAATAAATAAATTTTACATTTCTATTTAAAAAAGTAGCTTTTTAAGTGAATTAATATGAGAATTTCTAGTTTTTTCTATGAAATCAATGAAAAAAATTATGATATCGATAAAATATGAATTAATTCTTGATTAGGACCCGAAATGGAAGAGAATGATATATAATAAATAAATTTTACATTTCTATTTAAAAAAGTAGCTTTTTAAGTGAATTAATATGAGAATTTCTAGTTTTTTCTATGAAATCAATGAAAAAAATTATGATATCGATAAAATATGAATTAATTCTTGATTAGGACCAGAAATGGAAGAGAATGATATATAATAAATAAATTTTACATTTCTATTTAAAAAAGTAGCTGTTTGAGTGCAATTATATTACAAATTCAGGTTTTTTCAATGAAATTAATGAAAAAAATTATGATATCGATAAAATATGAATTAATTCTTGATTAGGACCAGAAATGGAAGAGAATGATATATAATAAATAAATTTTACATTTCTATTTAAAAAAGTAGCTTTTTAAGTGAATTAATATGAGAATTTCTAGTTTTTTCTATGAAATCAATGAAAAAAATTATGATATCGATAAAATATGAATTAATTCTTGATTAGGACCCGAAATGGAAGAGAATGATATATAATAAATAAATTTTACATTTCTATTTAAAAAAGTAGCTTTTTAAGTGAATTAATATGAGAATTTCTAGTTTTTTCTATGAAATCAATGAAAAAAATTATGATATCGATAAAATATGAATTAATTCTTGATTAGGACCAGAAATGGAAGAGAATGATATATAATAAATAAATTTTACATTTCTATTTAAAAAAGTAGCTGTTTGAGTGCAATTATATTACAAATTCAGGTTTTTTCAATGAAATTAATGAAAAAAATTATGATATCGATAAAATATGAATTAATTCTTGATTAGGACCAGAAATGGAAGAGAATGATATATAATAAATAAATTTTACATTTCTATTTAAAAAAGTAGCTTTTTAAGTGAATTAATATGAGAATTTCTAGTTTTTTCTATGAAATCAATGAAAAAAATTATGATATCGATAAAATATGAATTAATTCTTGATTAGGACCGGAAATGGAAGAGAATGATATATAATAAATAAATTTTACATTTCTATTTAAAAAAGTAGCTTTTTAAGTGAATTAATATGAGAATTTCTAGTTTTTTCTATGAAATCAATGAAAAAAATTATGATATCGATAAAATATGAATTAATTCTCGATTAGGACCAGAAATGGAAGAGAATGATATATAATAAATAAATTTTACATTTCTATTTAAAAAAGTAGCTTTTTGCTTGAAATAATATTACAAATTAAGGTTTTTTCGATGAAATTAATGAAAAAAATTATGATATCGATAAAATATGAATTGATTCTTGATTAGGACCGGAAATGGAAGAGAATGATATATAATAAATAAATTTTACATTTCTATTTAAAAAAGTAGCTTTTTAAGTGAATTAATATGAGAATTTCTAGTTTTTTCTATGAAATCAATGAAAAAAATTATGATATCGATAAAATATGAATTAATTCTTGATTAGGACCAGAAATGGAAGAGAATGATATATAATAAATAAATTTTACATTTCTATTTAAAAAAGTAGCTTTTTGCTTGAAATAATATTACAAATTAAGGTTTTTTCGATGAAATTAATGAAAAAAATTATGATATCGATAAAATATGAATTGATTCTTGATTAGGACCGGAAATGGAAGAGAATGATATATAATAAATAAATTTTACATTTCTATTTAAAAAAAGAGCTTTTTAAGTGAATTAATATGAGAATTTCTGGTTTTTTCTATGAAATCAATGAAAAAAATTATGATATCGATAAAATATGAATTAATTCTTGATTAGGACCAGAAATGGAAGAGAATGATATATAATAAATAAATTTTACATTTCTATTTAAAAAAGTAGCTTTTTGCTTGAAATAATATTACAAATTAAGGTTTTTTCGATGAAATTAATGAAAAAAATTATGATATCGATAAAATATGAATTAATTCTTGATTAGGACCGGAAATGGAAGAGAATGATATATAATAAATAAATTTTACATTTCTATTTAAAAAAGTAGCTTTTTAAGTGAATTAATATGTTAATTTCTAGTTTTTTCTATGAAATCAATGAAAAAAATTATGATATCGATAAAATATGAATTAATTCTTGATTAGGACCAGAAATGGAAGAGAATGATATATAATAAATAAATTTTACATTTCTATTTAAAAAAGTAGCTTTTTAAGTGAATTAATATGAGAATTTCTAGTTTTTTCTATGAAATCAATGAAAAAAATTATGATATCGATAAAATATGAATTGATTCTTGATTAGGACCGGAAATGGAAGAGAATGATATATAATAAATAAATTTTACATTTCTATTTAAAAAAGTAGCTTTTTATGTGAATTAATATGAGAATTTCTAGTTTTTTCTATGAAATTAATGAAAAAAATTATGATATCGATAAAATATGAATTGATTCTTGATTAGGACCGGAAATGGAAGAGATTGATATATAATAAATAAATTTTACATTTCTATTTAAAAAAGTAGCTTTTTAAGTGAATTAATATGAGAATTTCTAGTTTTTTCTATGAAATCAATGAAAAAAATTATGATATCGATAAAATATGAATTAATTCTTGATTAGGACCAGAAATGGAAGAGAATGATATATAATAAATAAATTTTACATTTCTATTTAAAAAAGTAGCTTTTTGCTTGAAATAATATTACAAATTAAGGTTTTTTCGATGAAATTAATGAAAAAAATTATGATATCGATAAAATATGAATTGATTCTTGATTAGGACCAGAAATGGAAGAGAATGATATATAATAAATAAATTTTACATTTTTATTTAAAAAAGTAGCTTTTTGCTTGAAATAATATTACAAATTAAGGTTTTTTCGATGAAATTAATGAAAAAAATTATGATATCGATAAAATATGAATTGATTCTTGATTAGGACCGGAAATGGAAGAGAATGATATATAATAAATAAATTTTACATTTCTATTTAAAAAAGTAGCTTTTTAAGTGAATTAATAAGAGAATTTCTAGTTTTTTCTATGAAATCAATGAAAAAAATTATGATATCGATAAAATATGAATTAATTCTTGATTAGAACCAGAAATGGAAGAGAATGATATATAATAAATAAATTTTACATTTCTATTTAAAAAAGTAGCTTTTTGAGTGAAATAATATTACAAATTAAGGTTTTTTCGATGAAATTAATGAAAAAAATTATGATATCGATAAAATATGAATTAATTCTTGATTAGGACCGGAAATGGAAGAGAATGATATATAATAAATAAATTTTACATTTCTATTTAAAAAAGTAGCTTTTTAAGTGAAATAATATTCCAAATTAAGGTTTTTTCGATGAAATTAATGAAAAAAATTATGATATCGATAAAATATGAATTGATTCTTGATTAGGACCGGAAATGGAAGAGAATGATATATAATAAATAAATTTTACATTTCTATTTAAAAAAGTAGCTTTTTGAGTGAAAAAATATTACAAATTAAGGTTTTTTCGATGAAATCAATGAAAAAAATTATGATATCGATAAAATATGAATTAATTCTTGATTAGGACCAGAAATGGAAGAGAATGATATATAATAAATAAATTTTAAATTACTATTTACAAAAGTAGCTTTTTGCGTGAAAAAATATTACAAATTAAGGTTTTTTCGATGAAATCAATGAAAAAAATTATGATATCGATAAAATATGAATTAATTCTTGATTAGGACCAGAAATTGAAGAGAATGATATATAATAAATAAATTTTACATTTCTATTTAAAAAAGTAGCTTTTTGCGTGAAAAAATATAACAAATTAAGGTTTTTTCGATGAAATCAATGAAAAAAATTATGATATCGATAAAATATGAATTAATTCTTGATTACGACCAAAAATGGAAGAGAATGATATATAATAAATAAATTTTACATTTCTATTTAAAAAAGTAGCTTTTTGAGTGAAATAATATTACAAATTAAGGTTTTTTCGATGAAATTAATGAAAAAAATTATGATATCGATAAAATATGAATTAATTCTTGATTAGGACCGGAAATGGAAGAGAATGATATATAATAAATAAATTTTACATTTCTATTTAAAAAAGTAGCTTTTTAATTGAAATAATATTACAAATTAAGGTTTTTTCGATGAAATTAATGAAAAAAATTATGATATCGATAAAATATGAATTAATTCTTGTTTAGGACCGGAAATGGAAGAGAATGATATATAATAAATAAATTTTACATTTCTATTTAAAAAAGTAGCTTTTTAAGTGAATTAATATGAGAATTTCTAGTTTTTTCTATGAAATCAATGAAAAAAATTATGATATCGATAAAATATGAATTAATTCTTGATTAGGACCAGAAATGGAAGAGAATGATATATAATAAATAAATTTTACATTTCTATTTAAAAAAGTAGCTTTTTGCTTGAAATAATATTACAAATTAAGGTTTTTTCGATGAAATTAATGAAAAAAATTATGATATCGATAAAATATGAATTGATTCTTGATTAGGACCGGAAATGGAAGAGAATGATATATAATAAATAAATTTTACATTTCTATTTAAAAAAAGTAGCTTTTTAAGTGAATTAATATGAGAATTTCTAGTTTTTTCTATGAAATCAATGAAAAAAATTATGATATCGATAAAATATGAATTAATTCTTGATTAGGACCAGAAATGGAAGAGAATGATATATAATAAATAAATTTTACATTTTTATTTAAAAAAGTAGCTTTTTGCTTGAAATAATATTACAAATTAAGGTTTTTTCGATGAAATTAATGAAAAAAATTATGATATCGATAAAATATGAATTGATTCTTGATTAGGACCGGAAATGGAAGAGAATGATATATAATAAATAAATTTTACATTTCTATTTAAAAAAAGTAGCTTTTTAAGTGAATTAATATGAGAATTTCTAGTTTTTTCTATGAAATCAATGAAAAAAATTATGATATCGATAAAATATGAATTAATTCTTGATTAGAACCAGAAATGGAAGAGAATGATATATAATAAATAAATTTTACATTTCTATTTAAAAAAGTAGCTTTTTAAGTGAATTAATATGAGAATTTCTAGTTTTTTCTATGAAATCAATGAAAAAAATTATGATATCGATAAAATATGGTTTGATTCTTGATTAGGACCGGAAATGGAAGAGAATGATATATAATAAATAAATTTTACATTTCTATTTAAAAAAGTAGCTTTTTGCTTGAAATAATATTACAAATTAAGGTTTTTTCGATGAAATTAATGAAAAAAATTATGATATCGATAAAATATGAATTGATTCTTGATTAGGACCGGAAATGGAAGAGAATGATATATAATAAATAAATTTTACATTTCTATTTAAAAAAGTAGCTTTTTAAGTGAATTAATATGAGAATTTCTAGTTTTTTCTATGAAATCAATGAAAAAAATTATGATATCGATAAAATATGAATTAATTCTTGATTAGGACCAGAAATGGAAGAGAATGATATATAATAAATAAATTTTACATTTCTATTTAAAAAATTAGCTTTTTAAGTGAAATAATATTACAAATTAAGGTTTTTTCGATGAAATTAATGAAAAAAATTATGATATCGATAAAATATGAATTGATTCTTGATTAGGACCGGAAATGGAAGAGATTGATATATAATAAATAAATTTTACATTTCTATTTAAAAAAGTAGCTTTTTAAGTGAATTAATATGAGAATTTCTAGTTTTTTCTATGAAATCAATGAAAAAAATTATGATATCGATAAAATATGAATTAATTCTTGATTAGGACCAGAAATGGAAGAGAATGATATATAATAAATAAATTTTACATTTCTATTTAAAAAAGTAGCTTTTTGCTTGAAATAATATTACAAATTAAGGTTATTTCGGTGAAATTAATGAAAAAAATTATGATATCGATAAAATATGAATTGATTCTTGATTAGGACCGGAAATGGAAGAGAATGATATATAATAAATAAATTTTACATTTCTATTTAAAAAAAGAGCTTTTTAAGTGAATTAATATGAGAATTTCTGGTTTTTTCTATGAAATCAATGAAAAAAATTATGATATCGATAAAATATGAATTAATTCTTTATTAGGACCAGAAATGGAAGAGAATGATATATAATAAATAAATTTTACATTTCTATTTAAAAAAGTAGCTTTTTGAGTGAAATAATATTACAAATTAAGGTTTTTTCGATGAAATTAATGAAAAAAATTATGATATCGATAAAATATGAATTAATTCTTGATTAGGACCGGAAATGGAAGAGAATGATATATAATAAATAAATTTTACATTTCTATTTAAAAAAGTAGCTTTTTAAGTGAATTAATATGTTAATTTCTAGTTTTTTCTATGAAATCAATGAAAAAAATTATGATATCGATAAAATATGAATTAATTCTTGATTAGGACCAGAAATGGAAGAGAATGATATATAATAAATAAATTTTACATTTCTATTTAAAAAAGTAGCTTTTTAAGTGAATTAATATGTTAATTTCTAGTTTTTTCTATGAAATCAATGAAAAAAATTATGATATCGATAAAATATGAATTAATTCTTGATTAGGACCGGAAATGGAAGAGAATGATATATAATAAATAAATTTTACATTTCTATTTAAAAAAGTAGCTTTTTAAGTGAATTAATATGAGAATTTCTAGTTTTTTCTATGAAATCAATGAAAAAAATTATGATATCGATAAAATATGAATTAATTCTTGATTAGGACCAGAAATGGAAGAGAATGATATATAATAAATAAATTTTACATTTCTATTTAAAAAAGTAGCTTTTTAAGTGAATTAATATGAGAATTTCTAGTTTTTTCTATGAAATCAATGAAAAAAATTATGATATCGATAAAATATGAATTAATTCTTGATTAGGACCAGAAATGGAAGAGAATGATATATAATAAATAAATTTTACATTTCTATTTAAAAAAGTAGCTTTTTAAGTGAATTAATATGAGAATTTCTAGTTTTTTCTATGAAATCAATGAAAAAAATTATGATATCGATAAAATATGAATTAATTCTTGATTAGGACCGGAAATGGAAGAGAATGATATATAATAAATAAATTTTACATTTCTATTTAAAAAAGTAGCTGTTTGAGTGCAATTATATTACAAATTCAGGTTTTTTCAATGAAATTAATGAAAAAAATTATGATATCGATAAAATATGAATTGATTCTTGATTAGGACCGGAAATGGAAGAGAATGATATATAATAAATAAATTTTACATTTCTATTTAAAAAAGTAGCTTTTTAAGTGAATTAATATGAGAATTTCTAGTTTTTTCTATGAAATCAATGAAAAAAATTATGATATCGATAAAATATGAATTAATTCTTGATTAGGACCAGAAATGGAAGAGAATGATATATAATAAATAAATTTTACATTTCTATTTAAAAAAGTAGCTTTTTAAGTGAATTAATATGTGTAACGGACAAAGTATTTATATTCTTATTTTTTTTATTATTATACATTTTATTTTGTCTGTCTATTTTTTTAGTTTATTTTGTTTTTTTCTATTCCCTTTTTTTATTAACAAAGTTATTTGGTCGCATTATTCTTAAAATGTAATATATATATAGATATTATATTTCACATAAGGGGAGGATCCATCCCTCCAAGTTTTAATATTTTTAGACAGTTGAGAATGGACAGTGGAACTAGTGAGATATCATCCTGATATGACCTGGTATTTATCACGTCCCGTGATATAATTATTTTGTATATAATCATTTTTATCATCACACCCTGTGATACAGTTTAACTAGTGATATCATCCCGATATGACCTGGTATTTATCACGTCCCGTGATATAATTATTTTGTATATAATCATTTTTATCACACCCTGTGATACAGTCGAACAAGTGATATCATCCTGATATAACCTATACTTATCACGTCCCGTGATATAATTATTTGTGTATAATCCTTATCATCACCCCCTGTGATAATTATTTCTGCTAATTCCAGTGACAATAGTGAATTACATTTTCTTATTTTTTTCTATTTAAAATTTGTATATTTAATTTGTTAATTTTTATCTATTTAATTAAAGTAAATTAATGTGAACATTATTATTGTGTTTTCCCTTTTCCCTTAATTTTTCAACACTCTTTTATACTTTGGGATATCCAAAGTTGGCGCCCATCATTATCTTAACATAATTAACAATTCACGGTCATCGTGGGTCATTACAAGTGCCTCATACTTAGATCCCCTTATAAATTGGCACCCAACGTAAGAGGATCGTCTACAAAGTGACCCCAACTTGAAACGCTCCTCCTTATAAAGTGGCAGCCCAACGTTTGGCTCGATTAGTCTTTACATATGTTAATTTCTAGTTTTTTCTATGAAATCAATGAAAAAAATTATGATATCGATAAAATATGAATTAATTCTTGATTAGGACCGGAAATGGAAGAGAATGATATATAATAAATAAATTTTACATTTCTATTTAAAAAAGTAGCTGTTTGAGTGCAATTATATTACAAATTCAGGTTTTTTCAATGAAATTAATGAAAAAAATTATGATATCGATAAAATATGAATTGATTCTTGATTAGGACCGGAAATGGAAGAGAATGATATATAATAAATAAAATTTACATTTCTATTTAAAAAAGTAGCTTTTTAAGTGAATTAATATGAGAATTTCTAGTTTTTTCTATGAAATCAATGAAAAAAATTATGATATCGATAAAATATGAATTAATTCTTGATTAGGACCAGAAATGGAAGAGAATGATATATAATAAATAAATTTTACATTTCTATTTAAAAAAGTAGCTTTTTGCTTGAAATAATATTACAAATTAAGGTTTTTTCGATGAAATTAATGAAAAAAATTATGATAACGATAAAATATGAATTGATTCTTGATTAGGTCCAGAAATGGAAGAGAATGATATATAATAAATAAATTTTACATTTTTATTTAAAAAAGTAGCTTTTTGCTTGAAATAATATTACAAATTAAGGTTTTTTCGATGAAATTAATGAAAAAAATTATGATATCGATAAAATATGAATTGATTCTTGATTAGGACCGGAAATGGAAGAGAATGATATATAATAAATAAATTTTACATTTCTATTTAAAAAAGTAGCTTTTTAAGTGAATTAATATGAGAATTTCTAGTTTTTTCTATGAAATCAATGAAAAAAATTATGATATCGATAAAATATGAATAAATTCTTGATTAGGACCAGAAATGGAAGAGAATGATATATAATAAATAAATTTTACATTTCTATTTAAAAAAGTAGCTTTTTAAGTGAATTAATATGTTAATTTCTAGTTTTTTCTATGAAATCAATGAAAAAAATTATGATATCGATAAAATATGAATTAATTCTTGATTAGGACCAGAAATGGAAGAGAATGATATATAATAAATAAATTTTACATTTCTATTTAAAAAAGTAGCTTTTTAAGTGAATTAATATGTTAATTTCTAGTTTTTTCTATGAAATCAATGAAAAAAATTATGATATCGATAAAATATGAATTAATTCTTGATTAGGACCAGAAATGGAAGAGAATGATATATAATAAATAAATTTTACATTTCTATTTAAAAAAGTAGCTTTTTAAGTGAATTAATATGAGAATTTGTAGTTTTTTCTATGAAATCAATGAAAAAAATTATGATATCGATAAAATATGAATTAATTCTTGATTAGGACCAGAAATGGAAGAGAATGATATATAATAAATAAATTTTACATTTCTATTTAAAAAAGTAGCTTTTTAAGTGAATTAATATGTTAATTTCTAGTTTTTTCTATGAAATCAATGAAAAAAATTATGATATCGATAAAATATGGTTTGATTCTTGATTAGGACCGGAAATGGAAGAGAATGATATATAATAAATAAATTTTACATTTCTATTTAAAAAAGTAGCTTTTTAAGTGAATTAATATGAGAATTTCTAGTTTTTTCTATGAAATCAATGAAAAAAATTATGATATCGATAAAATATGAATTAATTCTTGATTAGGACCAGAAATGGAAGAGAATGATATATAATAAATAAATTTTACATTTCTATTTAAAAAAGTAGCTTTTTAAGTGAATTAATATGAGAATTTCTAGTTTTTTCTATGAAATCAATGAAAAAAATTATGATATCGATAAAATATGAATTAATTCTTGATTAGGACCAGAAATGGAAGAGAATGATATATAATAAATAAATTTTACATTTCTATTTAAAAAAGTAGCTTTTTAAGTGAATTAATATGAGAATTTCTAGTTTTTTCTATGAAATCAATGAAAAAAATTATGATATCGATAAAATATGAATTAATTCTTGATTAGGACCGGAAATGGAAGAGAATGATATATAATAAATAAATTTTACATTTCTATTTAAAAAAGTAGCTGTTTGAGTGCAATTATATTACAAATTCAGGTTTTTTCAATGAAATTAATGAAAAAAATTATGATATCGATAAAATATGAATTGATTCTTGATTAGGACCGGAAATGGAAGAGAATGATATATAATAAATAAATTTTACATTTCTATTTAAAAAAGTAGCTTTTTAAGTGAATTAATATGAGAATTTCTAGTTTTTTCTATGAAATCAATGAAAAAAATTATGATATCGATAAAATATGAATTAATTCTTGATTAGGACCAGAAATGGAAGAGAATGATATATAATAAATAAATTTTACATTTCTATTTAAAAAAGTAGCTTTTTAAGTGAATTAATATGTGTAACGGACAAAGTATTTATATTCTTATTTTTTTTATTATTATACATTTTATTTTGTCTGTCTATTTTTTTAGTTTATTTTGTTTTTTTCTATTCCCTTTTTTTATTAACAAAGTTATTTGGTCGCATTATTCTTAAAATGTAATATATATATAGATATTATATTTCACATAAGGGGAGGATCCATCCCTCCAAGTTTTAATATTTTTAGACAGTTGAGAATGGACAGTGGAACTAGTGAGATATCATCCTGATATGACCTGGTATTTATCACGTCCCGTGATATAATTATTTTGTATATAATCATTTTTATCATCACACCCTGTGATACAGTTTAACTAGTGATATCATCCCGATATGACCTGGTATTTATCACGTCCCGTGATATAATTATTTTGTATATAATCATTTTTATCACACCCTGTGATACAGTCGAACAAGTGATATCATCCTGATATAACCTATACTTATCACGTCCCGTGATATAATTATTTGTGTATAATCCTTATCATCACCCCCTGTGATAATTATTTCTGCTAATTCCAGTGACAATAGTGAATTACATTTTCTTATTTTTTTCTATTTAAAATTTGTATATTTAATTTGTTAATTTTTATCTATTTAATTAAAGTAAATTAATGTGAACATTATTATTGTGTTTTCCCTTTTCCCTTAATTTTTCAACACTCTTTTATACTTTGGGATATCCAAAGTTGGCGCCCATCATTATCTTAACATAATTAACAATTCACGGTCATCGTGGGTCATTACAAGTGCCTCATACTTAGATCCCCTTATAAATTGGCACCCAACGTAAGAGGATCGTCTACAAAGTGACCCCAACTTGAAACGCTCCTCCTTATAAAGTGGCAGCCCAACGTTTGGCTCGATTAGTCTTTACATATGTTAATTTCTAGTTTTTTCTATGAAATCAATGAAAAAAATTATGATATCGATAAAATATGAATTAATTCTTGATTAGGACCGGAAATGGAAGAGAATGATATATAATAAATAAATTTTACATTTCTATTTAAAAAAGTAGCTGTTTGAGTGCAATTATATTACAAATTCAGGTTTTTTCAATGAAATTAATGAAAAAAATTATGATATCGATAAAATATGGTTTGATTCTTGATTAGGACCGGAAATGGAAGAGAATGATATATAATAAATAAATTTTACATTTCTATTTAAAAAAGTAGCTTTTTAAGTGAATTAATATGAGAATTTCTAGTTTTTTCTATGAAATCAATGAAAAAAATTATGATATCGATAAAATATGAATTAATTCTTGATTAGGACCAGAAATGGAAGAGAATGATATATAATAAATAAATTTTACATTTCTATTTAAAAAAGTAGCTTTTTAAGTGAATTAATATGAGAATTTCTAGTTTTTTCTATGAAATCAATGAAAAAAATTATGATATCGATAAAATATGAATTAATTCTTGATTAGGACCAGAAATGGAAGAGAATGATATATAATAAATAAATTTTACATTTCTATTTAAAAAAGTAGCTTTTTAAGTGAATTAATATGAGAATTTCTAGTTTTTTCTATGAAATCAATGAAAAAAATTATGATATCGATAAAATATGAATTAATTCTTGATTAGGACCAGAAATGGAAGAGAATGATATATAATAAATAAATTTTACATTTCTATTTAAAAAAGTAGCTTTTTAAGTGAATTAATATGAGAATTTCTAGTTTTTTCTATGAAATCAATGAAAAAAATTATGATATCGATAAAATATGAATTAATTCTTGATTAGGACCGGAAATGGAAGAGAATGATATATAATAAATAAATTTTACATTTCTATTTAAAAAAGTAGCTGTTTGAGTGCAATTATATTACAAATTCAGGTTTTTTCAATGAAATTAATGAAAAAAATTATGATATCGATAAAATATGAATTGATTCTTGATTAGGACCGGAAATGGAAGAGAATGATATATAATAAATAAATTTTACATTTCTATTTAAAAAAGTAGCTTTTTAAGTGAATTAATATGAGAATTTCTAGTTTTTTCTATGAAATCAATGAAAAAAATTATGATATCGATAAAATATGAATTAATTCTTGATTAGGACCAGAAATGGAAGAGAATGATATATAATAAATAAATTTTACATTTCTATTTAAAAAAGTAGCTTTTTAAGTGAATTAATATGTGTAACGGACAAAGTATTTATATTCTTATTTTTTTTATTATTATACATTTTATTTTGTCTGTCTATTTTTTTAGTTTATTTTGTTTTTTTCTATTCCCTTTTTTTATTAACAAAGTTATTTGGTCGCATTATTCTTAAAATGTAATATATATATAGATATTATATTTCACATAAGGGGAGGATCCATCCCTCCAAGTTTTAATATTTTTAGACAGTTGAGAATGGACAGTGGAACTAGTGAGATATCATCCTGATATGACCTGGTATTTATCACGTCCCGTGATATAATTATTTTGTATATAATCATTTTTATCATCACACCCTGTGATACAGTTTAACTAGTGATATCATCCCGATATGACCTGGTATTTATCACGTCCCGTGATATAATTATTTTGTATATAATCATTTTTATCACACCCTGTGATACAGTCGAACAAGTGATATCATCCTGATATAACCTATACTTATCACGTCCCGTGATATAATTATTTGTGTATAATCCTTATCATCACCCCCTGTGATAATTATTTCTGCTAATTCCAGTGACAATAGTGAATTACATTTTCTTATTTTTTTCTATTTAAAATTTGTATATTTAATTTGTTAATTTTTATCTATTTAATTAAAGTAAATTAATGTGAACATTATTATTGTGTTTTCCCTTTTCCCTTAATTTTTCAACACTCTTTTATACTTTGGGATATCCAAAGTTGGCGCCCATCATTATCTTAACATAATTAACAATTCACGGTCATCGTGGGTCATTACAAGTGCCTCATACTTAGATCCCCTTATAAATTGGCACCCAACGTAAGAGGATCGTCTACAAAGTGACCCCAACTTGAAACGCTCCTCCTTATAAAGTGGCAGCCCAACGTTTGGCTCGATTAGTCTTTACATATGTTAATTTCTAGTTTTTTCTATGAAATCAATGAAAAAAATTATGATATCGATAAAATATGAATTAATTCTTGATTAGGACCGGAAATGGAAGAGAATGATATATAATAAATAAATTTTACATTTCTATTTAAAAAAGTAGCTTTTTAAGTGAATTAATATGAGAATTTCTAGTTTTTTCTATGAAATCAATGAAAAAAATTATGATATCGATAAAATATGAATTAATTCTTGATTAGGACCAGAAATGGAAGAGAATGATATATAATAAATAAATTTTACATTTCTATTTAAAAAAGTAGCTTTTTGCTTGAAATAATATTACAAATTAAGGTTTTTTCGATGAAATTAATGAAAAAAATTATGATAACGATAAAATATGAATTGATTCTTGATTAGGTCCAGAAATGGAAGAGAATGATATATAATAAATAAATTTTACATTTTTATTTAAAAAAGTAGCTTTTTGCTTGAAATAATATTACAAATTAAGGTTTTTTCGATGAAATTAATGAAAAAAATTATGATATCGATAAAATATGAATTGATTCTTGATTAGGACCGGAAATGGAAGAGAATGATATATAATAAATAAATTTTACATTTCTATTTAAAAAAGTAGCTTTTTAAGTGAATTAATATGAGAATTTCTAGTTTTTTCTATGAAATCAATGAAAAAAATTATGATATCGATAAAATATGAATAAATTCTTGATTAGGACCAGAAATGGAAGAGAATGATATATAATAAATAAATTTTACATTTCTATTTAAAAAAGTAGCTTTTTAAGTGAATTAATATGTTAATTTCTAGTTTTTTCTATGAAATCAATGAAAAAAATTATGATATCGATAAAATATGAATTAATTCTTGATTAGGACCAGAAATGGAAGAGAATGATATATAATAAATAAATTTTACATTTCTATTTAAAAAAGTAGCTTTTTAAGTGAATTAATATGTTAATTTCTAGTTTTTTCTATGAAATCAATGAAAAAAATTATGATATCGATAAAATATGAATTAATTCTTGATTAGGACCAGAAATGGAAGAGAATGATATATAATAAATAAATTTTACATTTCTATTTAAAAAAGTAGCTTTTTAAGTGAATTAATATGAGAATTTGTAGTTTTTTCTATGAAATCAATGAAAAAAATTATAATATCGATAAAATATGAATTAATTCTTGATTAGGACCAGAAATGGAAGAGAATGATATATAATAAATAAATTTTACATTTCTATTTAAAAAAGTAGCTTTTTAAGTGAATTAATATGTTAATTTCTAGTTTTTTCTATGAAATCAATGAAAAAAATTATGATATCGATAAAATATGGTTTGATTCTTGATTAGGACCGGAAATGGAAGAGAATGATATATAATAAATAAATTTTACATTTCTATTTAAAAAAGTAGCTTTTTAAGTGAATTAATATGAGAATTTCTAGTTTTTTCTATGAAATCAATGAAAAAAATTATGATATCGATAAAATATGAATTAATTCTTGATTAGGACCAGAAATGGAAGAGAATGATATATAATAAATAAATTTTACATTTCTATTTAAAAAAGTAGCTTTTTAAGTGAATTAATATGAGAATTTCTAGTTTTTTCTATGAAATCAATGAAAAAAATTATGATATCGATAAAATATGAATTAATTCTTGATTAGGACCAGAAATGGAAGAGAATGATATATAATAAATAAATTTTACATTTCTATTTAAAAAAGTAGCTTTTTAAGTGAATTAATATGAGAATTTGTAGTTTTTTCTATGAAATCAATGAAAAAAATTATGATATCGATAAAATATGAATTAATTCTTGATTAGGACCAGAAATGGAAGAGAATGATATATAATAAATAAATTTTACATTTCTATTTAAAAAAGTAGCTTTTTAAGTGAATTAATATGTTAATTTCTAGTTTTTTCTATGAAATCAATGAAAAAAATTATGATATCGATAAAATATGGTTTGATTCTTGATTAGGACCGGAAATGGAAGAGAATGATATATAATAAATAAATTTTACATTTCTATTTAAAAAAGTAGCTTTTTAAGTGAATTAATATGAGAATTTCTAGTTTTTTCTATGAAATCAATGAAAAAAATTATGATATCGATAAAATATGAATTAATTCTTGATTAGGACCAGAAATGGAAGAGAATGATATATAATAAATAAATTTTACATTTCTATTTAAAAAAGTAGCTTTTTAAGTGAATTAATATGTTAATTTCTAGTTTTTTCTATGAAATCAATGAAAAAAATTATGATATCGATAAAATATGGTTTGATTCTTGATTAGGACCGGAAATGGAAGAGAATGATATATAATAAATAAATTTTACATTTCTATTTAAAAAAGTAGCTTTTTAAGTGAATTAATATGAGAATTTCTAGTTTTTTCTATGAAATCAATGAAAAAAATTATGATATCGATAAAATATGAATTAATTCTTGATTAGGACCAGAAATGGAAGAGAATGATATATAATAAATAAATTTTACATTTCTATTTAAAAAAGTAACTTTTTGCTTGAAATAATATTACAAATTAAGGTTTTTTCGATGAAATTAATGAAAAAAATTATGATAACGATAAAATATGAATTGATTCTTGATTAGGTCCAGAAATGGAAGAGAATGATATATAATAAATAAATTTTACATTTCTATTTAAAAAAGTAGCTTTTTAAGTGAATTAATATGTTAATTTCTAGTTTTTTCTATGAAATCAATGAAAAAAATTATGATATCGATAAAATATGAATTAATTCTTGATTAGGACCAGAAATGGAAGAGAATGATATATAATAAATAAATTTTACATTTCTATTTAAAAAAGTAGCTTTTTAAGTGAATTAATATGTTAATTTCTAGTTTTTTCTATGAAATCAATGAAAAAAATTATGATATCGATAAAATATGAATTAATTCTTGATTAGGACCAGAAATGGAAGAGAATGATATATAATAAATAAATTTTACATTTCTATTTAAAAAAGTAGCTTTTTAAGTGAATTAATATGTTAATTTCTAGTTTTTTCTATGAAATCAATGAAAAAAATTATGATATCGATAAAATATGAATTGATTCTTGATTAGGACCGGAAATGGAAGAGAATGATATATAATAAATAAATTTTACATTTCTATTTAAAAAAGTAGCTTTTTAAGTGAATTAATATGAGAATTTCTAGTTTTTTCTATGAAATCAATGAAAAAAATTATGATATCGATAAAATATGAATAAATTCTTGATTAGGACCAGAAATGGAAGAGAATGATATATAATAAATAAATTTTACATTTCTATTTAAAAAAGTAGCTTTTTAAGTGAATTAATATGTTAATTTCTAGTTTTTTCTATGAAATCAATGAAAAAAATTATGATATCGATAAAATATGAATTAATTCTTGATTAGGACCAGAAATGGAAGAGAATGATATATAATAAATAAATTTTACATTTCTATTTAAAAAAGTAGCTTTTTAAGTGAATTAATATGTTAATTTCTAGTTTTTTCTATGAAATCAATGAAAAAAATTATGATATCGATAAAATATGAATTAATTCTTGATTAGGACCAGAAATGGAAGAGAATGATATATAATAAATAAATTTTACATTTCTATTTAAAAAAGTAGCTTTTTAAGTGAATTAATATGTTAATTTCTAGTTTTTTCTATGAAATCAATGAAAAAAATTATGATATCGATAAAATATGAATTAATTCTTGATTAGGACCAGAAATGGAAGAGAATGATATATAATAAATAAATTTTACATTTCTATTTAAAAAAGTAGCTTTTTAAGTGAATTAATATGAGAATTTGTAGTTTTTTCTATGAAATCAATGAAAAAAATTATGATATCGATAAAATATGAATTAATTCTTGATTAGGACCAGAAATGGAAGAGAATGATATATAATAAATAAATTTTACATTTCTATTTAAAAAAGTAGCTTTTTAAGTGAATTAATATGTTAATTTCTAGTTTTTTCTATGAAATCAATGAAAAAAATTATGATATCGATAAAATATGGTTTGATTCTTGATTAGGACCGGAAATGGAAGAGAATGATATATAATAAATAAATTTTACATTTCTATTTAAAAAAGTAGCTTTTTAAGTGAATTAATATGAGAATTTCTAGTTTTTTCTATGAAATCAATGAAAAAAATTATGATATCGATAAAATATGAATTAATTATTGATTAGGACCAGAAATGGAAGAGAATGATATATAATAAATAAATTTTACATTTCTATTTAAAAAAGTAGCTTTTTAAGTGAATTAATATGTTAATTTCTAGTTTTTTCTATGAAATCAATGAAAAAAATTATGATATCGATAAAATATGAATTAATTCTTGATTAGGACCAGAAATGGAAGAGAATGATATATAATAAATAAATTTTACATTTCTATTTAAAAAAGTAGCTTTTTAAGTGAATTAATATGAGAATTTCTAGTTTTTTCTATGAAATCAATGAAAAAAATTATGATATCGATAAAATATGAATTAATTCTTGATTAGGACCAGAAATGGAAGAGAATGATATATAATAAATAAATTTTACATTTCTATTTAAAAAAGTAGCTTTTTAAGTGAATTAATATGAGAATTTGTAGTTTTTTCTATGAAATCAATGAAAAAAATTATGATATCGATAAAATATGAATTAATTCTTGATTAGGACCAGAAATGGAAGAGAATGATATATAATAAATAAATTTTACATTTCTATTTAAAAAAGTAGCTTTTTAAGTGAATTAATATGTTAATTTCTAGTTTTTTCTATGAAATCAATGAAAAAAATTATGATATCGATAAAATATGAATTAATTCTTGATTAGGACCAGAAATGGAAGAGAATGATATATAATAAATAAATTTTACATTTCTATTTAAAAAAGTAGCTTTTTAAGTGAATTAATATGAGAATTTCTAGTTTTTTCTATGAAATCAATGAAAAAAATTATGATATCGATAAAATATGAATTAATTCTTGATTAGGACCAGAAATGGAAGAGAATGATATATAATAAATAAATTTTACATTTCTATTTAAAAAAGTAGCTTTTTAAGTGAATTAATATGAGAATTTCTAGTTTTTTCTATGAAATCAATGAAAAAAATTATGATATCGATAAAATATGAATTAATTCTTGATTAGGACCAGAAATGGAAGAGAATGATATATAATAAATAAATTTTACATTTCTATTTAAAAAAGTAGCTTTTTAAGTGAATTAATATGTTAATTTCTAGTTTTTTCTATGAAATCAATGAAAAAAATTATGATATCGATAAAATATGAATTAATTCTTGATTAGGACCAGAAATGGAAGAGAATGATATATAATAAATAAATTTTACATTTCTATTTAAAAAAGTAGCTTTTTAAGTGAATTAATATGTTAATTTCTAGTTTTTTCTATGAAATCAATGAAAAAAATTATGATATCGATAAAATATGAATTAATTCTTGATTAGGACCAGAAATGGAAGAGAATGATATATAATAAATAAATTTTACATTTCTATTTAAAAAAGTAGCTTTTTAAGTGAATTAATATGAGAATTTCTAGTTTTTTCTATGAAATCAATGAAAAAAATTATGATATCGATAAAATATGAATTAATTCTTGATTAGGACCAGAAATGGAAGAGAATGATATATAATAAATAAATTTTACATTTCTATTTAAAAAAGTAGCTTTTTAAGTGAATTAATATGTTAATTTCTAGTTTTTTCTATGAAATCAATGAAAAAAATTATGATATCGATAAAATATGAATTAATTCTTGATTAGGACCAGAAATGGAAGAGAATGATATATAATAAATAAATTTTACATTTCTATTTAAAAAAGTAGCTTTTTGCTTGAAATAATATTACAAATTAAGGTTTTTTCGATGAAATTAATGAAAAAAATTATGATAACGATAAAATATGAATTGATTCTTGATTAGGTCCAGAAATGGAAGAGAATGATATATAATAAATAAATTTTACATTTTTATTTAAAAAAGTAGCTTTTTGCTTGAAATAATATTACAAATTAAGGTTTTTTCGATGAAATTAATGAAAAAAATTATGATATCGATAAAATATGAATTGATTCTTGATTAGGACCGGAAATGGAAGAGAATGATATATAATAAATAAATTTTACATTTCTATTTAAAAAAGTAGCTTTTTAAGTGAATTAATATGAGAATTTCTAGTTTTTTCTATGAAATCAATGAAAAAAATTATGATATCGATAAAATATGAATTAATTCTTGATTAGGACCAGAAATGGAAGAGAATGATATATAATAAATAAATTTTACATTTCTATTTAAAAAAGTAGCTTTTTAAGTGAATTAATATGTTAATTTCTAGTTTTTTCTATGAAATCAATGAAAAAAATTATGATATCGATAAAATATGGTTTGATTCTTGATTAGGACCGGAAATGGAAGAGAATGATATATAATAAATAAATTTTACATTTCTATTTAAAAAAGTAGCTTTTTAAGTGAATTAATATGAGAATTTCTAGTTTTTTCTATGAAATCAATGAAAAAAATTATGATATCGATAAAATATGAATTAATTCTTGATTAGGACCAGAAATGGAAGAGAATGATATATAATAAATAAATTTTACATTTCTATTTAAAAAAGTAGCTTTTTAAGTGAATTAATATGAGAATTTCTAGTTTTTTCTATGAAATCAATGAAAAAAATTATGATATCGATAAAATATGAATTAATTCTTGATTAGGACCAGAAATGGAAGAGAATGATATATAATAAATAAATTTTACATTTCTATTTAAAAAAGTAGCTTTTTAAGTGAATTAATATGTTAATTTCTAGTTTTTTCTATGAAATCAATGAAAAAAATTATGATATCGATAAAATATGAATTAATTCTTGATTAGGACCAGAAATGGAAGAGAATGATATATAATAAATAAATTTTACATTTCTATTTAAAAAAGTAGCTTTTTGCTTGAAATAATATTACAAATTAAGGTTTTTTCGATGAAATTAATGAAAAAAATTATGATAACGATAAAATATGAATTGATTCTTGATTAGGTCCAGAAATGGAAGAGAATGATATATAATAAATAAATTTTACATTTTTATTTAAAAAAGTAGCTTTTTGCTTGAAATAATATTACAAATTAAGGTTTTTTCGATGAAATTAATGAAAAAAATTATGATATCGATAAAATATGAATTGATTCTTGATTAGGACCGGAAATGGAAGAGAATGATATATAATAAATAAATTTTACATTTCTATTTAAAAAAGTAGCTTTTTAAGTGAATTAATATGAGAATTTCTAGTTTTTTCTATGAAATCAATGAAAAAAATTATGATATCGATAAAATATGAATAAATTCTTGATTAGGACCAGAAATGGAAGAGAATGATATATAATAAATAAATTTTACATTTCTATTTAAAAAAGTAGCTTTTTAAGTGAATTAATATGTTAATTTCTAGTTTTTTCTATGAAATTAATGAAAAAAATTATGATATCGATAAAATATGAATTGATTCTTGATTAGGACCGGAAATGGAAGAGATTGATATATAATAAATAAATTTTACATTTCTATTTAAAAAAGTAGCTTTTTAAGTGAATTAATATGAGAATTTCTAGTTTTTTCTATGAAATCAATGAAAAAAATTATGATATCGATAAAATATGAATTAATTCTTGATTAGGACCAGAAATGGAAGAGAATGATATATAATAAATAAATTTTACATTTCTATTTAAAAAAGTAGCTTTTTGAGTGAAATAATATTACAAATTAAGGTTTTTTCGATGAAATTAATGAAAAAAAAGATGATATCGATAAAATATGAATTAATTCTTGATTAGGACCGGAAATGGAAGAGAATGATATATAATAAATAAATTTTACATTTCTATTTAAAAAAGTAGCTGTTTGAGTGCAATTATATTACAAATTCAGGTTTTTTCAATGAAATTAATGAAAAAAATTATGATATCGATAAAATATGAATTAATTCTTGATTAGGACCAGAAATGGAAGAGAATGATATATAATAAATAAATTTTACATTTCTATTTAAAAAAGTAGCTTTTTGCTTGAAATAATATTACAAATTAAGGTTTTTTCGATGAAATTAATGAAAAAAATTATGATATCGATAAAATATGAATTGATTCTTGATTAGGACCAGAAATGGAAGAGAATGATATATAATAAATAAATTTTACATTTCTATTTAAAAAAGTAGCTTTTTAAGTGAATTAATATGAGAATTTCTAGTTTTTTCTATGAAATCAATGAAAAAAATTATGATATCGATAAAATATGAATTAATTCTTGATTAGGACCAGAAATGGAAGAGAATGATATATAATAAATAAATTTTACATTTCTATTTAAAAAAGTAGCTTTTTAAGTGAATTAATATGAGAATTTCTAGTTTTTTCTATGAAATCAATGAAAAAAATTATGATATCGATAAAATATGAATTAATTCTTGATTAGGACCGGAAATGGAAGAGAATGATATATAATAAATAAATTTTACATTTCTATTTAAAAAAGTAGCTTTTTAAGTGAATTAATATGAGAATTTCTAGTTTTTTCTATGAAATCAATGAAAAAAATTATGATATCGATAAAATATGAATTAATTCTTGATTAGGACCAGAAATGGAAGAGAATGATATATAATAAATAAATTTTACATTTCTATTTAAAAAAGTAGCTTTTTAAGTGAATTAATATGTGAATTTCTAGTTTTTTCTATGAAATCAATGAAAAAAATTATGATATCGATAAAATATGAATTGATTCTTGATTAGGACCGGAAATGGAAGAGAATGATATATAATAAATAAATTTTACATTTCTATTTAAAAAAAGAGCTTTTTAAGTGAATTAATATGAGAATTTCTAGTTTTTTCTATGAAATCAATGAAAAAAATTATGATATCGATAAAATATGAATTAATTCTTGATTAGGACCAGAAATGGAAGAGAATGATATATAATAAATAAATTTTACATTTCTATTTAAAAAAGTAGCTTTTTAAGTGAATTAATATGAGAATTTCTAGTTTTTTCTATGAAATCAATGAAAAAAATTATGATATCGATAAAATATGAATTAATTCTTGATTAGGACCCGAAATGGAAGAGAATGATATATAATAAATAAATTTTACATTTCTATTTAAAAAAGTAGCTTTTTAAGTGAATTAATATGAGAATTTCTAGTTTTTTCTATGAAATCAATGAAAAAAATTATGATATCGATAAAATATGAATTAATTCTTGATTAGGACCAGAAATGGAAGAGAATGATATATATTAAATAAATTTTACATTTCTATTTAAAAAAGTAGCTTTTTAAGTGAATTAATATGAGAATTTCTAGTTTTTTCTATGAAATCAATGAAAAAAATTATGATATCGATAAAATATGAATTAATTCTTGATTAGGACCAGAAATGGAAGAGAATGATATATAATAAATAAATTTTACATTTCTATTTAAAAAAGTAGCTGTTTGAGTGCAATTATATTACAAATTCAGGTTTTTTCAATGAAATTAATGAAAAAAATTATGATATCGATAAAATATGAATTAATTCTTGATTAGGACCAGAAATGGAAGAGAATGATATATAATAAATAAATTTTACATTTCTATTTAAAAAAGTAGCTTTTTAAGTGAATTAATATGAGAATTTCTAGTTTTTTCTATGAAATCAATGAAAAAAATTATGATATCGATAAAATATGAATTAATTCTTGATTAGGACCGGAAATGGAAGAGAATGATATATAATAAATAAATTTTACATTTCTATTTAAAAAAGTAGCTTTTTAAGTGAATTAATATGAGAATTTCTAGTTTTTTCTATGAAATCAATGAAAAAAATTATGATATCGATAAAATATGAATTAATTCTCGATTAGGACCAGAAATGGAAGAGAATGATATATAATAAATAAATTTTACATTTCTATTTAAAAAAGTAGCTTTTTGCTTGAAATAATATTACAAATTAAGGTTTTTTCGATGAAATTAATGAAAAAAATTATGATATCGATAAAATATGAATTGATTCTTGATTAGGACCGGAAATGAAGAGAATGATATATAATAAATAAATTTTACATTTCTATTTAAAAAAGTAGCTTTTTAAGTGAATTAATATGAGAATTTCTAGTTTTTTCTATGAAATCAATGAAAAAAATTATGATATCGATAAAATATGAATTAATTCTTGATTAGGACCAGAAATGGAAGAGAATGATATATAATAAATAAATTTTACATTTCTATTTAAAAAAGTAGCTTTTTGCTTGAAATAATATTACAAATTAAGGTTTTTTCGATGAAATTAATGAAAAAAATTATGATATCGATAAAATATGAATTGATTCTTGATTAGGACCGGAAATGGAAGAGAATGATATATAATAAATAAATTTTACATTTCTATTTAAAAAAAGAGCTTTTTAAGTGAATTAATATGAGAATTTCTGGTTTTTTCTATGAAATCAATGAAAAAAATTATGATATCGATAAAATATGAATTAATTCTTGATTAGGACCAGAAATGGAAGAGAATGATATATAATAAATAAATTTTACATTTCTATTTAAAAAAGTAGCTTTTTGCTTGAAATAATATTACAAATTAAGGTTTTTTCGATGAAATTAATGAAAAAAATTATGATATCGATAAAATATGAATTAATTCTTGATTAGGACCGGAAATGGAAGAGAATGATATATAATAAATAAATTTTACATTTCTATTTAAAAAAGTAGCTTTTTAAGTGAATTAATATGTTAATTTCTAGTTTTTTCTATGAAATCAATGAAAAAAATTATGATATCGATAAAATATGAATTAATTCTTGATTAGGACCAGAAATGGAAGAGAATGATATATAATAAATAAATTTTACATTTCTATTTAAAAAAGTAGCTTTTTAAGTGAATTAATATGAGAATTTCTAGTTTTTTCTATGAAATCAATGAAAAAAATTATGATATCGATAAAATATGAATTGATTCTTGATTAGGACCGGAAATGGAAGAGAATGATATATAATAAATAAATTTTACATTTCTATTTAAAAAGTAGCTTTTTATGTGAATTAATATGAGAATTTCTAGTTTTTTCTATGAAATT